>JAVJAQ010002406.1:0-300637 GCA_032362365.1 Zygogramma bicolorata | reverse complement strand
TGGAAATTGTGCTTCCACTTATTTTCTCATCTGAATAATGTGCACTATTTAAATGATGACACTGTGAAATATTGAAATGTATACTTGAAAACTTATATAAGCATTGAATTGTATTAATTATGTACTGTGAAGAGATGCAATGTAGTAACGACTGCTCGGCTCTCGCTGTTGATAGTGAGTGACCGTCCTTTCGGTCTGGGTAGGGTGGTCGCTGGACGAACTGGATCTATTTTTAGATTTTATGGCCTACATGGGCGTACCGATGAGAGGGTCTAGACATACCGCCCGCCTTGAAAGCACCTAAGTGCTTTATATGTTATCTGTTTTCTAAGTACACTCCGAAGGTAGAAGGCAAATCTTTGGAAAGGCCCGCTTGATTAAACCGCCAGTGGTTCTAATGGAGGCTACGCGAGGGATGTTGTCTTTGCCAGCATGAACCTCCGTAATTCTCCCCAGTCGCCAATTGTAGGGGGGAACGTTGTCCTCCTTGATGAGTACCATGGCTCCCACCTTCATTATGTTGGGGTCCTCAAGCATACGCTTGTTTCTTTGCTGAAGGTTATGTACATATTCGTGGTGCCATCTATGCCAGAAGTGTTGTGTCAATTGAACCAGTCTCTGATATTTATTCAATCGATTAACCTGCACTTCCTGGACGTCAGCTTCTGGCATTGCTGTTAATTTTGATCCAATCAGAAAATGTCCTGGGGTGAGGGGATCAAGGTCGTTTGGGTCGTTAGAAAGAGGGCAGATTGGTCTTGAATTTAGGATGGATTCTATCTGAGTCAAAACTGTATAAAGGTGTTCGTAGGTTAAATGAGCACCGCCAACAATTCTCACCAAATGGTATTTAGCCAACTTCACGGCTGACTCCCACAGACCACCGAAATGAGGTGCCCTTGGAGGAATGAAATGCCATGTAATTTTATTCTCTAACAAATAGTTTTTAACAAATTCATTGTCGTTGAGCAAAGTGAGAGCATTGTAAATTTCCTGTATACTATTATTTGCACCAATAAAATTTGTTCCATTATCGGTATATAGATCCTTACTCAATCCTCGACGTGCAAAGAAACGCTTTAATGCATTCAGGAATGAGTTTTGGGACAAATCTCCCACCAACTCTATATGAATCGCTTTAGTGGAAAAGCAAATAAATAGACAAATATAAGTTTTAACTAATTTTCTAGCTCTTAGTGTACCATCTTTTACTAGCAATGGACCAGCAAAATCAATTCCGCACGACAAAAATGGACGGGTAGGTGACACACGAGATGAAGGTAAGTCAGCCATAATGGGACTTAAATTTGTGGGATTCATTCTATAACACTTAATGCATTTTATTATGACCCCTTTAACTGCATTTTTACCGTTTATTGGCCAATATTTTTCTCTGACCGACGACAAGACTGCCTGAACCCCGCCATGTAAGGTTCTTTCATGCTCATGTGAGATCACTAATTTTGTGAATGAATGGTTAGAAGGTAAAAGGATTGGGAATTTTTTATCGAATGGGTAATCAGAATTCCTTAGTCTACCACCCACTCTCAATATATTGGAATCATCAACAAAGGGATTCAAAGTGATTAATTTACTTTTCGTAGGAAGTCTTTTCGAATTTTTCAAGCAATGGATTTCCTTACTAAAAAATTCTGCTTGTACTATTTTAATTAGGGTATTAAGAGCTTCGTCTAGTTCAGTAATACTTAAGCTTCCAAAAATTCTATCTTTCTTTGGAACTTTCACATTTTTCAAGAATCGCAAACAGTAAGCGAATACTCTTTGCAGTTTAGTGAATTTAGAAAACCTTATGAAAAGCTGGAAATTTTCTGTACTTACAAAGCTTAAAAGAACTGTTTTTCTTTGTTCGGGAATGTCTCCTGGAAATTCAATCAAAGCTTGATTAGGCCAGAGGCAGGAATGAAGTGAGAGCCAATCAGGGCCCGACCACCACAGTTTATTTTCTAAGAGTCTTGATGCTTCTATTCCGCGAGATATGAAATCTGCTGGATTTGATTGGGATAGAACATGACCATATTTTGTACTTGCTGACGAATTCTGGATTTCAGCTACTCTATTTGAGACGAAAGTCTTCCATACAGCTGGTTCCTTTGATAACCATGCCAAGACTATGGTAGAGTCGGTCCACAAAAATGTTTCAACGGACCCTAATTTCAAAGCTAACTGTGTTTTATGTAATAAACGAGAAGCTATCAAAGTTCCACAAAGCTCGAGACGCGGCAGATTTGTAATGTTAAGTGGTTTAACTCTTGATTTTGCACACAACAAACTTGCAAAATGCCGCCCTGATGTGTCAGAAGTTCTGACATATATACAACCCCCATATGCTAGCATAGAGGCATCTGAAAATGCATGTAATTGTATTTCAATGTATGATGATAGAAACGAGTGCCTCGCGATAGAAATTTCATTCAAATTTTTAAGGTCTTCTATGAAACTGACAAATTCGAAGTGTAAAGTTTGCGGGATTGTATCATCCCAGTTCAAGTTTAATTTCCAGAGATGTTGTAATATTATTTTTGCTCTTATAATGACAGGAGAAATCAAACCCAAGGGATCAAAAATTCTAGATATGATTGAGAGCAATGTGCGTTTTGTAAGTTTCGTCTTAGACAGCCGGGAGTCTACCGTATATTGAAATGTATCCTGTTTCGGGTTCCATAATATACCAAGGGTTTTTAAAGAGTTATTTTCTGTTCCAATGTGGAATTGTAAATTCTGTTCACTTTCATTGATGAATCTAACATCATTAGACATAAATTGGGACAATACAAATCCCGCTTCCTTCAATATATTCGTCACCTCATCCTTCAACCTAAGAAGGTCATCAGAATCATCATCACCGGTTAAAAGGTCATCGACATAAAAATCCGATAGAATGGCGGATGCACCCCTGGGAAATTGTTCTTGACTGTCAATGGCTGCTTGATGAAGTGATCTTATTGCTAGAAATGCTGATGGGCCCAAACCGTACGTCACTGTGCTTAGAGCAAAATGTTCAAGCTTATCGTTGGGGTTTTCTCTCCAAACAATTCTTTGTAAATTCTGATTATTTTCTATTATATTAACTTGGCGATACATTTTCGTGATGTCTGCTTTCAAAACGAATTTATATTTTCTAAATCTCAATAATATGGAAAGGAGATCTTCCTGAATAGTTGGGCCGACAAACAACGTGTCATTAAGTGACAAACCTGTCGAGCTTTTTGCAGATCCGTCAAAAACAACTCTAATTTTCGTGATATTTCCCGACTGTTTTAGGACACCGTGATGAGGCAGATAATAAATAATTTTATCACTGGTTATTTCATTATCATTGAGTCTACGCATGTGCCCTAATAGTTTATATTCGTTCATAAATTTTTTATATAAATGTGAAAAGGATTCGTTTCTTTGCAATTTTCGTTCCAAATTGAAAAACCTATTTTTTGCTTGTTCAAGGTTATCACCTAGACTAATAATATTATCCTTCAGTGGTAATGCCACAGTGAATCTTCCTGTCTTATCACGAAAATAATTTTCAACAAAATGGTTTTCACAGAATTGTTCTACTTTGGTATACTTTACTAATTTACGTTCAATATTGAGCATATCCTCTGTCAACCAAAATTTCTCCAGTTGATTTTGGATGTTGACATCCGTTTGATTAGAGGTTGACAATAGACAGGTTTGTTGATTAATGTCACCGAATCCTAAAGGTCCGGACATTATCCAGCCCAATGTAGTTTTTTGTAGGATTGGCATATTTTCGCCTAACTTTATTTGACCAATGCAAAGTAGTTCATAAAAAATTGATGCCCCTAATAGGATGTCTATTTTCTGCGAGATATTGAACTTCGGATCTGCTAATTTTATATTTTCAGGAATTTTTAATGTTGCCATGGAAAATGAATGCAACGGAATATTACCTGTTATATTTTCCAAAACTAAAAATGTTAAATTTCGTGCAAAATTGCTATATATAGACTCGATCTTAGCCTTCACGTAGTGGCGGATGTTCGTAGATGACTGATTAATTCCTCTAATGGGCATGTTTATATTGAAATATTGTGAGTTTATTTTATTCGCTAATTCTGCTGTGATAAAATTGCTTTGAGAGCCTGAATCTAAAAGACAGCGACATTTAACAGGTTCATTATTGAGATCGTAAATATAAATTTCAGCCGTCGACAGAATGATTGTTTGATTCAATTGGCTAGAATGCGCACTGAGAGAATAGTTCGGCGAATTATTTGCTTCTGATATAGCATTTAAATTTAAACTCTCAAAGTTTTGAGATACCGTATTATCGGTTTCGTAAGACTGAATTTTAGCACCATCCGTGCCGGTATTTTCGTGTAATAAACGGTTATGTTTTTTATTACAAATTTGACATGACCTAGAAGAACATTCCAGAACCGTGTGACCTGGTCGCAAGCAATTGGTACATAAAGTTAGTTTTCTAATTTCGGCCAGCCTATTGGGTATTGCTAGACTAAGAAACCTTTTACAATAGTATAATAAGTGATTCTCTTTGCAGAAATGACAACTAATTTTATTCGTGCTGACATGATTGAAGGATTTTTGCTCTTGTCGGCGATATGTATGACTTGATGAAACTTCCCGTTGACTATTTTTTACGTTTGGGTTGAATGTTTCGAGAAATTGACAATGAGCAATTATAAATTTTGAAAAGTCACTCAGTGTAAGAGATTTTTTGTTATTAATTGATTGCTCCCATTGCCTTTTGGTATCATTATCCAATTTTGATGATAACAAATAAATGAGTATTGTATCCCATTGGTCAGTTGGCTCTCCCAAGTTTTTAAGACAACGTATGTCCTTCAAAAAGTTATTCAGGAATTCCCGTAAGGCTGTAGCCGATTCTCTGCAAATTTTTGGTAATTCAAAAAGTGATCTCAAATGGCTGTTTATTATCAATCGCTCGTTTTGAAATTGTTCCTTTAGAAGGTTCCAAGCAATCTCGTAGTTTGTCTCTGTTACGTCGAGTGAATGTATCACCTGTGCCGCTTCATCCTGCAGACATGATTTCAGGTAATGAAATTTCTGAACGTTTGTTAATGACATGTCAGAATGAATAAGAGAGTTGAATGTATCATGAAATTGCATATATTCATTAAAGGCACCTTTAAATTTGGGTAATTGTAAAGTTGGTAATTGAACATTTCTTATTGGAACACTATTATTATAATTATTGCTGTTATTACTATTTGAATTATTGGATGACTCAGTAGCAATTTGCTCTCTCCTTTTGATATCGATTATTTCTTGTGCTCTACCTACTAAATCAAAGTAAACAGTCTCGAAGGATTGCCTTTCTTCTTCCTGTGCATCACTTTGATCAAGTAGTTCAATTTGAGATTGGCATTCCATGAAACCATCCCAGACACCTTCAATTTTATCTAATCTTTTTTGTAATTGAATAATTCCTTCGCTTATATTAAATTTCTGCAAATAATTGTCAAAACGTGTTAATTGGGCCTTAAATTGCCCTCGTTTAATGTTGAGAACCTTTAATTCTTTTTCCTCACTCATAATGATGAAATGAATATACCACTGCGGCCACCGCTTGCAATATAAAATTAATGAATACTCTGTACCCTATGCAATTTTGACCCAAAGCGTGAATGGAAATGATGAAATGGCGACAAGGAAAGGACTCACTTGTTTTCTTGTTGGTTTCTCGAGCTTGGCGTACCGCGAACCGGCTATAACTGGAATAAGCCTGTTTCAGCTTCTTGTTGGCAACGAAACACCTCACTTTGAGTTAATGATTATTGGAGTTTTGTTGAGATTTGATAGTCACTATTGTATGTAACCAATGAACTGTTCAATGTCTACAACACATTTGAAACTGCGATATTGTTCAATCCGCTTGAAGGACCATAAAATGTTGGAAATTGTGCTTCCACTTATTTTCTCATCTGAATAATGTGCACTATTTAAATGATGACACTGTGAAATATTGAAATGTATACTTGAAAACTTATATAAGCATTGAATTGTATTAATTATGTACTGTGAAGAGATGCAATGTAGTAACGACTGCTCGGCTCTCGCTGTTGATAGTGAGTGACCGTCCTTTCGGTCTGGATAGGGTGGTCGCTGGACGAACTGGATCTATTTTTAGATTTTATGGCCTACATGGGCGTACCGATGAGAGGGTCTAGACACACAAATCGATCTATATTGTTGCGATATTTTCTTGGGTTCACTGATTAAAACTCCAAACAACACTAAACCACTTTTACTACAACTCTTTATCACAATACAATACAATCACTTAAATTGCTCCGCTAACTTTCCAACGCTCGGTACTAAAACTCTCTTTAATAGAAATTCTCTACACTTCGACTTCTGCACTTAGCAATACCAAAGCCCTCTCCACTGAGCTCCACTGAGCTATGAATATTGATAACCATCTCCGAATTAACTCTGCTCTGGGAATAAACTCTCTTTTTGAATAAACTGTCCCCTGCGCGATGAAGTGTCTCCCGTATATATACCTGCGTACGCCTATGGAGAATCTTCGAGAGAGGCCTCGATGATGTGTATCGAATTCTCCACGCGAATCAAGAGTTCCTGAAAAAATGACGTTCGCTCTTCGACCCCCCATATTATTCTGCATTTATGAGCGACAGAGCTGGCGCTAGGAGATTCGTAACATTATGAACACGGTGCCTTCGCCTTTTTGGCAAATATAATTTTTTAGGATCAGTAAAGTATTCATGAGACTAAAGGTTTGAAACATATGGCAACATAATAGCATTAAGCGCCACATTACATACCAAAGACCAATATACAAACTTCAACGTTCAAAAACCTTTGAAATTCATAAAATCGTTACCAGAATAAAAAACCTGCTAGACAGGTTTTTTTAAGCATGACAAATAAGTGGTATCAAATAAAAAAATGTTGTTATAAGTATTGGAAGTCCACTAATAAGAACTAAAAAAATAATTATTTGAGATACGAAAATAGTGTTGAGTTGTGAATTGTTCAGAGATAAATTGATCAGAAAAAAAATGAAATCCAATATGAAAACCTACTAGTAATTAAACACGTTATTTTTCAGTATTTTAGTATTTACTACATGGATATATTTCCATTTATCTACACCCGTACTCTAATAATACACTTATATGCCCACAACCCGTTTTATAATGAAATCCATTACGATACAGATTTTCAACCAGTAGAAACCCATTATATTTCAATCAAGCATGATGTCCATGTTCTGCATTTGACGTTTGTCAAGTCAAAATCAGTATAGGTATTGACTTTTTGAAGAATACAGCCAAACTTCGATAATCATAACAAAATGTCTGATACCAGCGATATGGAAGAATTGAAGTTTTCATTTGACAAATGCATGATTTATTTCTTTATTTTTTCAATCAAATCAGGCGGTGAGATTATATTAGCTAGTTGGATTAATTTGAAGAGACATGGGTTCGATTCCGGCCTAGAGATTTTTTTTTAATTTTTGATCTTTTCTTCATTTCTCATCGTTTTATTTCAAAGTAATACCATTAATATTTTGTACATCTTTTCAAAGAAATGCGTTTAATTAGTATTATTGTGTGCAATACAAATATAAATATGTTTGTAGTTCTTCACTATTTATAGGGTGTAGATAAAATAACGTATGCAACTCTCATATAATGGTTATTACATGATCGTTGCATAATATACTGTTATCTACACCCGTACTCTAATAATACACTTATATGCCCACAACCCGTTTTATAATGAAATCCATTACGATACAGATTTTCATTACGATACAGATTTTCAACCAATAGAAACCCATTATTTTCCAATCAAGCATGATGTGCAAGCTTTGCATTTTGACGTTTGTCAAGTCAAAATCAGTAGGTATTGAATTTTCGAAGAATTTAGTCAATTTTCGATAATCGAATGAAAATGTCTTTTAGCAGTAATATAGAATTACCAGCGACTCCTACACAGATGTCTTAGACAAGAAAAAAATACCATCGAAAGGATTATAATTTTCATTTGACATATGCAACATATATATTTTTATTTTCCTCCTCAATGAATGAGCTATCATGGCCGATTGGTCAATGGCAAGGGCAGTGAACAGAAACGTCCGGGTTCAAATCCTGACGTCGGCAGAGATTTTTTTCTTTTCATTTCTCATTGTTGTATTTTCCGTGGTTATACCATTAATTATAATTTTGTAGAATTTTTCAAAGAAATACGATTGATTACGTACTATTATTGTCTTCAATATAAATACCTAATAATATAATATTTTTAGTTCTTCACTATTTATCGGGTGTAGATGAAATAGCGTATGCAACTCTCATGTAATGGTTATTAATACACTCGCATAAACCATACGAAACTCACCTTCGGCTCGTTTCGTATCCCGGTTTATGCTCATGTGATAACCATCATTACACGATCGTTGCATTATATACTATTATTTAGTTATCCTTATCATTTCCTGAAACATAATCGAAAACAGAGGAAATGTAAATATTCACTTGAAACTGACCTAAAAAAATAGCAACATCAAAAATGCGTATTACATTCATCATTCATTAGTGGTTCTCGGTAGTGTGGAGGTTAGCACATTCGCCTTTCAAGCGGAAGACCGGGGTTCGATTCCCCACTGGGCCACCGTGCTCGGTGATCGCACGTTAACAGGTAAGGCCTCGTTGATTCATTGCTCGCACAAGTCTCGACTTCTGAGGGTTGACGTTCAACGACTGGTTAACGGAAACGAACAATTTTAGAACAATTCAGTATACGTTGATTTCCCTCATTTTATTGCTGTTCTAATAACAGATTACAAAAGTTCTGGCTTATAACACAGGGCTTCAAAAAAAAATCTGTCCGCTCCAACTTATTCAGTTGAGAATGAAGCAACGTGTTATGGGATAACTTTATTCTCAATCTTGTTTAGGAGTGGTCACAGTATACAAGATTGAAATGTCGTTTTTTTCAAACAAACAAAATAAAATAAGTACTAAAATCTCAAGACATGAAGAATCAAGCTTTTCAAGGTAAGTATTTGATCACGTATTTGTACTTCAGACCGGCGCCGAAAACAGTTACGACCTTGGTTTCAAAAAAGTTTGTTGCGAATTTTCAACCTGAAAAAAGTTTCATTATTTATTGTGAACTTCAGTAAAGAAAAAATCATTAGGCCTAGTTTGCATTCTGTTTTTTATTGCCACTGAATTTTGGTCGATTGGTCGATTCTCATAAATATATTATGGTTCGAAATGATATAGATTTGGTTGAATGTTTTGAAAAATTTGACTATTTCTCTACAATAATCGATAAACTGTATACGGCAAAACATTCACCTGAGGACCTGTTTTTGAGCCGTCAAGACAGCGAGTGGTCCAACCAGGAACCATGTGCGTCGAGTCGAAACTTGTGTCTAACCTGTTAATGTGCGATGCTCGAAGTCTACAACAATAGTTTTCATGTTTGAATTATTAACTATCAATATGACCTCTCAACTAGTTGCCCGTCTCAAAGATTCTTCCTTGGAACTCGCCCAAATTTTGAAATTTTGATTTCTTGTTAAGCTTATAACTCATTCCGGAACAAAGTTCATCTAGATTTCTTGCCTTATTTTTTATTCACATTATTCACTATTTCTGTTTTAATTTCTACCTGAAAATATTCAGACACCGAGAAATAACTGGAATTATGTAAGCTCTGTGAGCAAAAACTACTCATAGCTTCCAATTTTGGAATATATGCATTTGTTCATCACACTAACGAAATACAGTATTCACATTTCAATATCTATAGCAATTTTACTTTAGAATGCATCAAAGTCCCATTAATGCATTAATCATTAACTGACTTCGTTTTTTGTTTGTTGTTGATTTTTCTGGCTATTGCTTATAGTATGATCCACTCTATTCATTGTGATATGAAATATTTGTTTCAAGTAGAGAGTAGGCCATCTTTTAAGTCAGTCAATTCCAAACAATAAATAAACATTGTTATTGAATAGATATAATCTACCAGCTGGCAATAAAAGTAATTGTTTACTGCGAGGTATTTGCCTCTGGAATTTCTATTGTTTCAGATTGTGCGGAAGACGTTTTCAATATTCGTATTCATAAAGGTTGTATCGTTTCCTCCCAGTTGCCAAGAACAGATTGCTCAAGTAAGGAATCATGCATGAACACCGTGAACTTGTTTTCTTGCTGCTACACAATGCAAAGTGGTGCACAACTCTTGAGACAAGAGGACAAAGAAAATAATTTCTATCTAATTCATACTTTTTTTTCACGAAAATGATTTGTACTATATTCAGTGTACTAAAGAATATGAGAATCGAAAATGAAAAATATCCAAATTATTCATTCACATTGAAAGCAACCACCAATGAACTGTTAATTCTAAGACCGAATTTGAAAAAATCAAAGTACGAAGTTCTTTAGATTTCATTTGACTTATGAATGATGATTTACGACCGTCTCAAAATGAATTTGATCAGGACATCATTCTGATGCAATATATTTATTTGGTTTGAGGTGAATCACCAATTTTCTTTCCAGAGTGGATGGCAAATACTGAGGCATCACAGAGTGCAAAATCGAATCACAGAATATAATTGATAAAATATTTGTTCACTTCAATGGTTTCCTAAGCAACGCAAGTGTAATTGTCTCGAGTAATTACACAAGTGCTTCAAAATTACCGATAATTTTCCATGAAAGCATGTTGTCTGCATGAGTTTATTTTCATATTTTGTCGAAAGAGCCAGACTCCGAAGGAGTTAAAACAACGGCGTTTAAAATTCAGTTTTTATGCCTGTCAAGATGACAAATGTACATTTTAACAATCGTTACTATAAATACACGGATCGAGCGGGTATTTTTCGATACCTACCGGGTACCAGCCCGAAAATGTCCCGCCGGGAATTTATCGCTGTAATTGATCGAAAATGTCCAGCTTCATATGGGATTTTTAACATACGATGGAAATATTCGCTGTAAGCATTGTTTATAGAGATATATAGTTAGCCAACCATATGGAAATACTATTTGAAGGGATGGATACTACGAGTAGATGTCACTAGTGAATTCGTTTCCAGGTCATGTCTTTTATTTTACTTACAGACGTTTTAGATTAAATTCACACACATTTTCTTGATTACTTATACCTAATTTCCGAAGATGGCTATCAGTTCAAAAAGGATCGTAGATCATTCATATTTAGAAGAATAATTCAGTGCTCTAACTTTCATTTCCTGTATAAATTTCCATTGTCTTGTCAACTCCATATTTAAGATTTTTTTTTTCAATATTTTATTCAAACTCACACACAGAAATCTGTAGCTATTTTAACCTTCAGAAAAGAAAACTTCGTAATGCATTGTCAAGTTAACGGAAATGTCGACATTATAGTGTAGATGTCGTAACCAAAACCCTCAAATCCTCTTTACACATATATTGACCAACTATATATTTATATACAATGCTGTAAGTGCCCCTTTCCTATTTCATTCGGTTTTCCTCTTATCAAAGCAGTTTTGAAAGTCATATTCTCATGTTCATGGCCTCCATCACTCTCTGTTTCACTGCATCAATCGATCAAAATGCAGCTTTCATCTTGGGTTCAAAGTCAATCGCAGCAAGTTTGGCGAGTAGGGTGGGTGCTCCAACAGAAGAATCACACTTTTTTTCTTCTTAGTTTCTTTGAGTTCTCAACCTACAACAATCTGAAAAAATAATAATTGATATTGCAATCTATACAAGTGTAGAAAGGGCCGATAGGTTGCTGCCTTAATAATAAAAAAGATTCTTCTGCATGGAACACGTTCTGTTAGTTAGCAGCTTTTCGTAAGACAAATATCAAAATACTTATCGTTGACGTTTCGGAAATCAAATCCGCTCCCGTTTCCAAAACTCTTTCACAAATCTTCTCTTCTAGGTTCGTTTTTGGTAAATGTCAAAAATTTGAGATTTGACATTGTCTTTCAAGATTGGCATCCGGGCGCAATACATATAAGCTGTTTTTTCTTGAAGAACCGTGTTCAAGGCGTTTCGAAACCAAACATTTTGTTGTTGAATCAGTGACGTCAAAAATGAATACGGTTCATTATGTTTTGAAAGCTTCTACAAGACCGGTTCGAAATCAAAAGTAGTCCAAAGGAGAGGGGATATCAACAATCTGTTCATTATCGATGAGTATTTGTAAGAAATAGGTCAATACTTCTAGTTGTGATTCCATTGAGTTGAGTTCCTTTCACAGTTTTCATTCGTTTCTCGTTTCACAGATATTCTCAATTTTGAATATTTTGACACATTTATTATATAGTTTCAAAATGGTTTGTTTTCTTGAGTACATGAATGTTTACGTCACGATTGAAAGCGGTTCGAAATCAAACTTGAATGCGGTTAAACAAGAAAAAACAGCTATAAACCGAATTGTTCGAGATGCAAGCATCCGCAGACAGCATGTGAACGATCCCCAACGATAGGTTGGGAGTGGAATGTATAATACACAAAGTTTACCTAGGGATGCTGAATTCTCTCGTGCTCTCTGGACTTGCAATTAAAATACCTTTCACCAGTTGTAGTAACGTATTTGCAATAATATATAATTATCCAAATATTAAATAACTCACCAGTCATGAAAAAGGATGGATTTCACAGGATAAATTTGTTTCTGCCTTTGTATCGTAGGTAGCACACGAAGAATGTGTTTTTCAGCTATCGGTCTCGGGTTTTTTTATTCTCGTTCGAAGTCCGCTCATATATTCCGTCGATACACATCAGTATGTAGCACTTGGGATATATAGGGTGTGGAGAAAGTAATGAACAGGAATATCATGAAGTAAAGGGAACTGATTGAGTCAAAAGTGAAAACTATTGAGCCCGATAGCTGTGAATGCAAGTAAATGTAATGAATCAAATAATAATAATATTGAACAAAATGATAGAGACAAAACAACACTTATATACCTAATGGGGACGAACCCGTTATTTTACTTCGATGTCTATCTGACATCCGTCTGACAATGCGTTTTTGATATTTTGCGTTTTGAATTCATTTCAACGAGTTGGTTTTCTGCTAGTAATGAGCTGTTTTTCATTCAATAGTACATGAAGGTCAAGTTTGCTGAAAAATGGGCGGAAAAGTCATCGTTTATTCCAAGAATAATCCATTGATTTTATATACTTGGATCGAGTGAATGAAACCACCATATTTTGTGTTCATACATAATACAGCAATTTTGGTAAAACTTCGGTCGCTATGACCACCTTTTTTTAAAAGTATTTTTAGATGGAACTTACGTAATTCGGCTTCCTTTACAAAAAATTCGAATAACATTTTCGGAGGTCTCGTCTATTTTTGAAGATACAGGTCCATTTTCTTGTAAAATTTCACCATTTTTCACATCAAATTTTTATTGTTTAAACATACAAAATTTGTCCTTCATTTGATCAACAACAGAAATTTGATGTGAATAATGTTGAGGTTTTACAAGAAAATGGACCTGTATCTCCGAAAATAGACCGCCGAAAATGTTATTTGGATTATTTGTAAAGGAGAGTGAATTACGTAAAGTCCACAAAAAAAATAAAAAAAATGTCTCATAGCGGCTGTAGTTTTCTCAAAATTCACGCTACCAATATTGAAAGACAACTTACGCTCTCATTTCTTTCCAAATTCTAGTTAAGTTACAGAAAATAATATATTATTTTGAACTGCGTAAAATAATGCAAGCCGTCTAGGATATGTATGTGTGTAAACTGGTGGCTAGATGAATTTTTATTATTGGTTGGTTTGTATCGAACGTTTCAAGTATGGAAAATCCGTCATCAGCTCGTCGATAATAAAGTATTCTGCACTTGTAGCCTCTACAGTTTTCTTCAATCCAACTAATTTCGTTGAATAATTGGGATCTATAACCGCCACAGGAATGTGGCGTAATGCTTTTTGGTTTTTACAAGTATACTGTAAGCTTTTTGTAGTATCCCTATATTTGCTATCTATTTGAGTCAATTTTCATTTGCTTGGTATACCAATTGAATAGGAAAAAGTTATTTCTATTTAACCTAGTGCCCGTCGTTGCCATATATGCAGGGGAGTAGCTGTTTTAGATGGACTCTTCCTTCCCTTTTGTGAATGAATCTAATGTCTTTTAATGATATACAAGTACCTTTCAAAAGAGTATTTGTATTTTTTTTCATTTTATTTTACTTTCATAGAAGTTTTGATTTATATTTTTTGATTCGGACAAGAAAGGAAGCCGAAAAATAATTCATCAAACTTCATTCTCTCCACAAAAATCCCAATAAGTTCCCAAGTTCTACGTCTTTTTTTTCTTAGTCGTTCACGAAGAGCAATAATAATAATAATAATGACTGTATATCGGTTAAAATCATAAGTGCGAAATCGCCAAAGTGTCTCCAATTTTCAAAAATGAAAAGAGAGATGAAATGAGTAATTACTGTTCAACTTCATTTTTGCCACTGCTTGCAAAAGTAATTGAGAAAGTAATGGATATTAGATTAATGAAATATTTAGATTCTTTGAAATATTTATCTGGTGGACAATATGGTTTTCGTAAATGTGGTGATACAGAGACAGCAATTTTGGATACAATTTCTGCTATCACTTGATTTACGTGAAGCTTTCGATAAAGTCAATGACGAAATTCTTTTGAAAAAACTTGAAACCATTGGTATCAGAAGTAATGTCTTCTTGTGGTTCGAATCCTATCTCACTAACATATAGTAGTATGGGAGATGAAAAAAGTTCCTTGAAAAACATTAATTGTGGAGTTCCACAGGGCTGTGTTAGGACCAATTTTATTTCTTATCTATATCAATTCAATTTCAAAACTAAATCTTTTGGGATCCATCAAACTTTTCTGAAAAACAATTCAAAAGATACAAAATCAATACAATCATCGATGACACATGACTTGGAACAAATATCATCTTGGTAAGAATATCACATATTGAGTCTCAATTATGAAAAATCAACTTATATGTTTTAACAAGAAAATATTTTAACATCCACCAGAGACCCACTTGAATTTGAAAATAATTCGATGACATTTTTTAAAATTAACAAACTTTTAGGACTTCACATGGATCAAAATTATTCATGGGCAAGTCACATCGAAAAATTACACAAGGAAATTCCACCTTTACTTGGAGTGCTATTCAGAATAAGAAATTCCATCCAAATATTTGAGATTGGTATATTTTTGTTTGGTATATTGTAATCTCCAATATCTTACTTCTATATGGGCAACGGCAACAGCTTCAATATTGAATCCGCTGAAGTATTCACATGATAAAATCATTAAATGTATTTATAAATTGAATTACAGGGGCTTACTGTGAATCTTTATTAACCACATAATCTTCTTGACATTAACTCTATATACCAGTTGAAAACATGTATTCTTTGTACATAATTATATTTTGTTTTATTTCACTTTTTAAATATTCAATATCCCTATTCATAAACTGTAAATGTTTCTTGGGATGTATGAATGTTATTATTATTTGCTTGAATATATATTTTATAGCGAAACGTGTCGCGGTTTTGTAAAACTTCAAGTGAAAATCTTCCAGAAAATGGTATACGTATTTTTAGTGTGCATAACTTCTCCAATAAAAATTATCCTCGTCTGCTCCAGTCTCAATATCATCCTTGGGTCTCTAACAACTATAATATTACGAATTCACGTTTCATTTTCAACTGTCATCTTGTTTTTATTGAAAAATGTATTTTTTCGCAGCTATCTACAACTACAAGGGGGACACGAAGTTCGGCCTACCCCTCGAAATAGGCGAAACCGTCCACATCCTCGAAGAATGTCAGGGTTGGTACAGAGGATTTTCGACAAAGAACAGGGCGCACAAGGGCATATTCCCGCAGTCTTACGTCCACTTGAAAACTTGCAAAGTCGACAACGAGGGGCTTTTCGAGAGCGTAGTTCCCGTAGAGGATCCCGTCATTAGGGAAGTGACGCTCGTGTTGAGAGAATGGGGAACGATTTGGAAGGAGATATTCGTGGTAAGATGTTTTGTTTCGAATCTAGTTCGAGATGAAAAAGGTATCTTGTCTAGCATGAAAACGGGCCATGTTAGGAACTCTTGGGTAACCTTCCTTGAACCTTCGCAATATAATAATTCTTAGTGTCGTACTTCGATAGGTAGTTTATGTATTCGAGTTTCAGTTCAAATCGAACTCATTGATGTGTCCGCTTTTGAGAGTGAAAAGGTATAGCATTTTTGGAAATGAATGAATGTTATATTTCACCCTCGTCCCAAGTGGATTATAGAGGCAGTGATAGACAGTAAAGCATTCGGTACATTAGACCACAGTATTCTGTGTAGGAAAATGTCATCTTTCAGTTTTAATGAAGGAACTGTAGATCTACTGAAAAGTTACCTCAGAAATCGGACCCAGTCAGTATGTCTGGATGGGCAGTGTTCTAATGCTTTACCCGTTGACTATGGTGTACCTCAGGGCTCTATACTTGGCCCCATTTTTCTCTCTCTCTCTCTCTCTCTCTCTCTCTCTCTATATATATATATATATATACATATATATATATATATATATATATATATATATATATATATATATATATATATATATATATATATATATATATATATATATATATATATATATCTGACTTTAATAAAATAATTGATCATTATGCAGATGATACTCAGTTATATTATCCATTTCCTCCAAGTAACTGGTTGGTGGCAATGGAAAAAATTAACAGCGATCAAAGTTACTGGATCTATCTATGGCCCATAACCTGAAATTGAATTTAAAAAAATCTAAGCTGATACTTTTTGGTTCAAAGCACAAAAGGCGGGAAATTGAAGGAAGAATTGGAATCAAACTTGGTCCAGATTTATTACAAATAATTACAGAAAGCAGGAACTTGGGTTTGTGGCTAGATGCTGATCTCAGGTTTCACAAACATGTAAATTCACTTTGTCGTAGCTTGTACAGTATCTTACGTCAACTCTATCAAAATAGAGATATTATGACTTCCAAATTGAAGTTGAAACTTTGCGAAACCCTCATATTGTCTAGATTAGCATATTGCGATATAATTTACGGGCCTGCCTTGATACAATTTGATGTAAATCGCTACAAAAAATACAAAACAACTGTATACGTCCTTCTTATGGTGTGAGAAAATTCGACCATATATCCCCTAAGTTCGAGGAGTCAGGTTGGTTACCGATTGCTAAAACCTGGCAGCTCCACCTACTCGTCAATACACATAAATTCCTCATTGACAAAAAGCCAAATTATATCTATGAAAGATATAAAACTTTTGAATCTCAGAATATTTCGAGGACACAAAACCGTCACACTTTTATTATTCCAAAATACTCGACAGCTTGCGCTTCCCGTAGTTTTATTTACAACTCAGTCCAGCAATATAATGCTCTGCCCAGTGAATACAGACACTATTCTATATACAATTTCAAGAAAAAGTTGAAAACATATCTGAAATCTTCTGGATAGATCGGTAATGTACTCACATTTTGCCTTGCTCACATGGTTCTCCCTTTGTCTCACTTTTGTGTATGTTGTGCTATATATTTTGACTTCTTTAATCTTAATAAGTTTTTGGTGACAGCTTTGAGATTATTAGCCTTTTTTTTAGAAAGATTCATGTATTATCTGCTCAACTGATATATACTAGGTAATTATTTTTATATTTCTGTATAATACGTGCCATCCCCTGGGTTGAGTTGTAAAACAGCCTCGACTGTACTTCGCCCTTTCATTGATTTTTGTATTACTTCTTTTTTCTTGTATAAACTGTAGATTATGTCGATGAATAAAGCCCATCTATTATTATTATTATATTACTACGTACTATAGTTCTTCCCCAGAGGACTCATTCCTCAATCAATTGTTTCATTTAAGTTGTTGTTTTTGAATCGATCAGTCATAATCATTATACAAAAATGGAATGAATGAGTAATCAAAATGAATTCAGTCTTTTTAAATAATTACCAATTAATGTTACGTATTTTTCGTATGGAGCAACATATATTGCTTGTCAAATGTTCGTATTCCTATTGAAAAAAACTCTGGAAAAATAAAGGGTTATATGAGTCTACAACGATTCAGAATTTATGCTCAGAAGTATAAAGAATAGCAATCCTTTTCAACAGTTTCCACTTCCAACCGTTTATCATGACGTTATCTTAACTTATCCAATTACACCAGTGCTTTTTTATTCGATACTTTTCAGGAAAGAAACAACTACAAATTCGATACCGTGGGCAAGGTTATGAGAGATCTATTAGAATGGAGAAGGCAGCTCGTGTCAGGGACCCTAACTCATGATCAAACCTGGGAACTGAAGCTGAAAATCATACAAAAAATTGATTGGGGAAATCGGTGAGTCCTTATGTTTTTTTCAACCAAGTGTACGATAAATAGAGAACTGAAATGAACCATATATTGAATGAAATAGTCACTTTATTCAAGCCACTTATCTACAAAAATGTCTTCAAAAAGATAGATAATTTCAACAGTCTTACCTATAATCACTAATCAATGAAGGTATAAAAAATATGGTCCCTAATTACTTGTCATTGAGAACTAACTCATTTGTTCATTATGTTGTATAAAACAGATCACATAAATAAGTAGAATATGCATATATGTCACCGCTTATATTTTGTTTATATTATTGACCTAAAAACAATACTAAAACAGATCTATAAAACCTAGATCTAAATTTTAAAATCTAATACAATTTATCAACTTTCGTTGGATAGTTACTCATCAGTTCAAACTGTTCAATCGCCTCTTTGTTATGCTTCTGTTTCTTTGAACTTCTCTATCTCAGGATAAATGGGGCTCATTTCCAACGTGCTAGGGGCGGATGGTAGATTACTATTGCTCCCAAAGTTCAGTCTTCTCACGAATTCATCCAAAATCTCGCCAAATACCAACTGGTTGGTATTTTGACCCAACAAATGAATGAGTAGAAAATCTCCTACCTGAAAACAATAATATTCTATCACAAAATGCTAATTGAATGAAATAATTGGTTTGCTGGTCTAAAAATTGTTCAAAGCAATTTGATGCAAAAAAATGTATAGCCAGTTGCAAAAAAAAATGTTTTTTAATATTCTGATGGTTTCCAGGGCGTTTTTTCCAGGTTTATTGATAGTTCTCATGAACTCAATTAAGATGTATTTTATGGGAAAGATAATAATAATAATAATAGAGTTTATTCAAAATCCTAAAAAAGAGCATATACATCAATTTGTAGAAAGGTGAATAAACAGTTCAATTATACCCGCGAAGTTAAAAACTTGTTGCGAGAGATACGAATTACATTTATGTATAATATATATAGTATATATTTGATAAATTTGTAGAATTCAACAAAATAATGTTGAAAATTTAACTTATTTTCTCAACTGAAGTAAGAGATTTCATGAAATAAATTTTGACGTGATTCTTGAATCCATTTTTTAATCTGTAGTTTGAAAGATACTAGTGACTTGATCATTTTTATATGATTTGGAATCAAATCATAGTAGAATGGCAATAAATATTTAAAATTTTTCTGAGGCATTGTTGTTTTAACTCTATTTTTCAATGTGATATTATTTTTATTCCTTGTATCATAAATATGATTATTGAAATTTATATTCAATTTGTGTTTACGGATATAAATCATGATGTTATATCCGAATAATTGTCTTATGTCCATTTTATGCGTTTCTATGTACAGATTTTCACTTGGATACGAATAAGACTTATTATATATTATTTTCAAAAACCGTTTCTGAAGAACTTCAAGATTTCTAATGTTGGATTTCATGGCCCCTCCCCAAGCCAGAATCCCATAATTCAATTGGGACTGTATTAATGAAAAATAAAGAATGTTAAGGGTTTTTACGCTCATAAATGTTTTGAGATACTTGAATTTTGATAATAAACTTCGTAATTTCTTCAAGAGGAACGCTATGTGTTTGTCCCATTTCAGATGTTTATCAATTATAACTAAGTACTGGATACTATCAGTTTTTTCAATGATGTTTTTGAAGTAGTAAATACATTTCGGTTAAATGAAAAAACGTAATTTCTGATTAAATGATGTATCAGAAATGACATATCAAAATGGGAAATTAATGAAAAACATCGGATAATTTGACGCTAATCCAGAATAAAGGAGAAGCAGAGTGACGGATGAATGCCTAGTACTCAACTCATATTGAGCAAACTCGGTGGAACGATATCTATATTGAATCAAATTCATAATTTCTTGTTTCAATATTGAATTTTTTTCCTTTACTATCGTTAGAAATTCGATTATCAATCGGAATTTTTCCAATGAATCAACTGAAAATTTCAAAAGTTTCGAAAAACATGTTTATTTTTTCTAGATCCGTACTTTAATAATACACTGATATGCCCGTCAACCGTTTCATAATGAGATCCATCATGAAACGGGTGGAATATCCAATTCAGTGGCGGAAGGCTACATTGAAAATTCGATTCAGAATAAAATCAGCATTTCCAATACAATATTGAACTCTATTGAGAAAAGTAATAATGAAATGAATGTCAATATTCTTTTCACTTCCAGATCAGTGAGACCAACAATACAAATATGAATTCAAAGTTAATGGATCTTCATTATTTATCGGGTGTATAAAAAATAGCGTATGCAACTCTCTTGTAATGGATGCTAATACCTCGCATAAACCGCATGAAACTTTCCTTTGACTCATTTCGTATCCTTGTTAATGCTCGTGTATTAATAACCATAATATGATCGTTGCTTAATATACAGTTGTTTCAGCACGACTTTTATATTTCGGTCTTATAACTTGTTTCATTTGTATCGACAAAAAAAAAACAAAATAAATTTGTTACCTGGGTCTTTCTGATAATGGTCTCGACAGCATTCGGCGCTCCGAATCTGAACCTCCTCTTCAAAATCGTCTCCCTGGTACTCGGTAGCATAATGACAGCAGCAGAATAAACGATTGCCAAACCAGATAGGATAGCCAGGATGATGAACCAGAACCATAGGAAAATGTAAATTTTTTCGTTGAGAATGTTGAGCGCCAATACACACAGGGCGTCGTGTTTTTGAATTGAGCCCGAAGGACCGAATTTGTGGAAGGTGCACTTGGTCACTCTGGGAAACACTGCCACCATGGGGTCGGTACGGTTTTCCTGGTTCATGTTCGAGAACGATACGACGTCTGTACCGTAAGTCAGGAAGGCTCCACCAAGAAATTTGTCGGTCATGAATATGTTTACTATCTGTAAAAAATTGGAAAGAGTAGAAATTTTAAAAATCAATTCAAGCTACTTTCAAATCCAACTAGGATTAATTTCTACATTCTGAATCTACATAACCACTATATTAAGTGGTAAGGTAATGTTTGAATATTGAATGAATATGCTCTCCAAATATTTTATCAAAAAATTCATCCTTCATTTACACCAATTTTTTACTGAGTTTCTCGAAAAGTGTAGTAAACATAATATTTGAAATGAGATTAAATTGATTGTTGCAATGTTTGATTTTGAGGATGAATTGCACCACAATGCCATAGATATGGAGTTATGATTAGCTACATAATTCAGCCCAACTAACAGTGATGAGTGTCATTACTTGGACAAAACACAATGTGACTTATTTATATATATATAATTTTCATTTGGTTCTCTTGAACTGTATCTGGTAGGTGTTCAGTGGAGATACTTACGACATTGATGAAATTCAAGGCTTCGCAAACGAAATATCCGAAGGCATAAGAGTTGTGCAAGTGCATAGTTTCAATCAAATATTGCACCAAGCGATTCTGTCTGTGTTCCCGTTCAGCTTTTTCTCCAACGCCAATCATGGATCCACGCATACCATCAGTTATCATTCTTATTTTTCCCTGTTCCCAGTTTTTCCAAATCCAATGTGGAAGATAGAACAGAACACCCTGCAAAATTTAATAATGTTAGTCAACTTTCTCAAATGACGCCTCCCTATTAGTTTATCTCACAATATTGGAATGTCTGAATATGAAAATCATTTTTCAAAAACGTGATTTATTCGATGATTTGTTAATTGTCCAAAGAAGTTTCTTATAGTGCCATATATAATAATGTTTCTTCGTTTTCAGTAGTATTCTTGACATTATTACTTTTTGGAATCTCTGTTTTTCTTTTCAATCGACAACCCAAAAGTTACTTCCAAGAGAACAATAAACAACTTCTTTCTGTCGTATTAGAATATTTTTAATATTTTTTCCGAATCAGATAAAACTTTTGTCTTCATTCTAAATTTTGTCTTACTGCCTAATTTTACCACATTATTGTTCTAGAATTACTTGGTGTTGACTGAAAGATGCCCTTCTGTCATATTAAGCAGTGACAATTCAACCTAACGTACATCGAGTATCGAGTTTGTTGATTGATTTAATTCCTCGTCAGATTCAATTGGCATTCGTTATTTATTCATTGTCATATTGATTTCACGCACTATCTGATGAAATGTCGAGAAAATACCACAGAGATGTTTTTTAAAGTAAAACTATAATAATAATCTTCAACAACTATAGTAGTTGAAATACATGTGAAAAAAGTGTTTTTATTAAAATAAACAAATACCTCACGAAGTGATTAACTTGTTTTGACATAAACCCTGCCTTAAGAAATATACTTATAATTTGAAAACAAAGTAAAATCTTTCAAAATAATTGAAATGATAAAAATTGTTGGAATTTTGAAATGCATTATTCAATCCTGATTCTGAGACTGAGAAAATTCAACAATTGTTATATAAAATTGAGTGTTTGCGAAATCCATTGTTTTCTACTTTATATCTATTGAATGATCAGGTGGATTTTCAAAATCGAGTGTTTTTCGTTCAATTCTTTCCTTAAAGAATCCTGTCGAAAATCCTTATATTTTTAAAAATTCGAACGCAAGCAGATTATAGAAGCAGATTAGTGAAACGCACGTCGAGTGCAAACATCAGCTTGGTATTGGGATAAATTGATCTCTACAAAAAGTTTCAACGTGTCAAATATTTTGAAGTCATCAAGGAAAAATATTATCCAAATTGAAATTTCTACTGAAGTACATGCAATTTCATCGATGTACTTACTTGAAAGAAGAGAACAAAGGGCACCCATTGGTAATAACTGTGGTAGATCTTGTCTTGATTTTCGTTTCCAAGTCCGGGATGTGCTACCTCCGAGCCTATTTGTTTACCATGTTCGTGCGGTAAAGTAAAGGTGTAAGTGATCCAACAAAAAGTGTTTATCACGTGGCCGGGGACTCCCCTATCATTTATACACTGGATTGGGTCACCTGAAACAGTTCCATACTTTTTTGGTTCCAAGCGGATATAATTTGAATTGAAAAAATCATTTTGTGGCAGAGGGGACCAGTAGATACATGGCAGACTGGATACAAATTCACAAATTATTTGGCATTGAATATTTCCTCGATATTCTGAGCTCTAAAAAATGTCCTTCATATCTTCAATATTTGAATTTGAAAATAAAATTTCAAATAAAAACGCGAGGAAACCCCTTTTGAAATGGGGCAATTGAATCCACTTTTTTCATCTCAGGTTTTGTTTAACCAACATTATAATGCGTGTGAATGATTGACTACTACTACTTTCGATTGTTTTTGTGAAGACCATTTTCTAGTGCTTCATATTTCAGCATGAATTCCTACACCTTTGAAAAAAGGTGATATTGGTTCCATCAGTATGAAATTCTTCAATCGATCTAGTTTCGTTAATTATCGAAAAAATGTATTTATTGAAAGACTGTGATTGTATAAATCAAATTCAATATATGTTTCCAAATGAGTTACTATAGCAATAACTGAGATATTTTTAATATTCTGATACGATTAGTTATCAGTGAAATAGCTTCTGTAGTGTTTAATGAAGTTGTTTCTCTTTTTATCCCAAATACATTTCTTTGAAAATGTTGTTAGATCTCTCAAAGTTATCGTAATATCAGTTTCATTGTTAAGAATGAATCCTGTACAAATACATCGCTGGGAAATGAATCAATTGAGTATAAGAAAGAATCTGATACGTAAAGCCTGCTACTATCAATTTCAATTCAATCTAAATGAACCATAAAAATTATCAATGGAAATTATTGGTCAGCAGTTTATCCCAAATAATTTCAGTAAAAATCTGACTAGTCTCTTCTTCAGGAATCTATTTTCATGAAACCTTATTTAAATGAATGATCAATTATTATGCATTTCTGCCGAAGTTGTCGAGCCAAAAATTGTCACAATCATCATCGAGTAATAATAGTTTTGTTATCGACTGTTATTAAATAATGTATTATTCGAATTAAAATTTTGTGAAAGATGAGAAAACAAGGGCTGCAAGCTCTCAATAATTTACGCTCAATTCAAACTTTCAAATAGAATACAATGTTTTTTACTGTACAGCATAATACAAAGCGAGGCATCTCACTGATCCTCCTCTAATCTATGAAACAGCCAGACCAAGAGTATTTCATTTGAATCGAATCAATCCATAATCACAAATGATTCTCAGCCCACCCGGTGTTAACGTGTACAGAAAAGATCACCTTTCAACTTTCGTGGAAAATAGATGGATTCAAATCATCATTCAACAATATCATATCTGCTCGCTGTAACGACCCAAAGGTTGCTGCTGACTGGAAACTAGCAACCGTTGTATTACTGATTTTCCACATTTCTAAATGATCTTGAATGCATTGAGAAAAAATATATATCCGCAATCAATTGACAAGAAATTAATGATTAATCTGTGATTAAAGGTGCTTACGGCTTTTTCAGGCAACCCAGCAAAAATGCGTTATATCAGCATTGATGATTCTTTCATATCGGATTTCACAACAAACTGACACCTGCAGAATACACTATTAGCAAATTTCGAATTTCGGGAACTCCAGTTACATCAGTTTGCGAGCAGTGTCTCGAGAATTAAAACTCCAGAATGAATTCTCGAGTAAGGTCCACCATTTTAGTCACCAGACATTGTTTGCCATTAAGGCCCACCAGAGTAGTCCAACGAGAATGCACCTAGCTTTTTGTCATACGTTATCCTCGGACACGTAGAGTTTGATTGTGAGAGGGACACATTCTTTAACATATGCATTCAACCCCTTAGATTTAAAATGGAAAGTGAAAGCAAAACATTTACAATTGGTGTTAGGTTTCAATGTTTGTAAGTTGGAACGGTGCTTTGTAAAAAAAGTTAACAAGTTGTTGATTTGATTTATTGAAACATTAGTTCAACAAGAGTTGAAGATGTGATTCATTTGCTTCCGTATAATATAAAATATCTTGTTGAAATTCATTTCTAAAATTTTGTTCTGCTGGGGTTCTAAGGTTGGTGTTTCTCATTATGAATGAATCAGGCATTGACAAATTTCCCAACTAACCTTGCAACATATGAATCATTTTATCGGGATGAATGTCCTCAAACAAGTCTAGTAAAACTATTTTTTTTAAATGAAACATTGAAATCTTGCTTTCGTTGCGATGAAATAACCCAGAAATGTTTGTAGTTGTTCTGATTCTTGAATCCAAAAACTTATTTATATTTTTCATCAGTACCAAAATTATCGGGTTGATGTTCTTAACGCTGAGTCTGCATTGAATGCTTTGTAGATTTCAATGAATGGGTATAATTGGGAATTTTGTACATTATAACACTTTCCATTAGAAATTTTAGGGTTTTGACACTAGGGGTTTGAAGGCAGAGGTTAAAAAACATATGTGTTGAATGTATCCCCTTCGAAAATAAACTAGACCTTTTCGCTTCAAATTCCAAATAAAAGAGAAAAGCTACGAGCAAACTTTTCGTTTAACCACCCTGTATTGAACAGCCTTGATGATATGAAATTATTCTTTTACATTTCTTTCAAAACTACGTAATACCAACACCGTCTGTAAACAATAAAATCAATATAATAATCATTGATATCTGGGACCGGGCATCGAGCGTGACCGAAACCTTGAAACTTGTTGAAAGTGAAACTAGTTCTTTTAACTCTCATTTTCCCTAGCGAAAATCTGTGGCCCTTACCTCAAATTCTACAGGGCAGCATTTACGTTTATCAAAGAAAAAAAATCGTTATTCAGATACAATATCTTCTATAGAAAAATTAATCGACGTCAGAAGGAATACCAAAAACAAATATTCCAGCAGATCGTCTACAATAGTCTAATCAAAGCCAATAAACGAGATAGCCAGTGGCCGCAGTTGTAAACAAAACCTCATTGATTATGCGATGAAATTGGTTGCATTCGTAGATTTGACTTTTCACATGGTGAAACCTTGAGGACTGATTGGAAGTGAACATCTATATTAATGAAAATTTAATTTTCAATCTCATAATTTCGCAATGTATTTTTAAAATACTACTTTTTATGATCAGTTATAAAATATTATACCCTCATTAACTGATAACGAAATGTTTTTATAATAGTTCATTTTTTTTCCTTCGGTTTGGTGATTTTTCTTACTTTTCAACTCAGAAATTAGTTGCACAAAGTGATTTATGGAAGTGAATTCTATGTTAGACTTGAAACAATTTTGTTTTCGTTCAGATTATCGTTGTAATTGAGCTGGAGCCTATTCTGGCTGGACCCTAATTACGTAAAAAACAAATACAAGAATATTTAAATTTTTATAACTCACGATACTTTGCAGTATTCGCACTCGTTACACAAAACAACAGTAACTAGTTCTTTACTATGATATCTATTCAAATTGTATTTCTTATTTGGACTGATTGAGAAGATCCATGATTCAAAGTTGTCCAAATTTGCATTCTAGAATAGTTGTTTCATTTTATGAATAATATTATTCTTTATATTGAATGGAATTGTTTCATATCTTTTATTGAGATGAGACTTTTTGAAACCACTCAGTTTATGACTTTGAAATCATGGTTATTGAAAAGAGATACTTACCTATCAGATTGTTGGCCGTTACGATTATACAAGATAGGAACAGTATGGCGGAGGTTATCCTGTAGTGTGCCCTGAACACCATGTTGTCTATAAGGGCTTTGTCAATGAGGTAGCGGACTTTCACGAAGCCCGCTACGGCTGATACCATTCCGAAAACGCTCATGGTGGATTATATCTAGAAAAAAAGTATAATACGTAAATACGAGAAAATTATGTGCATACATTCATTTGAATAAAAACATTAACCAGATTATTCTGAGATTCGGAATGAGGATAATCCGCACATTGATATCGGCTAAACATAAGGTTCACGATTGGGATGCTATCCACCCGCTGCATCATGTCACCTTCCTTGAATAAATTGTGTTATCAGATAATTGTTATTACTATGTTATTTTTGATGGTAATGCAATAAATATCCAAACAATGAGCTATAAAATATAAATTCTAGGAAGTTCTGTGACGAATATTGACATTTCCAGCAGAATAAAAATATTTTCTCAGCTGAAAGTGACTGACTGGATAATTGACTCAATCGTTGGGCGACAACTTCAATCAGTATAATAATTATGTGGGCGGCGTCCTATGCTATTGCTGTCTAGGATCTTGCGTCTTTGCTACACAGGGTATTCCACACTCGATAGTCTGTTAGATCCTCCTAAAGAAAATATTGAAATTCTGATCGATATTTTTTTTACCAGGAAGAGTATATTGAGCATGATTCGTGTCCACTTGGCCGGTTTCTCAATCGGCAGCTAACCGCTAGCTAACCGCTAGCTGGAAGCTAACATAGTTGAGCTACATTCGATTGACGGTTCAGGACTCAGCTAACAGTTAAGTTTCACAGAGGATTGAAAAACCCTCGGAAAAACCTGCCCAAGTCATCAACTGTTGAATCGCCAAAATGCATTTTCCCGAAAGTACGCCGTCACTACGTCACTTTTATTACTCATCATCTGCATCATTTCATTTCGACTGTACCAATTTTTTTTTCATAATTCGTTTTTGATACATCACAATCTACAGAAATGTCGATAAAACTATCTTGAACCCCCACTTTTATTCGAAATCTTCTGGTGAGGTGGTTTTGAGATAATATCAATATTTGATAGATGTAACGTTATTAAATGAAAGCATTCCAAAGAGATGTTATGTTTTCAGATCGCTTGAAACGATTTTCCGCCAAAATATGGCTCTGGTTGTGACATGGGATACCATGATCTACCCTCTTGAAATATTTTCACAATCGCGGTGTTGCTAATCTCTGAAAAACTAAAATCAGAGATTTCAAGCGGTATTCTCTTATTTCAGCAAAGTGATTTCAGCTGTGAATTGGATACTATCATTTCCGAGAACATTTCTGAGGAATCAGAGTTATATTTTACGTATGAGAAAACTAAAAAAAAACATTTCATACTTGCCTATTTATGATTTTTTTCTTTTTATTACTTTTCGTGTGTGTCTAGTATGGGTCCAATATCAACAGTGAAAACAGTTTCTTAAACTAAAACATGCCATCCCGTTGCCAGTACAAAGTTTGCAAGTGTACTAATATTCATTTAGTTCTCGTACAGTCATGGTTGAATTTGGAGTTCCTTCTATTTGATGAAATGTAGTCGTAAAATTACAGATATCCTTCCACGAGTCCTTCCAAGATCTCTCGAAATATCTTGGAATTTCTAAATGAACTTTCTCAGGTGGATGTTCTAGAGAGCAAGAGTGCTGATTGGTTTGAAATGATGCCTATGAAATTTCTCAAAATTTGCCTCTGCTAACAGTTAGGAAAAAAAATACACCCCAATTTAGTTTTGATTTGTAGCAATTCTTCTCATACAAAAATGCACATATTTTGTTTTCATTAATACGTATTGATATGATTATCATTATAAAACTGGCAAACTAACATTCACCACAAAAATACGCGTGTTCGTAGATGATTCTGAAATGTTCAACCACTAAATATACTTCTATTCGACAATCATTTTGTCAACCAATTTACCATTATTATCTGATTATATAGAGTTAGTAGGCTCAACATAAGAGGGGTTCGAGAACTATACTAACTGTAAACCGATAGGATCACTTATGAGGAATGAAGTGGAGTCGTCCTAAAAAATCATCTGATAGAGGATCAGATTCGAATTTGGACATTTAGTAATCCATTCAAAGTAGGTACAAGCGTGGCAAGATGGGGTGACTAAATAGAGAGATAAGTATATAAGTCGATGGAAATACCCAAACTTATGTTGTATAGATATGTCACGAATACGTTTGAATTCCCAGCATTTTGTGGTGTCTCTGTGATTCTGTGAGATCATAAAATGAATCAGAACTTTATCTGTGTTCTACCGACCTGCGTATTCATAAACCGCATCAGGATTTACAAAGATTCACTCATGACACTTGCATGCCAAGATCAATGTTGTCAATTACTAATTGGTACATTCACCAAAAACCTTCAAACTTTCCATTTCGAAGTAGAGGTAGAATAAAAAAACTAAAGCCAAATATTGAATCACATCAACCATAATCAAGTTGTGGGCTACATAAATGATAGAAAACATGATTTATAATGAAAAATGAATGAAAGAATCTGATAATGTCCAAAGAACTGACTAATAATGACGAAACCTCGATCCCTTTTACAAGTCGAATCGACTGTTTTGTAATTTTTTTTTTCGAGTTTTACTTGTTTCACAGTATAGTATAAATCGGAATCTTGAGGTTATAAAAGAAGAAAGGACCCATCTAATGTTCATAGAGATTATTGACAGAGGATAGTGGAGTTCTGGTAGAAGACCAACCATGTTGAATTCCGCCCCCATTTAGCATTTATGAAAAGTATATTGAACGAAAATATAACTTAACATAACTTTTATCACTATTATCTTCCGGTTCATTGATACTAACTCCTACAGATCACACCTGAATATCACCACAAAAAAAGAGGAATTAAGATTAGCCTTAGTGAAGTAAGTACAACGAATAAATCCCAGTTACACTTTAAGAGTAGAAAGTCTTCTTGCAGAATGAAAGAAACAAACTGTTCATTTCTTGTTCTTCAGCAACTTTCAAAATGACAGTACCTATTCCCATTCGTAAACGAATTTCTTACCTATACCTATGGACATCATTTCATATTGTTGCCTTAATTTTTTTGATTCGTAATAATTTAATTTTGAAATGAACTCAATAAATATAAAAATGCTTATAACATTAAACCTAAATATTAACGCATGTGTATGTTTTTTTTTCGTTTTAGATCGAGGTCCAATCTAGTTTACATTTTTTTCAGATAATTGGAATTTCAGAGTGAGTAAACACCTTTCCTTAAGCAATTGCTTGCTTTAAAAAACTATCGTAATCACTAGGTTTGTCAACTTTTTAATCTAGGTACGATTCTTGCATATAAAATACTACAATTCAGAAGTTGCCTTTCCTCATCTTGGGGTTTCAAGCGAGTCAATCGTGATTAACGTAATAGATATGAGTCCAACTATATTTATAGTTCGCTTCAACAAACAGGAAAGAAAAAGCGCGCTCAATGAACAAGTAGTTATGTTAGGATCAAGGCATTTAGTCATGTAGATGCTGAATCAACGACCGTATGAGTGACGATTTCATTCCAACTTTGGCAATCATGTCCTCATGTCCATAATATATTTCAATATTTTTGGAGTAACAGATGTTTCTTCGTGAAAAAAGTGAAAAAGTTAAAGTTGGAGTTTTTCTATAAAATTTAAATTTTCATTTCATTGGTTTTGTTATACTTACATTGCTGGAGAACCTAAAATAATAAGTTGTACTGTATAGGCAGTAAATGTGACCATTTCTAATTTTGATTCAATGTTTTGCTCATTTGATGCAAAAATATAAAAAAGTAGCACGTGTGTGTAATTAAGAGCGATCATAGAGATTGACGGGCGATCTGAGTCCTGTTTCATAAAAGTACAAATCTTGTAGATACAAGAGAAACACAATGTAGGTACAGGTAAAAAACGATAAAAAAACAATGATTTGGCATCGTGTTTCGTTGTGTTTCTCTTGTAGCTACAAGACTTGTACCCTGGAGGGGGAAATCGCCAATTATGCTTGCCACACTAAACACATCCTAAAAACCAATGAAAGAATACACTATACGACACTATAGTCAGTTTGACCCCTTTCATCTGGATAAAAGTGGAGAATGTTTGAAAATTCGGAACTGTTTGGCATACGATATTATCGTTTTTTCATATATACCGTCACCGTTGGATCTGAAACACGTTTTCCATATACGGCGTGTTTACGAAAATAAAACGTGCACTTTCGAGATGAACGTAAAAATGTAGGTACATGCATATTCAGATATAACTAAGTGCTCAGGAATTATGAAGAATCTGATACTGATATAAAGTTTCTGTTTCCTTGAATCATTTTCTAAACCATGTAGCTTCAACCAGCAAAACACGTAAAGGAGACGGTTCAAGAAATCATTTGTTTGGTTCCCACAATAAAGTTTTACTCCACTCGTTCAGGTATATTATTAAATTTTCGGGTCATTAAATCCTTTATCTTTCTCTTTTATGGTCTCCTTGAGTCATCTTGCCTGGTGTTGCCGTGTTGCATTATTATACACCCGTTGATTTCTTGTATCACATTGTCCTTTGTAATAGGTCCAGGTAGAATTGATTCTTTCTCATTCGAAACTTGATGTCAAAAAAACGTTTATTGAACAGTTGATTTGAAATGACCAGTTTAATCAGACTAATGTTCGCAAGTGTTTATAGCCATATTCCTGTTGCTTTCTATTTTATTATCGAACTTCAATTGCCAATATGTTTGTTCAACTTATTTAAACATGTGTAACATATGTTATATTGTTGTAATCACTCGATAATGTGCTCTTTGTCAGAAGTAATTCGTTCAAACAAATCTGAAAATGCCACTAATGAATTACCTTTGATCTATTCTTTATTAGTGTAAGTGGTTAAGATAACAATCCAGCAAATGTGCCCACAGTTCTTGACACAATCTAACACTGGTATCACTAATGATTAAAGTTGTTCACTTAATTAGGTTAAAGTTCACTGTTTCCATGCATTTTAAGCTTCAACACTTACTGAATCGACAAGTATACAGCACCAACTAAAGTTTGTTCTCTTCGTCAGCCGTAAAGGACAAAGGAAGGGGAGCCATTATCTTTGTTCGCGGCATGTGCGCCTTCAGCCGTCTCTTTCTATCGAGTTATTTACTTCTACCCGACGAAATAACGACAACTGAACTGCGCCTGTGATCCTCAACTCTTGACTCAATATTCGTCTGTCGTTACGTTCAATTTCGTTTCTTGAAGCATCCTCCTGCAGTCATTTTCTATACCCGCTGTGCTCCACTATGGTTGTTCGAGCGAAGAATGCATTCTCGGATTTTTAGTTTTTCCAGGTTTATTCTTGCTAATCTGACTATTCTTCGTAGAAAATTCCGTCATCCATCAATATTTTCTCTAATATATTGTAATTTTTTGAATTTCCCCATAGTAGGTTTATTACACACGAAACATTGACGAAATCTTTCAGGTGGGAAACCTGTGTGCCTGAAACTTGTTTTATAGCGGCCTCTCTAAGTGCATGATGCCATGTAGAGTGATGAACAGACGTTCCTTTTTAATATAATCGCCATCAACCGTTTCTAATTGTTCATATATTCCTCAGACTATTCATAAAACATACTACCATTGAAGACCTTTGGAGAGGTCCTCAAATTTTTTCAAAGCAAAAGACACGACCAAAAACACTCCCCAACTTGTACAAAACTCGGTCGTTAACGACTATACTAGAGAATTAAAAAAATATAAGAGAAATATTAATATACTTACACAATTCTTCAAAATTTGCTTTCCCAGGAGAAAAGCTGGAAATTAAAATAAAAAAGCGAAACATAACAATACTATATGGAAATATAAAAGTAAACGACACAATTTCAGCTGAATCAAACGTAACAGCAAATCCGTCATTTCTTCTTCTTCGAAATTACACCACACGAATCATTGAAAAATTGATTTCATAACCATATCCCAAATGTAATAAGCTAGTCTCTAGTTGATCAAAATTACTTTCAGCATCTAGAATCTTTCATCGTGAGTGCATTCAATTTATGTTCTTCAAATTCAACTTTTATTCGTCTAGTCACACAGATCGGAATACCTATTGGATACATTCAACTTAGAGGCTCTGGCGAACTGAAGAAGATGCACTGCAGTATGTCATTGTGCAAACTTTTGATCAATGAAATCAACTTGTTGAATTGATTTAATTTCTTCTCACCTGCACTGCAACATATGAATGCTTTTTACAATAGGACTCATGAATTTATGAATTGAAGAAATCGCTGATGCAGCACACATTGCTACAGAAAAGAGTTTATTTTGAGTACTTTTGCAAATTCAATCGCTGTCAATGCCTACTCGATTATTTTTATTTTTTCTAGTTGTGAGTATATACCTGTTGGGAATAGATATATCATTATATATCGACTAGAAATTTTCAATTCTCTATCCAACACTGGTTTACTCTTGAGAATAGGACCAGCGGTTGCGGAGTATTAACATTTTTTTTTGTTTTCATGGATTCTCAAATGAACGATAATTATCATTTTTTCAGTGGATACAGAATCAAAAGACCTTTCAAATGAAGTATCATATAATTTTCCATGTAACATAAAATTTCAAATCATTGATTATTAATTTATTGAAAAGTGAATTTTTGTTCTGTAAGGAAATATGCGTTATACCTGTTGTTGTATAATGGAAGAGTTATATGAGACATTTCGCCCAGGTAGAAATAATCTCTGAGAAATACGAGAGAACGTGACAGAATTGATGTTAAATCGACATCAAAGTAAATATATGCTCATGTAACTCAAGCAGTTGTCTAGTTACATTACTATTCTCACGGTGTATCAAATTGCGATTGTTGAAGAATTTTTGCATTACCGACAGTTGCGTAATGATTCTGCGGAGTGTTCTAATCTCGTGATATATTCTCCGAGCTCTCGTCTGAATCGAAGTGATGCAGACGTTTCAGATTTTTCAGAGAGTGTACACACTCTTGACCGGTTACCTGGTACAGGTATGTTGATAAATATAGTAAAATCTACCTGTGAAGTCGAAAGTGGCGCGATATTTCAAATATTATGTTGCTAATCCAAAGTCGATATACTTGATACGTTCTATCGAACTTAATTTTGTTTCTAAAGCTTGATTCATAGACCAAAATTTTACTTTTAATTTATCTTTTACTTTAAGAAAGTTCTCCCAATGCTTATCATGGAGGCGTTCATACACGAAATGTTAAAGTAAAAGTGTCGTGTATGAACGACCCCATTGATTAGCATTGGGAGAACTTTCTTTTAGTAAAAGATAAATTAAAAGTAAAAGTTTGGTCTATGAACCAAGCATAGGCCTTTTTATTATTACTTATTCATTCCTCATTGTGCTTCTGCTGATTTCACGACCTTTGTAACTGTTTGTCTTGGACATTCATTCAGTTTGATAAAAACTTAAATAAAAGAATATTTTTTCGAAACTTAGTAAGGACCTATTTTCTATTTTTTTCATTTTTGGATTTTAATGCTTCATAATAATTCTGTTGACTTTGTCTGATCTTTCATCTGTGCATTTTTATGTCAAAAACTACGACGTGTTCAAATTTTGAAAATAAATTTCCCTAGATACAAAAAAATTCATTCAGACTGAAAACCCGATCTGACAAAGTATATTTTTCAAAATGCAGGCAAAACAATTTATATTATGTATTTTTTTTTGTTACATAAAGTATTCAGTCATCTTCCACATTCCTTGGCAACGATTCATGTTTTTTGTCAGTTTTGTAATCAGTTCTTTTCCTTTTCGCTTTATAGTTAAGCATAATTATTCATTGCTGTGAAGGATCGGAATCTGATTGTGGAATAGTTTAGGTTCGTTTTTTAACGGTGATTGGGGTAGATCGTGCTATTTCGTTGTATCGATTGATGAGATGTAACGTCATATTGTCACTATATATGAGTGTTGATTATAGCATATAATATACGACAAGCGACAAATGGTGGCGATAGTTCAATCTGCCGAATTATGACGTTGTTTGGTCTGGAATATATTGAGTTTTTCACCACGCGGTGGAAACTTGAAATAAAACCTATACGGTATTGTGTCGAAGTCCAGATAACATATCCGCTCTAAACAATTCCAATCGATTGAGAATATTTCCTGTGAATCAAGAACTGGATTCCAGAAAGATTCAGTGTTGTTCAAGACGTGAGACGAGTATAGGCAATGAGGCATGCAGACGACAGACAAACAAATGAATGAGGCAAACGAAAATGGTATTACTTTCTCTTCTCACGATATGAGAAACAAAAATCAACGATACAAAATTTGACTTTTGCGGAATCACTAGGCTAGTTTTCCACCTTTTGACTGAAGTTTCAAGGCTTCGCAACTTATGTCTGATAATGTGTTGATTCAATCATCCTTTTATTTCGTTTTGTTAATACATTGCTCACAAATCCACATTATTATTGCTGATACGGGTTCATTTTGTCAGAGCATTGAACTATGCCTAACTTAGTTTCCTTGTAATCTGGTCACGTAGTGTGTCGTGGGAAATTGGCAGGGAGTATTGTTGTTATTGTACGATCGGCAAATGGATTTGAATTCTCGGAAATTTTGTTGATGGCTCATTGTTATTATCCCTTTAATATTGTTATTGGTTCACATACAAAATTGAATACTTTCTGAACAATGTCACATCAGCTAACTCAGTATCTCGTTTTTGTTTGAATCTAATCTTATTAACCCTATCAATTTGACTCTTTTGATTCTATACGTTCTTTAACAGATTCTAACATAATTTAATTTTAAAGCAAATTTTTCTTGCGTAGAAATCCAACGAAATTAGTTGAGGTTATCAATTGGACGCGTCTCGGCAGGGTGACCTAACTTTGAGCAACGATTTCAACAGCTTAACGTCCTATACAAGATCATTTGCACAAAATGACAAAGATTGACATATCGTCATCATAAAAGATATGTTCTTTGTCAGTGTGAGTGTGAATTGCAAAACAGTTCTGACACAAATATTTTGAATTTTTTTTTTCAAATATTCGTTCCCGAAAGAAAATTTTCAGGAATAATTTAAGCTTGCGTGTTATTCGGTTAGAAAATTTCACACCACAATTTGGAATAAAATTATTGATCCAACCTGACATTTTAAATTATTTTTTCTGATTGTCAAGTTGGTGCTGTTTTTGACATATGTTGATTTGTTATTCTTGGTAAATCGGTTCTGTAAGAAAGCCTGATAAATACTAGAAAAAAAAACACATAGGGATATCTACATTTTGTTGAATACAAAATAAATTACCAACTTCAGTTAAACAAAATGCTAAAACTCAGATGGGTACCCGCCCAGTCCATCGCTCTTTGGTAATTTTAGTTGACTAAAGGTGGTAGAAATATATGTTTACAAGTAACATGACGTAATTTCGAAAAAATTCCTATCTAGGTATATCTACCATATTTCGTTAAATAAAAAAAATCACCAACTTTAGTTGCACCAAATGCTAAACCTCAGGTGGGTACTAGTTCATTTTATCGCCTTTTTATGATTTTAGGTCAATAAAGTTGGTAGAAATGTATTTTGCATTATTCACAGGTATATCTACGTTATTTGAGGGTTGTAGTAGACCATATGTTTATTTTTTGAACTGTCAAAAAATTGCCACTTATATATCGTGGCGCTTCGAAAAATCCGGAATTTTTTTTAGTTGCCATGGTAACTAGTCAAAATTGAGGCATCTTATTGGTTGAAAAGTGGAGGTGTGAAATTTTTAATACAATATCCTTAGGGATGTTGCTTCTAGGCAAGTAACTTATGGCTTTCGAAAATCGTGATGAAATTATTGCGAAATCATCAGTGCCCTTGAACTACTACGACTCACAGTGGCAGTTTGATCCACTCAATCCGCTACCACCATACCCCCCCCCCCCCGGGGTTGAGCGCCCAGGATGACGTGATGCCATATCCAGTTGCCTGGATACGAGACCTCGCCGTCCTCCATTTTCCTTTCCACCCCCGCCCTCTCAGGAGCGGACCTCAACCTGCTGCTGGGCACTCCAGCAAGATTGAAATCTAACCCGCTTCGGTTGGAAATCAGCCTCTAGGTGCTAGTGCTTCCTCTCTATCTGTTACTTTGGTTTCTACCTGACTCTGCTGTGTTGCAGTTTTTGCATGGTGGTCCCCCTGCCTCTCCGGGAAATCACTCCACTATCATACGACACTACCATACGACACTATCTTATATAGGCTCCAGTAAACTAATGGTTCGTCAGAGCTATTTATTTACCATTCGCTTCGTAACAATAAATTCCATTGAATATCCGGTGGATCATCTTCAAATTCTCATCTCACCAACATTCTCTTCATCTTCTGGGTAATTCCCACTTCAAATTACTGTACATCCCTGTCATAAACAATCCAGTCGAATTGGAGTGTCTGATGAGTCATTTAACCATAAAGATGTCCAAAGTTGTATTGGGATACAATAACCTGTTCTAGTATTACCCGAAAGGAAAAAAAATTGTTGCAGCAAACTTTGAATGCAACATTGTGAAAATGCTATTTTTATATACTTCTTTGGTTGTTTCTACTACATTACTAGAAACTTCATTATCGACCCCTAAGGAAAGGACGAAAATGGTAATTTTCCTCTTACCGGAAAGAAAACATTTTATATCAACTTCTATTTTTATATTACCAATGTCGTAGCAACAAAGCTTTGTCAACACGATGACGTCCACGCAAATTTTACCTGACATTTTGTCATATAGGCCGAACACAGTTTTCACAAGTTTTGCATATATTTTCACTCATAAGTATGTACGCATTATAATTTTTGGGGCATTATGAAAATGACAATCTCGAAGGTAGTAGAAATTACTATATACATCCTCATAAGAAAAATGCTTTCCATTGATGCCCTCCGCTTCGGTTTGCGCAAACTATCCGCGTGAAGAAAAGCATTATTTTCCTCCCTTGGTATGTGAATAGCAATTTTGAATCTGGTAATTTAAAGACGTAGTAAATTCATTGCGATTACGAGAAAAAAAAAGGAGTCAGATATTAGTTGTGAAAATGTATACACTTATCTTGGTAATATTCAGTGCTATGTTTTTATGTTGGCAAAGAGAAAAATCCCTACATTGCAGACTGACGACAGATTGATGACACCTCTCGCAGAAACAGAACGAGAAATTACAGCAAAAAATTTCATCGTGGAATTCACGTGTTAGTTTTTTCTTATATGCAGATTCACACGAAAGGGAGGCCCTGTAATGTTCAAAGAACACCGCGTGAATCAAGAGACAGGAGATACGAATCAATATTTACTTTGAATTTCTGAAGTTTGTAAGCCTCAGGAAAAACCTCTTTTGGCAACGAGTTCCAAAGCTCAGCTGTTCTATTGAAAAAAGATCCCTGAGCAAGAGAGGTTCGACAGGTTTTCAAATTCACAAAAAGGGGTGGGAATTCTGTACTCGTCGAGTCATCCGTTTAGATGTTGCCAAGGGTGGAACGATTGATAACAATTCAGAAGAGCACCGACCGTGAAAATATCTATAGAAGAGAATAGAATAGAATAGAAATCCAAGTTTCTTGGAAGCACTTTTAGCGATAGATTTCCCATGGTTTTCCCATGAGAGATTATCACTGATCGTAATTCCTAGCATCGAGGGACTTGATTTTGTAGGAATAGTTACTCCTGACATCTGAATACTTAATGATGACAGATCGGATTTTCTTGAGAAGAGACATGCCTGGGTTTTCTTGGCATTGAATTCCACCAAGTTCATGCTACCCCATTCTATTATTTTTACTAAGTCGTTGTTGATTTTATTGACGTGAATGTTTCTTTGAATTTTTGTTTCTCGAGCTGGTATGGGGACTCTGGAAAAGAAACTGGTATGAAGAGTACAGTCGTCCGCAAAACTTTGTTTTGAACAAGATGTTTTCTCGAGCAAATCATTGATATGAAGCAGAAACAAAGTGGGCGCCAGAACTGAACCCTGTGGAACCTATCAGACAAGAAACTCTTCAACAAAGCACACAACTGAGGAGGCAAACCATAAGACGGCAGCTTAGAAAGGAGACCCCGATGCCTAACACGATCAAACGCTTTTGAAATATCGAGTGCAACAGCTATCGTTTCTCCGAATTTCTCGATTGAATGCTGCCAAATATGAGAAACATAAGCCAATAAGTCACTGGTTGATCTTTGATGGCGTAATCCTTATTGTCTATTGAAGAAATCTTCGACTCTATGAGCCTTATTTGAAGAGTCATGCCTAGTTTCGTCTTCCAACAAATGATTCATTATCACACAAGCCGAGACCAATCACAGTTGAGCAAAGTCATTATTCTGTAGTTGTATTCAAATGAATATATTTGCTACTATAGACATACTGTTTTCGAGTAATAAACCATGTGAAAAATTTTGAAGTGTTCTACGTTTTGACCCCCATGCTAAAAAGGAATCGTCATAATTATTACAGCTTTCAACGGATTATTTCAGTCAAGAACATGATGAAATATATCGTATAACAAAAGTAAGAAATCAATTCATTTTGGGAAGTGTATCATCTTACTAGCTCGGTCGTAAAGCGTGAAAAAAATACTATTAAAAAATCAAAAAAAAAGCAAGGAAAAGAACCTTCTCTAAATGAGTAGATTTTTTGTTCACGTCTTAGTCAGTTCTTTTACTGGAGTTGCCAGACAGATAGACTGACCGATATAAGATAATTGTAGAATTTGTGATAGCCAACAAACTATGTTTTTACGTCTAACAGTTGAAATAAAAATGGCAATAGAATTAATGTAATGTGTGTGGCTCAAGGATTAAATCCAAAGCCAATCGAAAAAAAATTGCAAAACATCAAATGAAGCCGATTTCCGTAATTGTTCCTTTTTGAAAAAAATATCGTATTCATCTCACTGATCTATACACTTTTTTAATTGTCGTAGTATGTTATCATTTTTTTTCCATCGTCGACAAACTTCCTTCATACGTGCAACAGGAGTTTCGAAAGATTTGTGCGGGTAAGGGACTAGGTTGTTACCTAAGTCTTAGTTCAGAAGCAGCAGGCTAAGGGGAAATTGAACCGCTCCTATTCAATGAAGGTTTAAGTAAGCTTAACTAAGGAACAATGAAGCAATAATACCTAGCTTCGAACAGTGATGACGCGTTTTGTGAGATGGAATTTCCCTTTCTCATTCTTCACTTCTATATAATATTTCATGGGTTTCAATAATAACTAAACAACGATAAGTAATACCTTTCGATTATGATGTGAAGATAATGAAGATCCGACAAAAATATTTGAGACAAATATAAATTCTATGCATAGCTTCTATTATTTGATTTGACTGCTTAGAGCAATGCCGTTAAGCAAAATATTTATCCGCATTGGAAATGAAACAGTTTCTATGATTTTTTTTTCAGTAGAATCGAATGATTTAATTAGTTATTAAAAATTTTCGAATATTCGGATGAATTTTCGACATTTATTAACAAATTCACAGTTTCGGAGACCATTTTTATAGTTTGCTCCATTTTCGAGCTTGTTTCTAAATATTTCTGATAATGCATTTTTCATTGCATTATCAGAAACTATAGATGAAAAGGAAGAGAATGGGCCCAGGAAAAACGATTTACGTTGAATCTCTGAAGGAGGAATTGAATTTGAAAAAAGAGTATTTTTTTGTGGTTATTAAAGACATGATATGACATGTGGTTATAAGACATGACAAAGTATATTTCTACGGAATTCAGTCTTTTGTGGAAATGAAAAATAAAAAACGAAAAATACAGTTTTTCGCATTTTTTCGGTTATTCTGAGGTTATGTGCAAAATTCATTTAAGTGTTATAGATCTTTCTAAACTTTTCCATTGAAAACTTTTCTCTTAGACCTCACCTTCCGTCAAAAATTGCGACAATATCGTTTTTACCCCTTTACACCTCCTCCACTCCCAATATTTTCTTCCAACTCCCAGCTCACGCATTTTAATAATAGTAGATTATACCACGAGTCAATACTGATAGATATTATTCTCGAGGAATTCTTACGAACCGAGCCGCGTCAGCGGCGAGGGAGTAATATTCCGAGAGAATAATAGTCATTATTGAGAGTAGTATACTCTACTTTATTTTTCTAATTTATTTATCATAAATAAATGATTCTTCAGTTTCATTCATCTCAATACAAATACACAAACACTACCTTCGTGTTTGACACTGACACTATGGAGTTTGGTTATATCGTTTCCATGGTAATATTCAGTTCGAGAAATTTTGTGAGGAGGAAATAAAGACTTACTATTAATCTCTCGCATTATACTGCAGAAACCAGTTCAACTCAAGTTACAACCCTAAGTCGAAGCCAAGACGACTCAATTCAATTCTGCTTTATGCTAATTTGACTAATGACTGGTTTTTTCTTACGGGATTGTTGAAATCTATAATGATAATTTTTGGGAATGATATAAGAGGATCATTTCCGTCTATGCGATAAAATATAAAAATTTGAAGTCTAGGCAAGCATAACGACCTTTACAGCAATAAATTCATTCAAAATTTGCGTATTTGAAATATAAGAAAACCAAGCAGCAATAAAATAGTGAATCCGAAGAAAAAAAATATCTAGTAGTGTGGTCGCGTATTATTACTATTCAATAACCAATTGAAGTTCGGGAAATTCATATAGAGAAAATTGAAGACGAGTTGTATTCATTTGTTAGAAAAGTTCCTGATTGGAGGTATGTTTGGAATCTTCGATGTGAAAGTTGAACCTTTCTCAAAAAACATCAATTACTAAAATAACTGAAAACCATTGTTCTCGGTGCTCGGTTTTTCAACAAAGTTGGCATCTTGGGAAGTAGAATATTTCCAACATATTCCTGATGCAACTACTTTTGGACAAATGTACTTCTATCCATTATATTTTTTTTTGATATTCGTTATTCTACTTTCAGAAATGATAATGAAGAACCGAACTTAACTTGTTTCAATTTTTTCATGTGAGGTTGCAGACTCTAACAAAATCCATTCAACGCTGTCATTTACCGGTACCGGATGAATTTTTCGAAAAATGTTTGTACCGTGCACGTCTCGCCGCGGCGTGATAACTTTATTTCACCATATCATTCTTCGAGGAAACACTGGTTCTTCGTCATCGTCTACGGTCCACCAGAGTCTTGCTGTTGACTTCTGCAAAGGTCATCGACCCTCGTCCAAAGCTATTTACTTGCCGCTGAATGTATCATCAGGTATCAGCTGCATTCGCCAACGAGAAAGAATTGAATGAACGTTCGTTTCGTTTTCATGGAAAATGGGCTAGTCTGAATCCTTTGTTCCTACGGAAGAAATAAATTGTGTTATAATACACTTTTTCTCCGAATCGCAAATTTTCCGTGAACTTGACGAATGCTAATTATTTGACTATTATGAAACTTAGAAATGGTAATTCTAAAGCAGGCGCAAATGGCAAATGTAATTATTTTGGTGCCGGTAACACTAAAATAGATAGTGGTGATAATTTAAACGAAAATCGATAGAAGAACATCAACTTTATTATAAAAATGTCAGTCACAATGAGTCACCATTTTTGACGTTTGAAGAAAATACTGTTCGGAAAAAACTCATGTTCCGTTCGACGAGGGTGGAGATTGCTACACAAAGCAATTTTTCTTCGAATCAAAAAACCACTACGTTTCTCAATACAATAGCTCCTTCAAACATGACAAGTTTTACAAATTGGACCAATTGCTATACCCGTGATCAATAGTCTGGGCTCTACCACTTCTGATAGATGAATAAGTCATCGGGAAGAAACTGACAAACTTGCTGTCATTTAGGTTGAAACTGACAAACTTGCTGTCACTTAGGTCGACTCCCTCTTCTTGTTTCCAGTTGTGTCTTATTAATCGTCAATGGAATTCTGAAAAGTGATTCACTTTTTTTTTTCAACTGTTTCTACCTTTATACATAACGATCATCGTCACCTCGACTTCCTCTCATCTTTTGCATTTGGGTCGACTCCTCAGTTTCCCCATTTTTTATTTCGGTGCCATCCTGCAGACTATCACAGATTACCTCTAGTTTACTGAATTTATCCAATTTGTGCACCCGTTTCTGAAGTCGAACAACTTTTCGGTAGTGTAGTGATCAGCGCGTCCTCCTTTCATGCGGGAGGCTAGGGTTCGGAATCCCGCTACAGAACCACCGTGTTGGGATTTATACGTTGAAACATAAGGCCTTGTTAATCCATTGCCCACACAAGTTTCGACTTCTGAGGCTTCGTAGGGGGCGTCAGCTGGTTAACGGAAAAACTCGTTTTGAATATCAAACTCCACTAAAACTAAGAAAATTCGGTTTCTTAGCCACATGAGCCAAGACTCTTGCTTGTAGCCTATACGCTGCCTTACGGTTTTGTCAAAATCGGATCCAAAACAGAAATTTTTTTCATCGGGTGAAGTCTGCATATCGGATACACTAACTGAGTAGGTAGTAGTATAAAACCGACCTGTCAGAGAATTCTTGAAGAATATAAGACTAGTGGGAAATGAATTCATTTCAACCCTTACGCCCGCACTGTTAGAGTGAAAATCTTATAAACGTATTTTTAAAATAGTATTTATATTTCAGAAAGCTGGGTCTCGACTTGGTACCAAGGCAAGGGGCTCATATGGTAGAACCGGATTCAATGTCAGTAGTGGAATTATATCATGTACATGTGGCCAGTGCTGAAAATACCCAAGGAGTTTCTGTAAGTATCAAATATTTTGTTTATTTTCATCCATCTTACTAGAAGTTGATGTTGAAGCCATCGTCCATAGATATTCTAATAAGTCCGCTCACTCTCAGAAGCGACCCAAATCATCACCGTCCGTCCTCGCGCGTCCCTTGCCTGGCCGGTCGGTCGTCAGTGCCCGTCTGACGGGGGAGCCAGTTTAACAGAGTGTCTCCGATTGAACAGTTCGCATCGTTCCGGACGGTTAAACTGAGTGCGCGAAATGAACATTCTATTTGAACTTTAATTCTTGTAGTTATTTGAACATTTTTTGATGAGGAAAGAATTCTCTGGAATTTATTTTTGGTTGGAGGCTTACTATCTCGGTAATTATAAGTTTATCGGGCACCAAGCGATAAAAAAAAAATTTTTGCGGGAACTTACGTATTTCGACCTCCTGAACAAAAAACTTAAATCAAAAATTTGGCGCTCTCCAATAGTTTTCAAGATAAAGGGCATTTTTTGGGTCAAAAATGGGATTTTTGAATACACGTTCCTGCATCAAAATTACACTTGGAATTCATCCTTCTTTTTCATCAGCACAATGTACACATCCCTAATTATCCGTTCCACACTGTTTTTCATTCAAAAACCACTAGTTTTATAACAAAAAAATGCACTTTTCCTCAACAACAACAGAAACATTGAAAATTCGGTATGTCACTGCAAAATGTTTAGCGTATTTTTTTTATGAGGGGTTGGTACCTTGGAAAACCAGATCACACTATTCAAATCTTTATTCAAAGTGCATACTGCATCACACCTCGGGCATTGAATTGTCTAGAGAAATATTCCTATTGTTGTAAGGTAATTAACTAATGCCCTCTTATTATGCACTAAGGCTGTATATTCGAATAAATTAATCATTTTAATTATTTACGTAAAAACTTCAAAATGAAGGAAAATTAATAGGCGATATTTCAAATTTGAATAGTGTGCTCTGGTCTTCCAAGGTACCAACCCCTCATAAAAAAAATACACTAAACATTTAGCAGTGACATGCCGAATTTTCAATGTTTTTGTTGTTGTTGAGGAAAAGTGAATTTTTTTGTTATAAAACTAGTGTTTCCGAATGAAAAAAAGTGTGGAACGGATAATTAGGGATGTGTACATTGTGCTGATAAAAAAGAAGGATGAATTCCAAGTGTAATTTTGATGCAGGAACGTGTATTCAAAAATCCCATTTTTGACCCAAAAAATGCCCTGTATCTTGAAAACTATTGGAGAGCGCCAAATTTTTGATTTAAGTTTTTTGTTCAGGAGGTCGAAATACGTAAGTTCCCGCAAAAATTTTTTTTTATCGCTTGGTGCCCGATAAACTTATAATTACCTACTATCTCCTCCGTTTTGAATTTATGGAAAATAATGAAAATTGAAAATTATAAATTTTTATTGACGCGTAATCTCAATCAGGATTGTCTCGAGAATTATTTTGGTCAAATCAGAAATGCTTGTGGAAACGCTAGAAATCTAACTGCCATTCAGTTTACCAGAGCATTTAAAAAACTTTTTGCTATAGGATATTTGCACGAGACAGAAGGCAGCAATTTTATGGAAGACAGTAGCGATATTTTGCTTAATATAACATCGGAGTCATTGAAAAATATTGAAAGTTTTCAGGAAAAAAATTAAGAAAATATTTCTTCAATTATAAAAATAGAATCAACCGATTATAGGAATTTGATATCAGAGGAGGGAAATGCACTGGTCTATGTTTGTGGATATTTTTTACGTAGATGTCTCTTTAAACATTCTTGTCATATTTGTTTGGAATATTGTTCATCATCCGAAAGAGACAAGTCTACTTTATTTTGTGAGCTCAAAGCTTACAAAGGTAGTAAAAATATATTTGGTGGCTTAACAGTCCCTCCCAATGATTTTTGTAAGTATTTAATACAATTAGAAAATATTTTTGTTTCGAATTTTAATGATTGATGATTTTAATGATGATTACTGCATACATGATGGTGTAGGAAACATATTTCTGAAAGAATATTCCAATGTAGAATTCAGCCATCCATGTAGCACTTTTCCCAAAGACTATTTACTTTCATTGTTTACAAGAGTTCGAATCTATTACACAATCAAATTTGCAAACAGGCAAATAAGAACTCAATGTTTAAATGAACAACTGAACTGAAACCACTAATATCGTTGCCGACGTTTCGACTTAAAGTCATCCTCAGGGCATTACAAAGTTGCAGTGAATCAGATATAAATACATACATACAGGTGAAAAATTATTAAAATTTGCGACTAGAATCACTTCTGCGAACGAGAGGTCAAGATTGAGTAAATTTGGTACAATTCAATTGACAGTAAAAATGTAAAAAGAGACATGAACAACAATTTCAAAAATGTAGGAAACGGTAGAACCCAATCTCTGGTTTCTTGTCTATTGAAATAAAAATAAAAGGACATTTACATAAAAATTCCCAGCTTTTGATACTGAAATATACAGAAGTATATTTCTGACCGACGAAAAGTCCACTGTGTTAGCGACCGTTGAAAATAAAATTAGGAACTCACTTACTTCCTGCACTCAAACAGAGTTTTGATTTATATATATATATATATGTATATATATATATATATGTATATGTATATATATAGTATATATGTATATATATATATATATATATATATATATATATATATATATATATATATATATATATATATATATATTATATAAACAAAATATATATTTCAGTATCGAAAACTGGGAATTTTTATTTTTATGTGAATGTCCTTCAATTTTTATTTCAATAGACAAGAAAACCAGAAATGTATGTGAGTTTAACCGTTTCCTACAGTTTTTAATTTTTGTTTATGTCTATTTTTACATTTTTACTGTCAATTGAATTGTACCAAACTAATGTACTCAATCTTTACCTCTCATTCGCAGAAGTGATTCTTGTCGCAAATTTCAATAATTTTTTACCTTGTGTGTATGTATATCTAATTTACTGTAACTTTGTAGTACCTTGACGATGACTTAATACAAGTCGGAACGTCGGCAAAGAAATGATAGTAGTTTCATTCATTCGACCTAACTCCAACCAACCCCCAGCTAAATATTTGAAATATGTCTAAATATATATGCTAAAGTACTGAATAGATTATAATTATACTATTAGGGTATACTCAAGAAAACAACAAATCACCATTCAATTGGGTAATATGTAAATAAAGATTATTCATCTTCATTTTTTCTTTATTGTGTCCCTTTATAAGTATCTCACCTTTTTACCTGCCCATAATTTAAGAAATCAGGTGATTCAGGCCAGTTATTACAACGAAATATTCCTCAATTTATTGTTATTAGAATCTCATATAATATAATCATCTCAATGAAAGATCATACAAAAACATAAATAATATATAATGAATATGATCAACACTTGACGCCTGACCCTCGTAGACACACTTTCGAGTAAATATATTGTTCGCGCTGCTAACTGACCCTCGTATAACGTATTTCTGCTTGTAGCCCGCATGATTTACGACCGCTCGCAAAAAAAGCGGCATATTTTAACCACATCAAAGGAGTTACCAGACTTATTAGAATATCTATGGACGATGGTTGAAGCTATCAAACAAAGACACTATCAGGATTTCTAAACCGCTACAATTGTGCTTCATGTTGACCAACTTGATTTCGTTTGGCGTATATTACAGCTGTCCATCAACATATACTCTCCAACCTCACCAAGTTTTCTTGAACGTAGAAAAGTAAAATTTCTGATCTTAGAATATTGCTATTGCCGCTGCTACTCTGACGTTTCATTAGTCGCTCCATCTTCAACAATTTTAATGTCCTGATGAGTACGCGTTTTATCGATCATTTTGCCCGGAAACCTGTGGTACATCTTTTTCCTAGGACTCGGTTTTCAACAAAACGGACTCTTCTGGAAGAGGACTGTTTTCTTAGACTCCAGTTGTTGAAAATTATTAAAAGTGATTACATATTCATAGAACAAAATTTCACTTTGACTTAATCTTTCACTTTGAGAAAGCTGTCACAAGGCTAATCAATGGAACTGTTCATACACGACACTTTTACTTTAACGTTTTGTGTATGAACGCTTCCTAATCCAATCAAATTAACTGTTCAAGAGCCCAAAATGACGATTTTCGCCTACCCGAAAAGTAGCTGTGGATTCCGGCAGAAACATGTGTCCTTATTATCCCCTAAAGTTTGCGCCAGATTCTGTCCGTGCGTTTAGCAACAATTAGCAGTTGAATGCCGGAAATCATTATTTTTTTTGTTTTTTGCTTATATAATAAAAACTATCGATCGGATCGAAAAAAAGTTGGATTAAAAGTTGTAGATAATTGAAAAATCTATTGATTGGCGTTGGCCCGATTTCGATATTCCGATTTGTTGCTCAACTATTGAGCTCGGAAGTTTAAAAAAGGCGTTTTTTCCATTACTCTATTAAAAAATGTTGAAATGCATTTGGGGGTTGCAACTGTGAATTTGGGAAGCTTTCAACTAGTAGAAACCACAGTTTCAATTTGGTCGAAAACCAATTGATAGGTTAGCAACAATCTAATTTGTTACTAAAAAAAGTGTCCCACTAGATTGTTATTTCTTGCCCTACGGATAATCGTAGAGCAATGAACGAAACAGTTTTGGATAGTCAAAGAGTTGAACTACAAATTATCGTTTTTGGAAAATCGATTTTTTCAATGTGATACCTTTAAAAATGGCGTCAAAAAAACAACGTTTTTCAAACTAAAAAACAATTAGGAAAAAATGGTCGTATCAAAATGAGAGGAAATGCATGGAAAAGCTGCTATTTTTCTACGAATTTTGACAACCTTACTTTTGTTCCACGATTATTAGGAGCCAAGATAACACTTTTTATCATTTAGTTTCCCCTCCATTTGTTTATTTATATGAAGCAACGAGACCTCGACGACTGCACAGAGCAAGAGTCATATTATCCATAGGAACCAGCAGAATTTGTATTCCACAATCATTTATCATATTTATTGATAGGAGCAGTGGAGGTTCTTCCGGGACCGTTCGACGTGCCGTGTAGAGGGGGAAGCCGGAGAGAGCGATCTACCGCTAGCGGCCGTCGAGTTCACCGCGTGAAATAAACTTATCAAAGCCCAAAATGACCACGCTGTCTGTATCTCGGGAAATACTGGACAAGTTTTTTTTTTTCAATAGTGCATCGAGATATGATCGAATATCACTATGGCTTACCCGGTTTGTTTTCGGAAATCCCTAAAATCGCAAATAATTCAATTTTTACGCTGCAAATGTAGTGAATTATTCGTTCATTTCAAATTCAACTCTGATAATACGGTGTCAAATGTTACCTTAGTTAGACGGAGAAAGCAAGTTTTCTCTGACATTCGAAAATGAATAAAGCACGGCTCATCTCCTTTCCAATTGATATTTTTACAAATGTGTATATATGAATGTTATTCAATATTAAGATTTTTGTCCCATTTATGTGCAACATTATTCTTTGATATTTACAGCTTGTAACTGAAAATGTCCATTAACATTCATCTATTCACATGTTTATTTTGTCTCCGTTAGGTTAGTCAGGTCCTATAAATTTTCGTTTGTTTCTTTCAGCAGAGTGAGATTTCCATGTTAATACTACTGTACAGAGTGTCCCCGATTGAACAGTTTGTATCGTTCCGGCCGGTTATACTGAGTGCGCGAAATAAACATTCCATTTGAACTTTTATTTTGGTAGTGATTTGAACATGTATTATTGTTAAGCTGACTTCTGTGATAGTTCACGTGAGAGTATTAAATTTTTTCGATTTCCTAAAAAGGTAAGGTTATTCATTACCTATACTTAATTTCAATTACATCTATACGTCAAAAATGTTTCGGTAGTAGTATAATTCAGATACTATCCTTTAAGTAATGTTCAAACTTTATTTCATTTTATTTTGGATTCACTTACAAACACATTTTACAGTACTAACATGTAAGGATAGGTACTCAAAAACTACCTTTTGCTAACCAGAGAAAGACAATACTACTATAGAAGGAAGTCATAACGATATTCCCAGAGGAATAGTGTTAAGAGCGTTCTAGGTATTCAACGCATTAAAAGGAGAAAAAGAAAAGAAAATACATGTACAAGACAATTGTAAGATTCAGTTGAAATATACAAGCTCTAATATCATTTTGACTGGTCATTAAGAGATCCAGGTCATTCCTGATGATTAGGAGATTGCATTGTTGCATCATGTTATTGAAGTAGTTCCCGAGAAACAGACAGCGAGGTCATTTTGGGCTCTGATCAGTTTATTTCACGCGATGCATACGACGGCCGTCTCCCTTCGGCTTTCCCCTCCACACGGCACGTCGAACGGCCCCGTAAGAACCTCCACTGATCCTATCAATAAATACTATGTATAATTGTAAAAAACAAATCCTGCTGGTTTCTATCGATAATATGACTCTTGCTCTGTGCAGTCGTCGAGGTCTCATTATTTCATATGAACAAACAAATGGAGGGGAAACTAAATGATAAACAGTGTTATCTTGGCTCCTAATTATCGTGGAACAAAAGTAAGGTTGTCAAAATTCGTAGAAAAATAGCAGCTTTCCTATGCATTTTCTCTCATTTTGATACAACCATTTTTTCCTAATTGTTTTTTAGTTTGAAAAACGTTGTTTCTTTGACGCCATTTTTAAAGGTATCGCATTGGAAAAATCGATTTTCCAAAAACGATAATTTGTAGTTCAACTCTTTGACTACCCAAAACTGTTTCGTTCATTGCTCTACGATTATCCGTATGGCAAGAAATAACAATCTAGTGGGACACTTTTTTTAGTAACAAATTAGATTGTTGCTAACCTATCAATTGGTTTTCAACCAAATTGAAACTGTGGTTTCTACTAGTTGAAAGCTTCCCAAATTCACAGTTGCAACCCCCAAATGCATTTCAACATTTTTCAATAGAGTAATGAAAAAAATGCCTTTTTTCAACTTCCGAGCTCAATAGTTAAGCAACAAATCGGAATATCGAAATCGAGCCAACGCTAATCAATAGATTTTTCAACTATCTACAACTTTCAATCCAACTTTTTTTCGATCCGACCAATAGTTTTCATTATATAAGCAAAAAACAAAAAAAACTAATGTTTTCCGGATTTCAACTGCTAATTGTTGGTAAACGCACGAACAGAATGTGGCGCAAACTTTAAGGGATACTAAGGACACCTGTTTCTGCCGGAATCCACAGCTACTTTTCGGGTTGGCGAAAATCGTAATTTTGGGTTCTTGAACAGTTTATTTCACTCTTATATCGAATCGATGGCTTTATGCGCTGGATCGCTCTCTCCGGCTTCCCCCTCCACACGGCACGTCGAACGGTCCCGGAAGAACCTCCACTGCTCCTATTAATAAATATGATAAATGATTGTGGAATACAAATTCTGCTGGTTCCTATGGATAATATGACTCTTGCTCTGTGCAGTCGTCGAGGTCTCGTTGCTTCATATAAACAAACAAATGGAGAGGAAACTAAATGATAAAAAGTGTTATCTTGGCTCCTAATAATCGTGGAACAAAAGTAAGGTTGTCAAAATTCGTAGAAAAATAGCAGCTTTTCCATGCATTTCCTCTCATTTTGATACGACCATTTTTTCCTAATTGTTTTTCAGTTTGAAAAACGTTGTTTTTTTGACGCCATTTTTAAAGGTATCACATTGAAAAAATCGATTTTCCAAAAACGATAATTTGTAGTTCAACTCTTTGACTATCCAAAACTGTTTCGTTCATTGCTCTACGATTATCCGTAGGGCAAGAAATAACAATCTAGTGGGACACTTTTTTTAGTAACAAATTAGATTGTTGCTAACCTATCAATTGGTTTTCGACCAAATTGAAACTGTGGTTTCTACTAGTTGAAAGCTTCCCAAATTCACAGTTGCAACCCCCAAATGCATTTCAACATTTTTTAATAGAGTAATGGAAAAAACGCCTTTTTTAAACTTCCGAGCTCAATAGTTGAGCAACAAATCGGAATATCGAAATCGGGCCAACGCCAATCAATAGATTTTTCAATTATCTACAACTTTTAATCCAACTTTTTTTCGATCCGATCAATAGTTTTTATTATATAAGCAAAAAACAAAAAAAAATAATGATTTCCGGCATTCAACCGCTAATTGTTGCTAAACGCACGGACAGAATCTGGCGCAAACTTTAGGGGATAATAAGGACACATGTGTCTGCCGGAATCCACAGCTACTTTTCGGGTAGGCAGAAATTTTACGAAAAAAGTTTATTTGATTGGACTATCCATCGATAACCATTGTGAGAACTTTGTTGAAGTGGAACCAGAAGTAGAAGTAAAAGTTTCGTCTATAAACAATTCATATCTCCTTTTCCAAATGTTTCTGAGAGAAGTATTGTCAAAGAAACAATCTATAAAAAAACACCTCTTCAAATATATGACATTATATGATGATATTGACAAAATGCAAATAGGTTTATAATTAGTTATTGAAGCTTCACTTCAACTTCTTGTATTTCAGGCAAGAGGAACAATCAAGAAAAAAGAGCAGAAGAAAACTTTGACTCATCATCTGTATTTCTGCATGCGAGATTTCGGTCACCATGTAGGCGAAGATACGGAAATCTATTTTTCGTTGTATGATTCCTGTAAACAAAAATTCATTACCGAACGATTTCTAGTCCGAATATCCAAAGATGGTTTTTCAAATTATGTTGAAAAACTACATAGCAATTGCACTGTTTTCACGGTAAGTAATTATAGAAGGTATTCATCTATCTATATATGTTCATGAGTTGCTATTTATGCCATCCTTTCCCAGTTTTTAAGATAATCATTCTTCGCTACTGAGAAAATACACATATTTGTGGATATGAAAACGCTAAAGAATGCTTTCAATATTCTTGAAATTGGATGTGCCATGATTGCTTCTTCAATTTGTGTCCTGAAACTATTAAGTAAGATGTCTTGTTCACTTCATTTTCCAGTTATATTCTACCAAGACTACAAAAAGGTGAACACGCCTTCTCGCTTGATTCACAAATGATATTATTGTAGGACTTAGGAAGGATTTTATTTCCGAAGTCCAAATCTTATTATATCTCGTTACACATTCATTTTTCAGTATTCAATCAGATATGAAGGTATTGTGCCATTTCACATAAAAACATTGTAGTATAGTATTTTTGGGTGCATATCACAGATTCAATGTGACATTCTTATCCAGTGATAAGAATGATAAATGGATCATATGGGTAACCCAAATGATCCATTAGTTTATGAAACTAGTTTTTGTAGAGATTGATATTTTTTATTGACCTGGAAGTAATTTATCAGATGCTGTTCTATTTAATGCAAACATGTACAAGAATTTGTGATATCATTTTCAGGAATTAGGTAATGCTGAATTGGTGAAGGAAATCTATATAGTTGCTCATATAATGAGAATTGGCAAAATGCTTTATTCTGATAGTTCGAAAAAGACTGAAAAGACTGTTGCTCAACAGCAGATATTTAGAAGGCCTCACGGAGTTGCTGTGCAGAATTTAGGAGATTATTTAACTAGTAAGGAAAGTGACACAGAAGAGAAGGAGTTCAATATGAGGGTTAGTTTTCTCCTTGCATTCTGGGACTTGCTTTTAGTCGTAGTTTTTAGGTATACACGTGCGAAGAAAAAGATTTCCATCAACTACATGAGTTCATAATAAGACAAACAGGGAAGTTCAGTGCATTGTCAGCACATATTAATTATGGAATCATGATTTCTGTGAAGATGCTGCATGGGGAGCTCCGAACAATTAAAGAGGAAAATACCCTGTTGTTTAAAAATGTTTGTTTGACCAACAAATTAGGCTTTCCAGATGTTATAATGCCTGGCGATGTTAGAAATGATCTATATCTGAATCTTGATAGAGGAGAGTTCGAGAGAGGCGGTAAATCTACGGGAAAAAATATTGAAGTTTCTGTGGTGGTTTTGGACAGCGAGAAGAATATGATAAAGGTAAGTTGTCATTGAAAATGAGGAGTACACAATATGATAATATTCTCCTTTCAGAACTGTTTATGGGGTGCTTCAGGTATGGAAGCTACAGCGGAATACAATTCCATGATAATATACCACCATAATTCCCCCGCGTGGGCCGAGAATGTCAGGCTAACATTACCAATCGACAAGTTTGCAGGGGCTCATGTTCGTCTTGAATATAGACACTGTTCAAGTAAGTGAACCCTTTCTTTTAGATCTCAATAAACCGAACACAAAACTGAAACCGCTTGCGCTCGATGTGCAATTTGACAACCAAGTTGGAGGAGAAAAAGAGTTTCCTGCAAATGTCAATTCAATTGGCAAAATACGCGTCGAGTGCAGGTGTTTTGAGTTTGATGTTTGAGAATTGAGGTATGTAAAAATGGTCTATATTCTCACCAACCATACAAAGCGATTTGACATTCGGTGCTTTTACAGCTAGAGAGAAAAATGACAAAAAACTCTTTGGATTTTCCTTTATTCGTCTTATGGATAAAGACGGAGCAGCTGTGCAAGATGGCCAACATGACCTTTATATTTATAAATGTGAAGATTCCCAAAAACTGGAGAACTGTGGTTACCTTTCACTACCAGCTTTTGCAAAAGACTTTGAAGGAAATCATGAAGCTAGTGGTCAATTTTCCAGGAGTCACAAAGAGATGATCACCATAAAAACGCTGTTATGCTCCACAAAACTCACCCAAAATGGTAATCACATCATTACAGTGATTTTTTATATCACTGTGTCTAACAGTGTGTTTGGTTTTCACTGTAACCTCTTCAATTTCAGTCGATTTGTTGGCATTATTGAGATGGAAGTCTCACCCAGAAAGGATCCAAGAATCTCTTCAAAGGGTATTGAGATTGGGTGATGAGGAACTGATTAAATTTCTCCAAGACGTTCTTGATGCATTGTTTGCATTATTTTCGACTGAAGATGGAAATTCCACAACCCACAGTGGTCTGGTATTTCATGTGTTAGTTTCAATATTCAATCTGTTGGATGGTTCTAAGTACCAACATTTCAAACCTGTACTTGATGCGTATATAAAAAATCACTTTGCTGCAGCCCTTGTATATAAGTAAGTGACTAATCATGCTTTTTTATTATCTAACTTCAGCACCACTCGTTATGAAACTTGCATGATCCCACAACCGCATTTCAAGATGAATTTTTTTAGGGGTCTTTTAACAAGTGTGCAGCATTGTGCAGATTGGGTAGTTTCGTTTGAGAAGCAGGAGCCGATTCAAAAGTGTTTCAAGAGTTTAGAGTACATTTTCAAGCTCATTATCCAAAGTCGACTCTTGTTTTCTCGTGCTACTGGTGGCCATTTCGAAGATAGTTTTCGGAGAGATCTGTTTAGCGTTTTTGCTTCTTTGAATAAAATGCTAACCATTAATGACAGCCATATCATCAACACTCAGGTAAGAGACATGCAACAACTTTCACCAAACATCACTCTAGTCAATTATCCATTTAAGGTTGCTCTACTTTTGGCGATAAGCTCGGTTTACGAGCAGCTCATTGAAGTCACACCAACTCTAGAGGTGACTAAAATTGCAGGAACTATGCTAGACTCGTTGCCTAGGGAGCTTCCAACATTATTAGTTCAGGCAAAATTATCTTGTATTAAAAATATGGTCACAAGCAAACTCTTTCAGGATGATGGTAAGTATTTGCACCTAAATGAAAACTCCGCTAACTCACTCCAGTCTATGACGGTGAAAAAAGTGTAAACTGTGAATTTATCCCATACAGCACCGATTCGTATGAAAATTTGGATATAGGTTCTACTTACCCTCTATTCCAAAATCTACCCCGTGCCGAGGGTTGCTTCCTCCCTGGGGGTGGATGCCACCCCTTCTTGGGGGTGAAAAAATGTTTATTGGAAATAAGTGCGGAAATCAATAGATTGACTAAATCTGAGCACTTTTTGTTCAATGAAGTTTTTTCTGAAAAGCAATACTTTTCGACTTATTCGTGAGTGGAATTGTCGGTTTTCAGACAAAAAAAACACGTTTTCAGATTCTTTTTCGCGAATAACTGGAAAATAATGCATCTAATCGAAAAACCTGCAGAGAGCAAAATTATAGCTTTTGAAAAAACGGAGGCGATTGTTTATTTGGGATGTATGCAAACCCACTACAAACTGAATAATTGCTTGTTGAAAGTTGATTGGTATTTTCAAACGCCAAAATGGAAAGTTTCTACGTACAATAACCAAAAACCAATGCATTTTTCGGGAAAAACTAATTGGACCTTTTCTGAAGTCCTTCAAAAATCCTTTATTTTTGTTAATCATGAAAGTTTCTAGCATCAAAACTGACCGAGGTATGAAGGAAATAATGTTGAACCCTATTTTTTCGTTGAGACAAAATTGTGAATAATTCATCCTCTCTTCTCCCCCCTTTGAAAAAAATCGTTGTTACTCCATAATTAACTTCATTCATGTTCTTTCAATGAGTTCTGAGTTTTTCATCAATTGAAAGTACGTAGTTTTGGGAAAAATTGAGATCGAAGAGAAAAAATCATATACGTAATTCATCGAAAAATCACAATTCCTTCGAAATAAACTCGAAAAGTATTGTTTAGCTGATCTCCTTAATTTATTTGTTGTATTATTTTAGTGGACTGTATATATTATAATAATTCAATTCGGTACGAAAGATGTTATATATTCAATATAATGACAATTCTTTTTATTTTACAATGACAGTTTTCATCACATTTTTTATCAATAGATTTTTTGTTGCATAGTAACAATATTAAAAGTTCCTCTACAGGGCAGTCTCAAACATACCGCCGGCCTTGAAACTATTGCTTTCAATAAGTTTATAAAATAACAAAAGATGACTATATTCAAGTCTCTATCGGTAAAACACAAATTCTGGTTACTGCACGACGAAGAACGCCATTAAAAACTTTGATGTCTACAACACGGACGACGCCATCATTTCCAGGGTGAAGTTCCGTTATTCTGCCAAGTTGCCAAGTAGATGTAGGAGCGTTATCATTTTTGATCAACACTAGTGACCCAACTTTAAGTAAATCGCTTGAGTTCTTTTTCCATTTGACACGAGTCTGTAACTCATTCAGATACTCCTTCTGCCAACGAGTCCATAAATGTTGTACCATGGATTGCAAGCGTTGAAACCTCTTCAATCGATTATCAGGAACATGCTGCATATCGGCTTCCGGAAGATTGGTTAATGGACGACCAATCAAAAAATGGGCAGGTGTTAAGGCAGTCAGATCTCCGGGATCGGATGACATGGGATATAATGGTCGAGAGTTGAGAATTCCCTCGACCTGTATCAAAACAGTTGAAAAATCCTCATAATTCAATGAAACATTACCCATAATTCTTTTCAAATGAAATTTTACGCTTTTTATGCCAGCCTCCCAGATTCCACCGAAGGTGGGAGATCTCGCAAGAATAAAGTGCCATTTTACACGCTCATCAACAAGTTTATTGGCTATATTTTCACTTTCTTTGTTGAGAAACTTATAAATTTTTTCCAAATCATTATTTGCTCCAATGAAGTTGGAACCATTATCAGTATATATGTTGCATGGTTTTCCGCGTCTACTGATAAACCGTTTTAATACTGCAAGGAAGGCTTCGGTGGTGAGGTCTGTAACCAGCTCCAAATGTACAGCTTTTGTACTCAAACATATAAAAAGACAAATATAAGCTTTAATATTTTTTGCACCTCGAAGTTTTCTGTCTTTGATTGTGAAGGGGCCACCATAATCTATACCAACGTTCTCGAAAGGAAAAGAACAATTCACTCTATGAGTTGGTAGGTTTCCCATGAGATATGCTGATTCCTTAGGTTTGGCCTTTATACAAACTATGCAACCCTTCACGATCTTTTTGCAGGAATTTCTGGCAGATATAGGCCAATATTTTTGTCTTATAGAAAAAAGTAACTGTTGAACACCACAATGCAACAAACGCTTATGTTCATGAATCAAAATCAAATCAGTTAATTTATTTTTACTGGGCAATATAATTTGATGTTTCGTGTCAAAACTCATACTTTCATTATTCTCTAAACGACCTCCTATTCGGATAAGAGAAGAATGTAAGAATGGATTCAATGATAAAATTTTACTCTTTTTTGATAATGGTTTACCAGCTGAAAGATCATTGTATTCATTTAGGAAAGACTCAATTTGAACAGTTTTGATCAGAATTTCCAAAGATTTTTCCATTTCTTCCGGACTGAGTGGGCCAAATCGTTTTTGACCATTTTTACAATTGCCTAAAAAACGTAAAATATATGCTAATACCCTTTGTAACCTTTCGAATGATGAGTATTTATTAATCAATAAAGTAATGAAATTGTTATCTGATATTGTAATTAATGATAATATTTTAGTTTTTTGCTCTGGAATTTCGAATTCAAAAGGAACATTTTTATTATTCCAGTGATTTTTTTCTTTACTCAACCAAGTTGGACCGTGCCACCATAAGTTTGAATCTATGAGATTTTTAGGATACATACCTCTTGAAATTATATCAGCAGGATTATTTTCAGATTCAACGAAGTTCCAATTATTTATTTCTGTTAGAGAACTAATTTCTGTAACCCTATTAGCAACAAAGGTTTTCCACCTTGTTGGATCACTTTTCAACCATGCCAAAGTAATAGTCGAATCAGTCCAGTAATATTTATTGGTAAACTGTACACCGAACGACTGTACCACTTTATCTGCCAAATTAGCCAGAAGCAGAGCTCCACATAATTCTAGGCGGGGAATACTGATTTGTTTCAATGGAGCCACCCTTGACTTAGAACAAAGTAGATTACATGAAATGTTGCCAGAAGAGTCTGAGCATCTTACATATATGCAGCATCCATATGCCCTCTCAGACGAATCAGAAAATCCATGTAATTCAATCACAACCTTTTTGAATGATACAGAACATCTTGGAATTCTCAAGTTGTTCAAATCACTCAATTCTTGCTGGAAATCTTGCCATTTCAAAAAAATATTCTGAGGAATTTCTTGATCCCAATCTATTTTTAATAACCATAATTTTTGCATAAATATTTTTGCAATAGTTATAACAGGTCCCAATAATCCTAAAGGATCGAATATTTGGCAAATTATGGATAGAATCTTACGTTTCGTAAAATTCAGTGTGTTATTTTCAAATTCGCATATTTTATATCGGATTTCGTCTGCTGCAGGGATCCAATACACACCCAGAGTTTTGTTATCAGAATCTCCGATTTGTAAAACACTGGCATGTAAATCTGAATTTACTGAGAATTCATTTATAATTTGAGGCTGATTACAAAGCCATTTCCTCAATTCGAAACCTGCCGTCAATAAAATTGAAGAAACGTCCCTTTGAATTTCCAATAATTGCGATACTGAATCGGCCCCCGTTAATAAATCGTCAACGTAAAAGTTTTCTGCTATCACTTTGCTAGCAAGAGGATACTTCTTTTGATTATCTTTGGCGAGCTGCATCAAACATTTGATAGCAAGATAAGGAGCAGAAGAAGTACCAAATGTTGCAGTATTCAACTGATAGATTTTCAATTTTTCATTTGGATGCCTACGCCAAAATATTTTTTGATATTTTCTCTGTGCAGGATCTACTAATACCATTCTGTACATTTTAGAAATATCTGCTGTCAACACATACTTATGAGTTCTGAAATTCAACAATATAGAGAAAAGATCTCTTTGTAAAATTGGACCCACATGTTGGGTGTCATTTAGAGAAAGTCCTGAATCGGTTTTAGCAGAAGCGTCGAAGACAACGCGACATTTAGTTGTGATGCTTGACGGTTTCAAAACGGCATGATGAGGAAGAAAATACTCCTGCTCATTTGAATGATCTTCAGTAACTTCTGACATATGCTGAAGGTCTATATATTCTTCCAAAATATTGATATAATCTGTTTTCAGTTCCTTATTTGCCCTGAGTTTATTTTCAAGTAAAAAAAATCGCTTGAGAGCCATGTTTCTGGAATTACCCAGTAATGCAACCGATTTTTTGAAGGGAATGTTAACAATGAACTTGCCAGTTTTTGCATCTCGTTTGGTAGTTTCTTTGAAATGAGATTCACAATATTTTTCATCTTCGGACATTATTCTAGCTGTATTCTTGACCTCCTCAATATTCCAAAATTTCGAAATCTCATCATTCGTGGAATCATCTATTAAATTATGATTGACAAATGACATTTGAGAGCAGTGAGAAAAAGTCAGATTGCCAGCCAAAACCCAACCCAATTCGGTATTTTGGAGGACTGGCTTATTTTCACCCATTTTCAAATGACCTGTTGTCAAAATTGACCAAAATATGTGAGATCCCAATAGTAAATTTATATCATGACATAGATTGAAAGAGGGATCTGCTAAGAAGAAACCTTCTGGAATAGGCAATGATTTTTTATCAAAAGAAATCACTGGGAGTTTATCAGTTATTCTTTCGATAACTAAACAATTGATATTTGAACAAAAGTTATTTTTTCTAGACATAACACATATGTTCACTTGTTCTGTCAAATTCATTGAGACTTGTCCCACTCCTTTCACCAAATGATTCAATTGTACTTTATCAATATTCAATTTTTTACAGAATTTTTCTGTTATGAAATTGCTTTGTGATCCTCCGTCTAAAAGAGCACGCCCTGTATATTTGCGATTTCCAATTATCACATAAACTAGGGCAGTTGACAACAATACCTGTCCAATCGGTTCTAAAATATTTTTATTTTCAGAAATATTATAACACCCTGTATCAAAATTTTCACTGCTCTCCCAAATATTACAATTAGTTGATTCACTCGTTGAAGGAATGGAATCAGAAGGCATTCGAGGTGAACCTTCTGTTTCTAAAAAAACACTTTTATTTGACAGTTCACCTGACTTTTGTTGTTTTGAAGTGACAGCACTAACTCTTTTCTCATTTGAATCAGGATATTCGATGTGAATTAATGAATTGTGTGGCTTATTACATTTTATACACCTTTTCGCCTTACAATTCCAAGAAGAATGAGATTTTTTTAAACAATTCAAACACAGCTTTTTAATTTTCAATTGTGCAATGCGCTGTTCGATAGGTAGTTTCAAAAAAGAATTACAATTATAGATTACATGTGCTTCATTGCAAAATTGACAATTATTATTATTGTTCGAAACAAAATTATGACTTGAATGTTTTTTTATGTGTGCAGTTTTATTCATGTCACACATATTTATTTCCAATTTCTCCAAAATTTCACATTTTTCTTTAAGAAATTGATTTATATCTTGCATACTAGGTAATTCACCTTTGAATTTAAAAGATTCCCAGTCACGCCCAGTTGAACTATCGAACTTAGAGCATAAAATGTATATTATTAATCGATCCCAATCATCAGTATTCTCTCCTAAAGATTTTAGAGATCGCAAATGTTTGATAGTGGAGTCATAAAGTTGTCTCAATTCAAGGTATGATTCTCTCTTAAGCGGTGGATGTTCAAAAATTGCTTTAAGATGGTTATGAATCATGAGACTTTTATTTTCATAACGATCCATCAGTATTTTCCAAGCCACATCATAATTGACTGAGGTGACTTCAATTGATTTGATAGTTTCTGAAGATTCCTTACCAAGAGAAGATTTCAAGTAATAAAATTTTTGAATTGGAGCAAGTGACATATTATCATCAACCAAAGCCTTGAAAGCGTCCCGAAATTCAGACCAGTTTTGGTAGTTACCATCAAAATATGGTAACTTTATTGTGGGCAATTTCACTAAAGAATGATCTATTGAATTATTACTTCTTGCAAAATTTGTTTGTGGATGTACCTCATCAACGAAAATAAAATCATTATTGGGATGTTTATGAAAATTGTCTTTAATATTTATTGCCTCAGCAAGCACTGTAAAATATAAATTTTCGAACGTTTCTCTGTCATCATTTTCTGCAGAAATTTGTTCAATTGATTCTATTTCAGACTGAATTCTACTGAATTCATCCAAGCAATGTTCAATATTATGTATTCTCAATTCTAATTGCTTGATATTATTTTCATCTAAATTATCCGCATCCAAAGATCGGAGAAACGTTTGAAAGCGAGTAATTTTTCCTTTTATTTGACCTCTTTTGATTTTAAGAGAATTCAATTCTTCAACCATTTCAAAGGCAATGATACAAATCGAAAAAGGAACTCAAACTCTCTTTGTAAATTGGGATATGATAGGAAATGGGAATAGGTATAGGAAATTGGTAAATATGGTTTGGTGAAGGAACCAATGAGGAATTGATGACTGACCTTAACCCTTGAATGGAGCTTGTAGGAATTCTAGGCACACCCTCGTCCTCTTCACGCTTACTTTCAGCCTCCAAATATCCTGCTCGTCTGGACCAATGTTTAGCTGATCTCCTTAATTTATTTGTTGTATTATTTTAGTGGACTGTATATATTATAATAATTCAATTCGGTACGAAAGATGTTATATATTCAATATAATGACAATTCTTTTTATTTTACAATGACAGTTTTCATCACATTTTTTATCAATAGATTTTTTGTTGCATAGTAACAATATTAAAAGTTCCTCTACAGGGCAGTCTCAAACAAGTATTGATCACATGCAAAATTTTCTAGAGTACAAAATTAAATGCTATTCTTCTCTGAAAATTTTGGTGTTTCATTTTTTTCTGCAGGGGGAAAATAGAGTAAAATATGGCCAGTTAAATATTGTGAGGGTTCGCGCAAAGTACCATTTTTTGAGCCCTTTCAGCATGAACCTTTTCGAAATATAATCTGAAACAAAAAATAATGTGGATTTGATTGCTTGAAGAATAAGCGAGTTATGAGAAAAAAAAAACAATTTTTGTAGAAATCAGAGTATGTACATTCATAAATTGAAGAATACACATAGTAACTATATTTTGGGCCTAGTGTAACTGTATGTATATTATATATGTATATATATACATATAGTTCCACTAGGCAACGATTTTTTCCAAAGGGGGGGAAGAGAGGATGAGTTATTCACAAATTTTTTTCAACGAAAAAATAGGATTCAACATTATTTCCTTCATACTTCGGTCAGTTTTGATCCTAGAAACTTTTATAAATAGGAAAAAAAAAGGATTTTTGAATGACTTCAAAAAAAGTCCAATTAGTTTTTCCCGAAAAATGCATTGGTTTTTGGTTATTGTACGTAGAAACTTTCCATTTTGGCGTTTAAAAATACCAATCAACTTTCAACAAGCAATTATTCAGTTTGTAGTGGGTTTGCATACATCACAAATAAACAATCGCCTTTGTTTTTTCAAAAGCTATAATTTTGCTCTCTGCAGGTTTTCCGATTAGATGCATACTTTTCCAGTTATTCGCGAAAAAGAATCTGAAAACGTGTTTTTTTTTTGCCTGAAAACCGACAATTTCACTCGCGAATAAGTCGAAAAGTATTGCTTTTCAGAAAAAACTTCATTGAACAAAAAATGCTTAGAATTAGTCAATCTATTGATTTCCGCACTTATTTCCAATAAAAAAAAATTCACCCCCAAGAAGGGGTGGCATCCACCCCCAGGGAGAAAGCAACTCTCGGCACAGGGTAGATTTTGAAAAAGAGGGTATGTAGATCCTGAATCCAAATTTTCATGCGAATCGGTGCTGTATGGAATAAATACACGGGAAAATGGTCATAGACTAGACTAACTGCTTTTCTTTGTAGAATCCAGGAATATACTTCTTGTAACGGCCTGTAAACATTTGAGATACCACTTAACGAGACTTGAAGAGTTGAAACTTTGTACAGATATTCTCGGAGAAATTTTGGGATACCTGTTCAAACAACGCAAATTGAGCGAGGAGCAAGGAAAAATCAACAACTGCATACATCATGACGTTGATACGTTATGCATAGCTATCTTAGAAGTTCTCATACAGACCATTCTCAGTATCATTGACAAAGATGTCAAGGTGTTTGTAAGTAATGAGAAAAAAATCTATTTTCCACAAATCGATAGAAAATATTTAGCTTTCTGACAACGTTTTTGAAGGAAAAAAACATTTTCGTGATTCTAGTGGTTGTTAAGCAACGAAAACTAACTCTTAGAGAAAAGTTCATTCATTCATTCATTCAAAAGTTTATGAGGAATAGGATGATACGTAAGTCAGCCGAGTGCGGTAATTCACGAGTGCACGTATTTGGCCATATCCCCGAGTCGGGTTAGGTTAGGTCAGAAGTGAGTGGGTCTGTTCGGCCCTCCACTGCAACCCACAAGGGTTCATTGTGGCTCACACCTATTCAAACTCGACCAAATAAACCCAGCTTCTTAACGAAGCCGATTAGTTTGTATGGTGAGTGATCTTTCAGGTCAGATGGTAAGAGTGAAACCTTGCCAAACTCTGAAAACCTGATTCGGTCCGCAGCGGGGCAGGCACAAATTATGTTGTGCTCTGCTGTTTCATCATTTTCCAGACAGAGACGACACAAGCTGTCTTCTGACAGTCCGATTCTCTGCATATGATGATTCAAATGACAGTGACCTGTGAGAAGGCCAGTTAGACATCGTAGTTCGTCCCTACTGTAGTCCAACAACTGTTTGGTTTTCGAAGGGTGAATAAACGCCTTGGAATGAGCCAATCCTGGAAGATTTTGCCAGAAGTCCATAAATTTTCTTGCCATCCAGGTATTCAATGTTTGTTTGGCAAAGTCTAAAGCGATGCCAATGACAGGTTCTGGTCCGATGAAGCTGCTTGCAGCACCCTCCTTTGCAAGGGAGTCAAGTGAGTTTTTTATCAAGGACAATGCCAAGATATTTCACCTCCGTTCCAAATGGAATGACTTCACCATTGAGAGAAAGTGGCTGTAAATCATCAAATTTTCTCCTCCTGGTGAAGGGGATTATCACAGTTTTGCTGGGGTTTACAGACATCTGCTCCCTCTGGCACCAACCGTGAACAACATCCATCGTACTTTGAAGGATATTACAAGCTACCCTTCCCGACGTGGACCTTGTCAAAATGACATAAGCTTGCAGATCTACTTGTCTTCTTTCGAGGGCATTAAGCAGACTGTCCATCAGGAGTGACCACAGAAGGGGAGATAGTACCCCACCTTGAGGGCAGCCCCTGGTGACCCTGAACTTAACGGCCTCGTCTTGAAGAGTCGTAGTTGCAATTCTGTTTACCAGCATGACATAGATCCAACCCGTTATGGTTGTTTCTATGCCCCTTCCAGTCAGGGCCGATCCTATAGATTTAGGTAGGGCATTGTCAAATACTCCTTCAATATCGAGAAATACGGCAACCGCAATCTCCTTGTTATCAAGGGATTGGGAAATTTTCTCTATGAGGTTATTTAATGCTAAATCTGTCGATTTGCCAGTTTGATAAGCATACTGGTGGTTTTTCAGGGGGGCTGAAAATAAAGCCACCTTCCTGATATGTTCGTCCAGTATCCTCTCAAGTCCCGAGTCGGGTACTGTAATTTCTCATCCCACCATCTGTAACGTAATAGCTCACTCACAATTCACGCATATTGTAAATTAATGGCGGCCGCCAGTGGGAGTAGGAAAATAGAATTTCCATACAGTACAGTAATAGACGCAAACCTAAGGAAATATTATTTCCTTAGAGTTGACTTGAACTTTTACTTAGAATTTCTTGACAGCCATGATTTATGAATATTTCAGCCAAGCCCCTCACAAAACTGAATAATAGTTACCAATGTTTGTAGATATAGGTTAAAATGATTTGCGGAAAAATAATATGTATACCACCTAAAGAAAGCCACATTCTCGGATTCCGTGTTAGATGTTGATCCGGGAATATAAAGCTTTTCCTGCTGAATAAACAAAATACTTTCGTTGCACAGTGTAAAGTTGACATTTTATTTTTCTAGGGATGTTTAGTCGCTTGCTTGATAGGAACACTGCAGCTTCTTGACGAGTTTCATTATAAAAGATTGTGGGAAGTGATAATGGGTCCCACTCAAGACAGGAAACCTCTCAAAGATTTCCTTCTTAGAGCGTTCTTGGTGTTTAGGAATCTTGTTCGAATGGAAGTGTTTCCGCCCGATTGGCTGGTCATAAAAATGTTAACCAATAACGTTATTCTGAAAGCTCTGCAAGAGTTTGCTCAACCCTTGGCATTCAAGTTCCTCGACAGTCGTGCAGGCTATTTCGATAAAGAGGTATGAATTTATGTCAATATTTTTCAGGTATGACTGTTTATGAATTATATTGCAACAATTTGTTAATTCCTAATGTTATCATCAGTTGCATTCATACATACAGAAGTGTTTCATCATTGTTATACAGCCTATAAATGCATTAAATTTCCTGTATGAATCTCACTGATAATGGGTTTACAAAACCGTAGGGATCACGTTAAAATATTGTTTATTTTATTTATTCACGGAACTATTTGTTGAAATGTAATATAACTTTTTTAACATGTTTTTAATTTATCTCAATCATTGAATTTTGAATAACTGTTCTATCTCTATATTGCAATTATCAGGGTTGGGCTGATTAAAATCAAGTGATTAAAATCATGATTTAAATCGCTTGATTTTTAAAATTAAAATCATGATTTGAATCAATTTAAACAACATAATATAAAAGTTTTCTCGAAGATCAAAAGGAGTATCTGCTTTCATCAAAAACAACAAGAAAGAAGTACATAATTCCAAATTTTTAAACTAAACGTAACACCTAAATTTTATTACTGTATATTTTCAGTCTATTCATTTTCGTTATACAATTTAAACAAAAACGCGAGTTTTCCTCCTTTTTCTATGCCTAATCTGTTTCTAATATTCGAGTGTACAACTGGCGAAATGCGTGAAATTGTTGGGCAACGTCATTTTATAGGTTGAGAAGGAAAAAAAGCCTCGACAGGAATATTCTTGCAAAAAGCACAACAAACGCGTTCGTGTTCGTGCCTCACTCGGCACTGTATAGCGAGTGTATAGGACAGAAGGAAAACAAATCGCGACAAGAATTTTTTTGCAAGAAGCGCGACAAATGCGTTGTCACAACTTTTTGAGCCGCAAATTGTATTAAAAATTTTAGATTTATACATTAATTAAAATAATTAATAATTTCAAAGAATCAAAATGTTCAAATTTAATACTCAAATTCAAAAAACAAATAAATCATGATTTTTTTTTAAAAATCAATGATTTTTGATTTTTTTAATAAAAATCAGATTTTGCCCCACCCTGGCAATTATAACGATATTAACACCCATAACGGTCATGAAAACGCAGTATCGGTCCTGTAGGATTTTGAAACATTTCAGAAACATTGTAATCATTTCATGTCTTTTTACACTTAAGTTTCATTCATTTCTCAAACTAAATAGAAAATACTACTAATGTGTTGCAGTTGTGGACGAACTACTTCAACCTGTCAGTGGACTTTCTGACACAGGCATCTTTGCAACTGGAACAGTTTTCTGATGTTAAACGAGAAAAAATAATTGAAAAGTATGGAGATATGAGAGTTCTTATGGGTTTTCAGATATTATCAATGTGGTCTCAATTAGGTAGGCTCGCGGATTCTTTTTTTTTTTCAAAATAAACATTTCTTTTTCTAGGAGAATGTAAACTTAATTTTATTCCTACTATGGTTGGTCCTTTCCTCAAAGTTACTCTCGTTCCGGAAATCGAACTCAGGAAAGCTACTCTGCACATATTCTTCGATATGATGGAGTGTGAACAGAGGGCAAGAGGCAACTTCAAACAAGTGGAATGTGAGCTAATTGACAAATTGGACATATTGATATCGGATAACAAAGGGGATGATGAGTATCGTAGATTATTCAATACAATGTAAGTATTTGAATAAATAATATCCTGAGGTATTAATGAATGAAAAAAAAATTTAGCTGCATTTAATAGTATCCATATCTTATTTTCAAAAACATTCTAAGGAATTGTTTTAACGTAATTTTTTTGTGGTGGATCAATATTTGTTCCGTAGTTTTTTGGGTTTGTAACCTACCACAATCTGAAAAAATAAGAATTAATATTGGAATCTATACAAGTGTAGAAGGGCAGATTTTCAATCTATCCAGAAAGAACTGTTTTTCAATAGACGCAGCAACTTTTCCGGGTAGATTGAAAATCTGCCCTTCTACACTTGTATAGATTCCAATATTAATTCTTATTTTTTCAGATTGTGGTAGGTTACAAACCCAAAAAACTACAGAACAAATTCTAAGGAAATAATGATTTCGATATTATGCTAGTTATAAGAGAAGAGAAAACTGAGATTATATAAATGTAGTTGAATTTTCATTTTATGTACAACTAAGATCATATATTTTACTAATTGTCATTACATATGTTTTTTGCAAACAAAGGGAACACCTAAGTGCAGTGTAAGTATCAGTCCAATGATTTATTTGGAGAAAAACTTCAGAATGTGAAATTCAGAAAAAGAGCTCTAATTATTCCAATAATGTTGATAACTGACTTTTTTTCTCTCTTTTTGTCATCTTACATATTTTTTCGTGAGTTCTATTTCTTCATCGAATTTTTCCTGCCTTCAAGTTTGAATACGAGTAACCCCCAGAGCAATTCATCTCTAGATACTGAAAGATACCACTCATCAAAAGATATACCATTAACAATACCGAAACCGATAGTTGATCTGATCATCATAACGTTTATGTGACCTAAATATTGATTTTTCAATAGTTTGTTGGATCGAGTTCAGTCAGAAGATCCTGCTTGGAAGGAAAGCGGTGCAGCATTCATAAGTTCCATAACTCGCTTACTGGAACGCCTATTGGACTATCGTAATGTAATTCAAGGAGATGAAAACCGAGACAAGCGAATGTCTTGTACGTTCAACCTCTTGGTAAGAAACACATCTAGATATAACGATTTGTTATTTCATTGTCGATTAGGGAATATTTTTCTGCTCTGACAGTTATCTAGTCTTTGGTATCTCAAACATCTATACAGGAATAATTTGCTCTCTCTATTTCATTCGAAGAATATTGGAAGTTCGTAATAATTCTCATTCATAATACATCTAGATGATATTGCAGGTTATTTGATTTGAACTCTGAGAACCGACATAATTTTCAAAATAAATTTTTGTTTTAGAATTTTTATAAAAATGAATTCAATAGAAAGGAAATGTACCTCAGATACATTTACAAACTACATGACTTACATATATCAGCTGAAAATTATACAGAGGCAGCATTTACTCTGAAACTGTACGCCGATCAACTTCATTGGATTAATAATCAGGTTGCAGACCCCAATTATCCGAATCACACGGAATGCCAAGTGAAAGAAATGTTATACAGGCAGATTATCAACTACTTTGATAAGGGAAAGGTAATTTGTTACTCAGTCATCTACAATTTTCTGTAATTTATGTTTTAGTGTTGGGAAAAAGGGATTCCGCTTTTGAAAGAATTAGCCAACATTTACGAAACGATGTTTTTTGATTACAAATTGCTCAGTGACATCCTGAAATGTCAAGCAAAGTTTTTTGATAACATTTTGTCGCAACTCCGTCCCGAACCGGAATTTTTCCGAGTTGGATTTTACGGTTTAGGTTTTCCATTATTCGTGAGAGTAAGGAGAATAAATGTGAAAGCTTATACATTGTTGTGAATATTTTCTTTTTTGTAGAATAAACAATTCATTTATAGAGGATTGGAGTATGAAAGAATAGGTGCCTTCACGCAAAGATTACAAACTGAATTTCCGTCTGCACAAATGCTTATGAAAAATACACCACCGGATGACACAATTATTAATTCAGATGGACAATGTATCCTTTTATTCCATTATTATATTTTGTAGTATCTAACGTGTTAAACCCCTTAACTCTCTCACAGTTATTCAAATATGCAATGTTAAAGCCATTCCAGAAGTCAATGCCATCACCCAAGCGACCGATATTCCAGAAAAAATTTCTAGATTCTACCACTACAACGATGTCAGAAGATTCCAGTGTGACCGGCCTGTTCATAAAGGCATTATCGATAAAGAAAATGAAATCAAAGTAAGTAGTGAGAAATGTTCAAATCTGTATTTTGTCTTTATTATTATTATTATTAACACTTTATTATCCCAAGAAACCTTACAGTTTATAACAGGGATACAACAAACATATCTTAATTAAAAACTAAACTTAAAAAAATAGTTATTGAGTTATAATAAATACAAATTTAACTAGTATCATCAACAAATGATTGAATCAGGAATATCACCTTTTTATTTTTTTAAATCAAATTCAATAAATATTTCTTCAAATGTTTCTTGAATAAGATTTTGCTTTTTATTTTCTTCAAATTTTTTGGAATTGAATTGTAAATATTAATTCCATTATGAAGAATAGACTTCTGCCCAAAACTGGATTTGGAATTACAGGATCTCAAGGCTGTGTTCTGGCGGGTATTATGCAGATGAAAATCATTGACTTCACGAAAATTTAAATTAGATGATTTCATTTTGTGCTTGACAAATTGAATGAATATGCTCACTTTGAATTCATACGTGGTCTTCAAATCAAGTAATTCTTTAGGCTTATATAAATTAATAGTTGGTTCTTGAAAATCTAGTTTGAAAATACATTTTATTGTTTTATTCTGCAATTTTTGTAGTGGCTTGATAAGGGAAATATTGGCTGAACCCCAAATAGCTATCAAATATTGTAATTTTGAATTTATGAGGCAATGATAAATATTCATCAGATATTCATGAGGAATGTGTTGTCTTATTTTGAATAAGATACCAATTATCGGGGAGAGTTTGCGCCGTAAATGTTCAATATGTTTGTTCCATGACAATTTTTCATCAATATATACCCAGAAGTTTCGTAACTAGCTTGTATTCAATTGTATCACCATAGAATTTAAACGCATTTTTAGGGTCATTCAACATTCGTTTCGAAATGTACATGTAAGAAGATTTAGAAAAATTCAAAGATAACTTATGTTGATTTAACCAACTCAATATTTTTTGTAGGTCTTGATTCATAAAGTTTTGAATATGTTCAAAGTTATCTGAAAAATAAATGAGAGTTGTGTCATCAGCGAATAAACTGAGTTTACCATGAAGTTTCAACTGAGTCATTGAATTGATATAAATGAGAAAAAGAATTGGGCCAAGAATAGATCCTTGGGGAACCCCACAAGAAATTTTCTCAATTGAACTTCTGTGATTGTCTATATAAACATACTGTGAGCGATTGAGCAAATAATTTTGAAACCATTTATGATTATTTCCTCTTATACCAAAAGAATATAATTTTTCAAGCAAAATATTGTGATCAACGGTATCGAATGCTTTTCGCAAGTCTAGAGACTACATTTTTTGTTTCGATCGATTTCAATTTGGATATTAGTTACAATATCAATGATTGCAGTTTCACTTCTTTGTTAGCCAATATTAATTTATTTAGTCTCCTGTTTATACAACTCATTCCAATTCATCTAATGCAAGCAGACCTAATAGCTAAACGTTAATGCTCTTTCACCTAACGAAATCATGTATTCAAATCTTCATTTTGAAAGGAACTAGAGCAATAATGTACTTCACCAATTAAAATTATAATGACTTGAAGTAGAAATAACAACAATGTAATCAATGTTTTGTTTGTTGGAAGTTAATATCTCTTTCATTCCGATTGCTCTTTATGAATTTTCGTATTATAGACTCTTTGGATAGAAAGAATGGTAATGGAAATAGCTAGTCCTCTACCAGGTATTTTGAGGTGGTTCGAAGTTGTCAGCCGTCAAACTGATGAAATTCCTCCCGTTCAATATGCTTGTGAAACCATGCGAAATGTCGAAAATGAACTACGGCAGCTAATCACCGTTCATTCATTGGATCCCAAGAGGAATTTGAATCCTTTCACAATGAGGTTGCAAGGGATAATTGATGCAAACGTCCAGGGAGGTATCAGCAAATACCAGCAGGCATTTTTCACCAAAGAATTCACTAAACTGTATCCTGAACATAAAGTATATGCAGAAACGCTCAAAGAGTTGATAATCAATGCAACTCGGGTAAGTAGGACTTCAAATAATTGAAATTATCTGAAAAGTAGTTCACAATTTCATAAAAACTGTTGCAAATCAGGTTTTCAGATTATTTTATAGTTATTCATTGTACAAAAATGATTCTCAACACATATGATGAACAGATTTGTTTTTTTTATCCAGTACACTTTTACAACGAAATCCCATTAATTTAACATATTTTTCAAGGTTATTGACGAAGGGTTGATTTTGCATGGAAAATTAGCACCAACAAGTGTTCAACCTCTTCATCAAAGACTTTTAGAGAGGTTTGTTCATCTGAAACATAGTCTTGGCGCATTCAGTCCAAATGTCAGCAGTATTGTGAAGTAAGTAAAAAATTGAAGATGAAACTGTCTGATACTTCATTCTATTATAGGTAATGTTTTTAATCATAGAGTGTCTATTACAAGAATTATGTAGGAATCTCTGCTCAAATTATGTTATTTTGGTATTTCCCCTTGTTGTCTAGTTATTTTTATTATTTCAACGGTTAAAATTTGAAATGTACATAGAAGTCAGTCTTACAGTATAGCATGATAAATCCACAAGGACACAACTACTCTCTTGGAACATACATTTGAGGAATAATATTCCAACTTCATATATTGAAGAATAAAATAACTCCACTTTCCTGATGAAATGTCGTACTCTATAAAGACACCCGAAAATATTACGAATTTTTCAAAAATTCAATTTGTTTTTTTTTCTATTTCATATTTTCCCTCGTCAAACACACTAGTGATCCAGAAGGCAGGACCTTGTGCGGCAAGGGACGGCTAATGTTCCTATCTGCCGAAGCGCTCTAAGGCGTCTTACTGCATGTAATTCTGGAAAAATGTTGAAAAAATATTTTTCTTGAGATTGAAAGTAATCTGTTGATTTGGTTTCAGTACTCCTCTACCCCCACTGCCTACTGACAAGCGCCTTTTGATGGAAAATGGAAGCAACAGATCGTCAGGATCTAGTGGAAATTATGGTCATCTTGTTGAACACCATTCCGCTGACTACGACAATATTTACACCAAACCAACGGTAATTAGTTAAACAATTTTGATGCTTCAAGTCTCGAAATAATTTAATTATTCATCCCAATGAAATTTTTGTCAAAAACCACAGTGTGGGTAATTTCACTTTGTTTGGAATATGCGACACGAATGGGTGCAGAGAATAAAAGAGCATGAGTTCAAAAAATAGATCCGTCCTTGTCATATCTCAACAACCCAAAAAATTTGAATGTGAGCATTTGCTCCAACTTTATCCACTCTACCCATTGTATTTCACTTTGCGATTCAACTCCCATACTAAAAATTATTTCATGGATTGTGCCACCATTATAATAGATATTTTTTACTTTGAGACATCATGTTTGAAAGTAGTTGCTTCCCGGTGTGCTGGGATGCAAAACTGCTGTGCATTGAAACCTTCGGAGATGAAGTGAAATTACTAGTGACTGGTATAAACTGTATGTTGATTTCTGATACTGTTACAAAAGGATTCATTATTATATCTTCAATCTTCAGGAAAATGAAAGGCCTATTCTGAGTAGAGAAAACCTGTCGCTACCAATGGCAATAAGCAACAATGCACCACCAATACCACAGAGGGAAAATAGACCGAGGTCTCAGGGATTCAACAATACCAGTTTCTCTGATCTGAGAACCCCTACTAGAGGTTGCCTAGATTATAATAGTTCTAGCTTACCGTCGATGAAATCTAGGTAAACATTATTACTATCTTTTTTGTTCAATCTCCATTTTATGTTCATTTACAGGGATTCTGATCCATGTGATATTCCACTACCACCAAAATCTACTCATTCCAGAGAGAGATCTCTCACCAAACCACCCTCTCCTAGACTGTTGAGGCACGCTATGTCCATGACTCCAACAGATGGTATGTCACCTCTGAGGAATTCTTGGCCTGAATCTGGTAGTTTGGACGGAGCCCCTCCTCTTCCACCCCGGTCACACAGTAAGTAGTATTCGATTCATCGGTTTCTCCATTATTATTTCACCAAATAATTGAAATGACAAAATATTGATTATATTTTTAGGTACTCATTTTCGAACTCGTAATAAAAAAAGTGGGACGCTTGTTTAAATTTTAAACTTGAGACTTCCATCAATAAAAATTTTGGCATCTCAATAATCAAGTATATTTTGAATTTCCATCATAACTATTCAGAAAATAAACATGAATTGGGTGTTTCTCAACTTTTGATATCTTGCACAGAATATCAGTTGTCAACAACTCTAGTTTTTTCCTTTATTCTTCCAATCGCTATATACAGAAGCTGCGTTTTGGGCTATTGTAAAATATTTTTCCCCTATCGGTGTTTTTCGGATACGACATCAACTTTCGGTCATTTAGATGGAACACTGTGTATATTAGGTGAGTGAAATTAGAGTCGATGCAAGGAAATTCAGTTAACGGTAACTTTGAATTTTCAATTTGGACCCGTTTTTTTTTCAATTTTTTTTGATACTCAACGGGCCATATTGAATGACGACATAAAAATTTTGAAAACATTACGTCATCATCAGTGAATATTATTGGATACTTCAAAAACTCGCAAGATGTGCCTTTCTCATTGTAATATATTTATGTCATACTGAAAAGGACAGCAAAACAGATCTTTTGAACTTTCGAAACATCTTATATTTACAGATGTTTGAAAAAATAAAAATACGAGTTGAAATTTGAAAATCCAAAGTTGAGTTTGGCCCAAAGAATACAACACCCTGTAAAAATCATTCTTTATCATTTTTTTCATAGCCCAGCAATATTCGCAATGACAAAGTGCAAACAGTTTTCAACTGTAGTAAGAAGGACAACTCGGATTTTATATCATAAAGATGAGCTACATTATAAGAAACTTTGCTCCTAGTCAACCTCCTTGATAATTCTTGGCTTTTTCCAGATCTACATGTATGGTGTCCAATGTCACTCACCCGATTTAATAAAATTTCTAGAATCTTCTTTTTGTCTTTTTATCTACCAGAGAGCTAGGATCCTTTTGAGATTATTAAGAATGATGATTCGGCTTTAAAAAAAATTCCCAAGAAAAATATCAGATTGTTTGAATTTTGCGAAGAATAAAAGAATTGCTATCTCCATGATTTGTGAGACCAATACCAATATTCAGAAAAATTTATATTGTTTGCTATCCTCCTAGGTCACCGGGTTTTCTGTCGTAGGTTTTTTTTGAAGCACGATAATGGTGCTGAGGTGCTTACCTCTCGTCAAACAATGTTAATGAGAAATGCAAGAAAATTGAAAATATTCGTTCACTTGAACTTTAAAACAATCGGTATGTAGGTAAGCACGGCGCCAATGGAAAAATATATAGAGAAAGAAGAGGACAAAACAAAGAACTCATTACGTGTTCAAAATGTGGAACATTGCTTCAAGCAAGGGTCACGCCATTCCAAAATATACTGATTTTGGTGTAATTATGGTGCAAACCTTACTACCCTGGTCAGTTGGGAGCCAAGTGGGCTGAAGGTTTCGCATTCTAGTCTGTACACGGTCCTCACTGCAGGTTAGGACCTAGGTTGAAATAGCAGTCGGATTGCGAAAATTATAAAACCAGCCGTAATGCCCATGTTTTCGATGCCATATGTACGTTCATAATCCGACCTCAGATATTTTTCCTGCGGTTTCTGATCATGATAGACATAACGCAATGTTGGGTGTGAATACACCAATTCTTGGCAAGTGGGGATTGTGTATTGTATACAAAAACTGTCTAAATAGAACTGTAGGTTTTCTCAGAGTTGAAATGTCAAATCCACCAAGTTGCCAAAGGTACTCGAGAACACTAGACGCCCCTTGCCCCATTATGAAAGTGATTCACGAAGCAACATGTCTAAAACACTCTCAAATCTGGTGTCCTGATTAGAGGGTGATTAGGTATGTAGTAGTTATTCATATGGAATCGCATACCAAACACCACTGGTAAGACTGATAGACAGAGTGAACTTGCGTCTAGGTCTGAGTTGTCTTACTGACTGGCTTTCATCAGTGGAGATCGAGGATTGACGGTTGGTGGGATTCAAGGGTTTATTAGTAATTATGGCAGGATCAAGTCAACTGTCCCAGAACATACATCGGCCAGACCAACCGACGATTGTCCTGTAGAGCATATGAACACGAACTAGCAGTCCGCAATTCTGACACAAACTCAGCATTATTTCAACATCATTTAGAAACAGGCCACAAAATAGATTTCAAAAACACCAAAACCGTTGCCACAGCCAAAACCCTCCAAACCAGAGTTATCCGTGAAGCCATTGAAATCGAAGAACGCCCCAACTGTCTCAATAAACGTGACGATTCTCAAAGACTCCCCAATACGTGGAAACCACTTTTGGTCCGACATACTTCTATTTACTCCGACTTGATTATTAATCCGTTCGAACCTCCCATCGACCGTCCGATCCCTGATCCTGCCATAATTACTAATAAACCCTTAAATCCCACCAACCTCCAATCCTCGATCTCCAGTGATGAAAGCCAGTCAGTAAGATAACTCGGACCTAGGCGCAAGGTCACTCTGTCTTGAAAATGGCTGGTGGAAGAAAAAGAACAGTCCGATATTCACATCAATCAATTACATTGATTGTGTCAAACTTGGCCAGATTCTACTATTGCACAGGTATAGCGTAATATATAATAGCGATAGCAAGAGACCTGCAAAATATTCCACACAGACCACCAAATTGCATAGTACGAGAATTGCATATGTGACTGTCTTTCTTTGCACGTGAGCATTTGCACATAAACCTTAAAATGACTCCGAAAATAAAGTCTACTGGAGTTTGAACCGGTGACCTTGATCTTTTTCTTACATTTATTATTATGGTTATAGTTGTTGCACATACAAAAAAATAAATGAATTCCTCCTTGATGGTACAAGTAGTGCCTTAGTACCATTGCGGTACCAATAGAAAAAATTAAGTTTTGAAAAAAGATTGCTCCTGGTATTGTTATCTCACCTAAATCGCCTTGTACATTTTAGTTTCAACTTGAGTTTTTGTAGCTTCAGAGTGATGTTGAATAATCTTATTATGGGGATTACTATAGCACTCTAGATCGAAAGATGAAATGAACCAAAAAATAACACTTGAACCTCACTCGTAATATATCAGAAAATCAATGATGTTTCTAAAAATATAATTAGGTACAGAATATGTTTCATAGCTGATGCCATATTTAGAAAAACATAAAAAGTGTTAATATGCCAGAACTGACTATAAGCTTTTGTATTCATTCTCTAATCAATCAATAAGTAAAATGTCAGAATTGAAATTGAAGAATATGTTATGCATGAAACCTTCACGAAATTTGAATGAAGTTTTATAAAAAACAGATTGAATATTTCGACATGCCTCTAAATCTTGCAGATTTCTTTGAAGCATATGACGTCATTACTATTCGTTTCTAGCCCCAGACAAAAGACTACAAAATGCCCCGACAGAAACACCACCGAATATTCCAAAACGGGGTCTAAAAAAATCTACTCCGTCCATCTGCAGTATGGAATATATCAGCCTCGAAGATGCTGCTTCACAAGATACCAACCTGTTCTCGTCTACCAGCAGCCTCTCGACACGAGTAGAAAACCACGATCTCCGCGATTCCGGCATTAGTATGACTGAAACCCAGCTGAATAATTTCAATAACACATGCTACGAGGATTTTGATTTACGTTCGCACCAAACCGAGATGAATATTAATGCAAGCCCGCCTGAGGAGAGCCCCAAAATAGAAAACCCTCCTCCGATTCCACCAAAATCCTGTTTGTCTTCTGTCAACTCCAGTTTGGACCTAGGCAGTAGCTTGGAACGACCAAAACGTCGGGAAGCAACGGATATTGTAACACCCCCCGAAAATTATTCACTTCCAAAAATACACAAAGACAATGGTACAGCTGTGGGTAATAGTTCAGAGTCTTAAGACTCTTTATATATACTTGAGGAAATTTTGTTGGTTGTAGTAATCATTTTCGCGAAGCTTGCATATGTTTTTGATTTTGTGAGGGTTGTGTCATTTGCCTAATTTATTAAATTGGCATCAAACTGTCTTAGACCTCAAACATTGAACTCGGGCAATTGGCCCACAAATCGAAAGAAGAAATCAATCCTACTTCAGTGTTCAAGTTAAATTGTAATCGAATATCATTTCAATAGCGAGATTGGATAATAATTGATATCCATAAGTCTCAATATACGAAATGTCCGATTTTAGAAAAATCTCTAACACGATAAAGAATTGTTGATTATTATCCAAACTCGAAAGTAATCCTACGTTCTCAAAGGCAATAATTAATGAATATTATAAATTGAAAACTAATTTCCACATCTTGATTCTGGTGTCCGCTAATGGAATTTTCTTGCAGAGGCAATAATCATATTTGATTTGTCATTTATCTTCAGAACCGTTTGCTTTATAAACAATGTTCTCGATTACAGGATTCATTTGCATTGATGAGTATACTTGAAATTCTCTCATTTAAAATAATATGGTTTTCTATTGATCCCTATAATGTATCATGATATTTGCAAAGAATTGCATCCTTTTTTGATTCTCGAAATTTCAATTTCTTTACACAAAAATTGGAACTCCTGGAGCAAGTGTAGTTCAACAACAGTTTTGTATAATTTATTTGAAAATAACTCAATATCGAGTTGAAATGGAATTTCCATTTTAATGTCTTTTCATGTGAATATGTTATTGAAGACTGAGATGGCAGCTGAATCGATTTTATGCATATATCATGTTCAGGAGTTGCGAGACCCTGTCTTAATGATGTATTTGGATTTCACCCACAACTGAGTCACCTGTGAATGATCATTTCAAGGTTTTTCAATATTTGTTCCTTCACCAATTCCAGCATATAATGGCAAAATCGCCATGAAATTTATCTATTTTCTTATTGTAAGTATAGTTGTTCTATAATATAGGAACTAGCTGTATATTATAGCTTAGAAAGGGTATAGACAATCTTTGTTGAAATCGCTTGTATACTCCAATGATTTCAAACCACTGAAGAATAATTCTTCTTTGAGAGACATGTTCAGTGCGAATCTATTGCAAGATGAATCAAATAAATGCAGTGCACCTTATACGTGATATCGACAGAGCGATAATTACCCTGTAGAATATGTCATCCAATTGCAGTTGTGCCAATTTTCGAGTAGAAAAACCAGATTATGTTAGTAAATTTTCGGCACTTTTAATATAATTAGGAATTGTGATTAGCATAAATTATATTTCTCCACATTCTAAAGTAGACATTTCATGTAGTATGTCTACTTAGCGTAGGTCAAGTTTTTGGACCAAAGAAAATGAAGTTCATTTGCCATATATAAAATAGTCCAGAAGTACATCGAATTATTTTGTATTTGTACATAAAGGTGCTAATTTTTCATCTTCCCCCGAACTATTATGGACATCTTACATATATATAAATATACCAATCAAATGTAACGTGTAATAAATATGAGTAATTGTCAAAAGTGCAGATAAAAATTGGAAATATGCTAACTCAAGAAAGATAAAATTCTGTATAACTTGAAGGTGAAAAAAACATTGCTTTTTTTTGAGGGATACATACGAATTTTGTAGCTGAAAAATTGACATATTTCATTGAATGATTTTGCAATTTCCAATCTGAGAATTTGTCTCTATATAAGTGCATTTTTCAATCATTCACATAAGTTTTATTTTTTCATGAAGGCTTCAATGAAATCAACATTTTTTGATTTGCATGATCATTTCAATAATATCACACACACAGTTCCAAAATTGTAAACTTTGTTCCATTATTTATGTGATATGTGGTTTGTGCTGTACTCATGACATTTCAATCATACTCATATTTCAGCAGTGTACTAGTCATATAACTTATATTTATATTCTATTTTATATTACGGAAGTATTGTATTTTCCCATACATGATTCACATGTAGATAAGAATAAACTGATCCAAGTGATTTTTTTCTTCAGTAATTAAAATCATTTCACCTTATGAATTGAAACATCCGATTCGTTGATTCAAGCTAACTGGGAGAAAAAAATTTGAACTGGCAACAGCAATTTGAGGAATTCATAGAATTATAAGTTTTTGAAGCCTTGAAACAATTTTGTAACCCTTTTGACACCCCCGCAAATGTCAAATTCAATTCATTTACAAAGGCAATCAGTATGTTCTGGTAACTCATATGACATTTCAAATAAAAGCATACCAGAATTGTCTTCAAAATTGTTTCACAAAGTTCAACAAGATTATAAAACAAACGTTTTCATTTTCATTCTCTAAGCTGTGATCCAAAACACAAATAAATTTGACATGGTCTAGACTGTAAAAAATTTGCTTTTTGAAAAATCATCTTTTTATGGTAGGTAAATCGTCTTTCGAAATTATTGACCTTGGTGATACAGCTGTTGAAAGGGTGGATACTTCAGTTGGGTGAGATCATTTTTAATCAGTATGTTGAATCCCATGTTCATTTATCAATAGTGTGATGTGTGTTGCCTATATTCAGTAGTCCTATTTGAATATTCTCACGACACAAAAAAAGACAGAAGTTCGCACATGACCAGAGACATAGCGCCAGCAGATGCAAAATATCGTTCGCTTCAGAAACAACACAGAGTTTTTGTGAGTTGTTATCGCTGGTTTTCCGTTCGTGTGGACGAAAGACATGTCAAGTCGGACATCGCGGCCGTATTAGTGCCAATTTGTTGTTATATTTGCTCAAAATACTTTTGAACTTTCCTATTGGAACCAAGTTACCACCTGGAAGCGCTTCCGAAGAAGAAAAACGAGTGTATCACCTCACCTAGTCCTAGGAATTTGGGTAAGTGCCCTTTTCTGTCTTCGCGGTCATAAATCTTAATGAATTTTGCACATACACACAAAGCTTTTATATCTGCAATCGTGTCAGCCTGGGAAAAAGCGACAGTTCGTCTTTTCTCTTGAATTAAGTTATCGAAGGATTCTAGATACTTTAGCTAGAATAAAACATTGGTCCTAACGAGCCTGGATAGTTTTTTCCCAGGAAACATCCTGATTATAGATATTTTCATTTGTCAGATTGATTCATTGCTTGAGATTCAACATTCCTCGTTTCGAACCTACCGGCTCTTTATATTCGTATATTCGTGACAATAAGGTCCAAAATCGCTTATTTATTTATCGCTCTAGCTGGCACACTGAGAAGCAAAAAACAGTTGAAGTTTCAAGAATACAGTTTCTGGAATTTGTTATTTTTTTTTATCAGTTCGAAATAAATAATATTTTGAAAAGTCGAACTATTATTACGGTAAATAATGGCTGACAAATTGAAAAAGGTGAAACTAGCGAGGACATCAGCTATAAATGATCTCGATATTTTATTGAATCTTGGCAAAGAAGCGGTAGCGAACGCTTCGAAGAGAACATTGTTCAAAGTCACTTATGATGATAGTTTGGAATCGACTAGAGAAGAATTCTTGAGACAACATAGTTCCATTATAAATTCGCTGATTTCATCTCCCGATGCCGAAGTTGAGGCAGAGAATGCAGTACGAAGGGAGTTTTTGAATAATTTTTTCAGTATTCGAGCCATATATACAGATATGTTCGAAACAAAGCCTGAAGTTGCCGGTTCGATCGATCAGTTATTCACGGGTTCTAATGAAAACTATTCTGCGGCAAGATTGCCTAAATTTGATCTAATGAAATTTGGAGGAGAGTATGATAATTTTCAACCATTTCTTGACTTATTCAATTCTGCAGTTCACGAAAATAAATCGCTGAAGGATGTGGAGAAATTTCATTTTCTTTTGTCTTCATTAGAAGGGCCGGCCCGCTCATTGATTCGATTGCCTTTGACAGACCAAAACTATCAAATTGCGTACAAAAAACTTGTTGATCGATTCTCGCGTAAACGATTACAAGCTATGGCTCATTGGCGTGCCATTGAAAAGTGTCCTTGTGTAGATCATAACAACCCTTCTTCAATTTACAATTTGTTAGATGTTTTCGAAGAAAACCTTGCCGCACTTAAAACGTTTGAGTTGCCAGTCGAAAAATATGATTTTATATTAGGGTGCATGATATTGCAAAGACTGGATAGTACATTATCAACGCAATTTGAATTAGAGTATGGTTGTAGTGACATCCCCACTTATCAAACGGTTGTGGAGTTTTTGAAAAAATGTGCAATCGCTTTCGACACTATAAAATTTTCGCCTTTCCAAGAGGAGAATAAACGCAAAACACAATCTTCCTCACAAGGAAAATTTCTTACAAAAAACAATGTTAAATTGAGTAATAGTAAAATGTCTTTTTTCAATAAGACTGAGAACAAGAATCCAAAAAAATGCTGTTTATGTAAAAATATTCATTCTTTGAACAATTGTTCCGAGTTTCTGGCTATGCAACCTTATGATCGTTACTGTTTTACTAAAAATTCGCGATTATGTTTCAATTGTCTCAGCAGTATACATACTTTAAATAAATGCAAATCCAATGTCAAGTGTCGGAAATGTAATCAATTACACCATACTTTGCTACATTTTGAAAAAACTGCGCAGAACTCTGATATGGAGCAAAATATTGAAAGTGTTCAACATACGCCGGGTTCTAGTTCAACACAAAATGCATCCTCGATTTCTCCTATAAGTGGCCTAGTTGGTATGGCATCTTGTTCTGCCGAAGTTTTATTATCCACTGTGAAAGTGGAAGTTATGGATGAGTTTGGAGTTTATCATCCCTTACGAGCGTTGTTAGACAGTGGGAGTATGTCTTCTTTTATCTCTCAGCAGGCTGTCTCCCGTTTTGGATTGAAGAGGTCGAATTTTGCATTGGAGGTCAAAGGTTTGGGTACGATGAAGACAGTTACTAATCAAGGGTCAGTGTCGTTAGTTGTGCGCCCTGTGAAAAAGTCGCAGCCCGTTTTGTTTATTGATGCCATAGTTCTACCAAAGATTTGTGATAATCTTCCCTCTGAACCTCTCCAGTCTGGATCTTGGACTCATATCGCAAATTTGCAGTTAGGCGACGATGAATTTTGGAGACCTGGAGCCATCGATTTGTTATTAGGAGCCGATGTATTTTCGAAAATTTTGTTATCAGAGCGTGTAGAAGGAAAGCATGGGGAACCTTCCGCTATCAACACTTTATTTGGATATGTTTTGATGGAAAAAGTGAATCGTTCGCCTTTTTCAAGTATCACTGCGTTGTTTTGTCAGACTTTGATTTCTGATGATTCGGTGAAACAATTTTGGGAGTTGGAAGCCATACCCGAAGCTAGCAGAATGTCCGACGAAGAAAAGCTGTGTGAAAAAATATTTGTGGAATCTTGTGAGAGAATCGACACCGGCCGGTTTGTAGTTCCGTTGCCGTTTCGCAGAAGTTCACCTTGTTTTCCAGGTAGTCGGGATCTCGCCGTCCAACAATTCCTTTCCTTGGAGCGTCGCCTTGGAAAAAATCCTCAGCTTCGAGTGGAATATTGTAAGTTCATGCAAGAATATATGGATATGCAGCACATGGAACAGATTGTCGAAAAGACTATTCCTAAGTATTGTTATTATATTCCGCATTTGTGTGTTCTTAGGCCTGAAAGTGCAAGCACTCGTCTGAGAGTCGTCTTCAATGCCAGTGCCAAACGCCCTAATCAGTTGTCTTTAAATGACGATCTTTTGATTGGTCCAAAATTACAAACCGATATTTTTTCTGTACTACTCCGCTTTCGCTTACATAATTTCGTATTCTCCACTGATATCAGGATGATGTACCGTATGATTCTTGTCAAACCTGAACACTGTGATTATCAAAGGATTGTATGGAGGTTCTCTCCTGACGATCCGCTTAAAGATTATAGATTGCGAACAGTGACTTATGGAACCTCTTCCGCACCTTATTTAGCCATTCGCACTTTACGAGAGCTTGTTATTCGTGAAGGTGAAAAATATCCATTAGCCGCACGAGTCTTGCAGAAGGATTCATATATCGATGACCTTTTTGGTGGTAGTCCAACTTTGGAAGGTGCCATAAAAGCAAGGAATGAACTCATCAGTCTGCTAGGTTCAGGTGGTTTCGAGTTAAGGAAATGGAGCAGCAACCATCCGAAGATAGTTTCTGATTTGCCTCCGGAATATTTGAATAAGAATTCTCTGTCATTCGATGATGAGCAAGAAGTTTCCAATCTCAAAGTTTTGGGGCTGAGATGGAATCCAACAGAGGATTATTTTCTTTTCAATGTCGCTTCTCATAACAAACGCTGCACGAAACGAATTATGTTGTCGGAATTAGCCAAAATATACGATCCACTAGGTTTTTTAGCCCCAGTAAGTTTTTTAGCCTAGTAAACGCCTCATACAGGAATTGTGGAAACAAAAGCTTGATTGGGATCAGTCTCCAAGTGGTGATGTTGTGCGGGCGTGGGAAAAATATACTTCGGAACTTCCACTTCTTCGAGAGTTTCGGTTGCCTCGACAACTGGTACGTTTTCCTTTTTCTAGATGTGAAGTCCACGGGTTCTGTGATTCCAGTGAGCGTGGTTATTCTTCTGTTATATATTTCCGTGTTTTCGAACCTCAAATAAGTCAACCCCATATTTTTTTTGTTTGTGCCAAAACTAAGGTTGCTCCACTGAAACAAATCACTATTCCTCGATTAGAACTGTGCGCCGCTGTTCTATTAGTCAAACTCATTCGCCATGTTGTTCACAGTTATGAAGAGGCTGTCTCTTTTTCAAGTATTTTCACATGGTCCGATTCTCAAGTTGCTCTTGCTTGGATTCAGGGTCCACCGCATAAGTGGAAAACCTTCGTCTCCAACAGGGTATCTTATATTCAAGGAATAGTGCCACCATCTCACTGGAGATATGTACCATCCAACAGTAATCCTGCTGATGTTGCCACCAGAGGATTACAGCCATCTACCTTTCTGAAAAGTTCAATCTGGTTGAACGGTCCTAAGTTTTTATTAGATTCATCTGATTCTTGGGACAAGAATCTACCTTCTGCTTCACGTCTCATGGAAGTGGAGAAGGAAAAACGCACTATAACTTTCGCAGCCGCCATTCCTCATGAAGAACCTCATTTTTTTGAAAATTTATTGCATCGCTTCTCTTCTTTTTTCACGCTTCAGAGAGTACTGGCATATGTTTTAAGGTTTATCAATCGTGCAAAAAATCCATCTAAGAAGCCGAACGCTTATTTGAGTCTGGAAGAACTGACAGACGCTCTAATGTTGTTGGTTAAGTATACGCAACACAATGCCTTTCCGGAAATGTTTTCCAAAGGCGATTCTTGTCCGAAAATGTTTCGTAAACTCAGTGTCTTTGTTGATGATTCGGGGGTCATTCGAGTTGGTAGTCGTTTAGAATTGTTGTCTTGGCCTTATCATCGCAAGTACCCGCTTGTTCTGCCCCGTACATGTCGGTTGACTGACATGTTGATTGAATATTATCATATAAAACACTTCCATGTCGGTCTTCACACTTTACATTCATTATTAGCTGAACACTTCTGGATATTGTCTCCTAAGAGAGCGATTCGTTCCATTTTATCCAAATGTGTCACTTGTTGGAAACAAAACCCTAAATCCTTCGTCCCACGAATGGGCAACTTACCTTTGCCTCGTATTTCTCAAGTGAAAGCATTTCGTCATACTGGGTTAGACTTTGGAGGTCCATTTTCCGTTACCATGAATAGGTTTAGGGGTGCGAAATCCTGCAAAGTTTATTTATGCCTTTTTGTTTGTATGGCAACCAAAGCATTGCATTTGGAGCTCGCTAGCGACCTATCTACAGAAACTTTATTGTCTGCGTTGAAGCGCTTTTTGTCGCGTAGAGGTCGATGCGATCACTTGTATAGCGATTGCGGAACTAACTTCGTTGGTGCTGCCCGATTGTTTAAGCTTATGAAGGAAGCGGCTGAAAAAGAGGTTATTTCATGGCATTTTAATCCGCCTTCAGCTCCACATTTTGGAGGTCTATGGGAGGCGGGCATAAAATCTGTTAAGACTCACCTCAGTCGCGTCATTGGTGATCAGATTTTATCCTATGAGGAATTGAATACGGTTGTTGTTGGTGTGGAATCACTGTTGAATTCTCGTCCACTTACAGAAGTTAGCTCGGATCCTTCCGACTTCTCTGTTATTACTCCGGGTATGTTTCTGAATATGGAGCCCAATCATGCGATTAAGTTACCTGATACTGACTTGCCGGGTATGAACAACTTCACTCGTTGGAAGCTGCTCCAAAGATTGCACAAATCCTTTTGGGAGCGCTGGAGTAATGAATATCTGCATACATTGCACCAACGCGCCAAATGGCATTCACCAAGTGATTCTCCAAAAATTGGCACCTTAGTTTTGATTAAAGATGAAAATACGCCTCCAAATCAGTGGAGATATGGTCGCATTTCTCAATTATATTTCGGCAAAGATAATATATGTAGAGTTGCCGATGTCACTACAACTAGTGGAACTCTGAAAAGGCCATTAATTAAATTGTGTCCATTGCCTTCTCAGTGATTTATTTTCAAATTTGTTTTTAATTTTTTTTTCTTTCAACTATTTCTCCATTTCTTTAGGTTAGGTTAGATAGGTACCAAACTATATTTGGTATAGTTAAGGTAATATTCATATTACTCAATTGATTTTTTTTCTCAAGTTCGATATGCAACTTTCTATTTTTTTTGAAAATGCATAATTCTTGCATTTTGGGGGGCGGGAATGTTGAATCCCATGTTCATTTATCAATAGTGTGATGTGTGTTGCCTATATTCAGTAGTCCTATTTGAATATTCTCACGACACAAAAAAAGACAGAAGTTCGCACATGACCAGAGACATCCCACATAGCAAAATTATATACCAAGTATGTGCTAAACATATTCCTAAACGCATAAGAATATTGAGATTATATCCCTAGCATATACACAGAATATGGTTACTATATGCTGAGAATATGCTAGGTATATTTTTTTGGCCACAAGTAGTATATGCTAGGTATATGATTGAAATATATACCCTGAATATATTCAAATATCCTCAGAATATACCTATATCACCAACATAGCATATGCTATATATATGCTCAATATACCCTATATGTGCAAACTGGATATGTCCAAGATGAATATATATTTTGGTGAGGGACTTTAGGAGATGCAACATCATTATCCTTAAAGGTTCTAGTAGTTAGTTTCTTGGCATTTTCTGAAGCATGAATGCCATCCTTGATTATCTTCAAACAAAAGACATCAAATACTTTTAAAACATTTATGAAAAACTAAGAAATTCTTATTCACAGGTTATCGTTCTTTATCCTATTTCAGTGTCCTGGGAACGCTGCTGATTTTGGGACCTAAAAATATAATGGATTAGAACAATATACCGGATGTCCCGGTATACATGTTACAATGGAATATATCATTTATTTGAAATAATAAAGATTTTAAATTCTGAATAATCATGTAAATATCGGAAATCACTTCTGGTTTATGAGATATTCCATTGGAACATGTAGGTATACTGGGACAGTGGTAGGGTCCAAAATTCAAAACTCACCTCATCTCAGTTTTCTTTAATTCATTTTTAACCCGTTTTTTAGCTTTAGCTAACCATCTCCTTATTTCTTGGATAATTTCATCTTCACAGGCATTTTGTGTTCTCTTATTACATTGAACAGCATCTAAAATAGATTTACAAGATATTATTCTATGAATAAAAGGAGACGTGAAGAAAGCTTACCCTAACCTAACTGTTTTTTCGATATCTTCCCCACACTACACTATCGGTATCAAATATGCACAATCCACAATACAGAACACTGAACACTCACTGATAAAATGTCTTCTTTGAAAATAAATAATTTAACTGGTAAACTGATTGTAGATAAGATTCATTTTCAACAAGAACAAAGAACAAGAAGCTTGGAAATTGGAAGGTTAGCTTGCGTTGCGACTTGACACGCACGCATGCATGCAGTGCTGCCAGGAAGATTTTAACGAGGTACCAACAGTTGGGATTTCAACCTAGCCAGTTTGTACTAAAGACTAAAAGTCAAGTTGAAAATGTATTAGAATGTAATATAGATTCTAAAAAGTAAGGTTACGGGGTTGATTTGAGTGGTTAGTTCACAAAAATGTAAATGTTGAATTGTTATGTACGTATTTTTTTAAACAAATATTCTTTGAAGTATTTACGGAAATGTGTCCCAAGATCCCTAGAATATGCTACAATATTCCTAGACAGATATGATGAAAAGAACATTCATAGCAGTAAAGTATTTATGCTGGGAATATACTAGGGATATTATTTGGGGAATATGAGTTGAAACATATCCTCAGCATGTGCTCGAGTTATGAATATGCTTTTGATTGCTATGTGGGATAGCGCCAGCAGATGCAAAATATCGTTCGCTTCAGAAACAACACAGAGTTTTTGTGAGTTGTTATCGCTGGTTTTCCGTTCGTGTGGACGAAAGACATGTCAAGTCGGACATCGCGGCCGTATTAGTGCCAATTTGTTGTTATATTTGCTCAAAATACTTTTGAACTTTCCTATTGGAACCAAGTTACCACCTGGAAGCGCTTCCGAAGAAGAAAAACGAGTGTATCACCTCACCTAGTCCTAGGAATTTGGGTAAGTGCCCTTTTCTGTCTTCGCGGTCATAAATCTTAATGAATTTTGCACATACACACAAAGCTTTTATATCTGCAATCGTGTCAGCCTGGGAAAAAGCGACAGTTCGTCTTTTCTCTTGAATTAAGTTATCGAAGGATTCTAGATACTTTAGCTAGAATAAAACACAGTACCTTAATCGATTGGTAGTTTTTAAAGAAAATATTAACGCAACCTTGAATAAGCCATAAAATGAGATCAGCCAACATATTTGCTGATCGTCTGATTATTATTTGGGCTGTTCTGTTAACCATCTGATGCCCCCCTAAGAACATCAACACTCGGAAAGTCGAAGCTTGTGCGAGCTAAGGAGTTTTAGTTATACCGAGTGTCATTGGCTTCGTTCAGCGGTGCACAACCGTTGAGAATAATCACTAAACGTGTTGAGCCGCTGCTCAACGGTTAAGAGTGATCAATGGTGCAGCGGTCCGTTCAGCCGAACAAGTTGGCACATCACTCAACTGTTGAGCACGGCTGAACGAACCCATTCATTACCGAACCCACAGGAAAAACGTAAAAATAAGAAATATGTCTGTTATGATCACCACAATAACTTAACAATTTGTTCATCAGAATGGAATAAAACTACAATGACTTACCGAATTCCTCGAGAAAATATGGAAAATTAGAATTCGACAATAATTCAAAGAAACATCACAATTTTTTTGTTGCCATAAAAATATTCATTACTTATTTTTAGCAGCTCCGGATTTTGTCACTAACATACAACTAAAAATAGATTGAAATAATAATAATCAGTCGAGGGAGTTGGTGCTGTGGTTACACACCTGCCTGTCAACCTGAGAGTCCCAGGTTCACTTCACCTACGGGGCAGAGACTTCTGCTACGTTTCATGGTTGACGGGTCCGCGAATAACCATGCTGCTCCAGAGGTATGGCGTATGGAGTTAGTAACAAGCCTACTTGTTACTAGGACTTCGAGAGAAGTCGATGGAGTTTGGTATGTAATACCATAAATCACATCTACTACTACTATTTTGAACTCTTCCATTCACAAGTAATACTAAACAAAATAGGAACTCTCATGCCCCTTTGTGTAAAGTCGTGGCTCCATTTAGGCCTGAGAATTTATAACAAACTTCCCAAAGAAGTGAAGACACTTCCGACGCTAAGCAGAATTTAAACGATTTAAAAATGTTTTCAATCGACAAAACGTGTATACATTGAATATTTTTCATTGTAAAATTTATCTTTACTATAAGCATCTGCCGTTTCTTGGGAAATGAATCGTTTAATTATTGAGCAAAATCAAAACATGCTTTTCGATCCAGTAGGATTTACTGTACCCAGGGCGCTATTCTGTATATTCCTACCGGCATTAGTATCGGTATCGTGTAGTTAGAAACCGTTACTGTTACCGTTTGTTATTGTGCAGGTAGGTTCGATATATATTTGATTGGGGACATATATTGAGTATATTGGTAAAATCTTTGAAACAATGCCCATCTTAAAATTAAAAAGTTATTCTTTTGAAAAACGGCGTGTTTTAATCAGAAACAATTTTTACTCTAAAACTCGAGAACAGTTTCTACTGACAACAAAAATCAGGAGTTACAAATTACTCTGTCCAAATTGAAGTAATAACAATAAATACATGTAGTGGGTAGCTACTTCTGGGAATCAATGGAAAAGGCGAATAATAAAAATAAATCTCATGAATAATTTAATGTTTTGAATATTGTGTAAAATGGTACATTATAAATGGAATCAATACAAACATATAAAATATATCATGGTAAAATGAATGTATATAAACTACACTGTATATATAACACCAACAACTGGGAACAGTTACAGACAACAAAATTACCTATCTTTGGATGACTTAATTCTAGTGTTAATAAATAGAAACTATCTTTTTTACTGGGTTTTGAAGTCACATTCAAGTCTCGTTTTCTCCTGCTAACTGGTAATGATGTCGTCTCAGTTTGGCAAGGCGATACCTTTCTTGTTCTAATTCTTTCTCTAACTCGAGAACTCTCACTTGGGAGTCCATTTCGAGTCTTTTTGCTTGATGAAGGGTCAAATTAGAAACATCTAGCTCTTCTATAATGGATTAATACAAACACAAAATTAAAATTTTGCCAATATTGCAAAATCTGAGAAAGAGTATAGAATAGGTCTGGTTAAGGATGATTTCATACACCTCGTGATGGGAAAAGGAGGAAAAATAGGTTACTTCGGGCTAGAAGATTAAATTCCCCGTACTTCGAGAAAAAATAGAAATCTCCCACGGGTTAGATGAATACAGACCACATGCCATCCAAAATCTAGTAAAGGGCATGGCAAAAAGGAATAATATTCCGAGCAATCGGTTAAGAGATGGGTCCAAGGTTGATTCATTAAGGAATTGGATAAGACCAAAACATTCCAATTGTTTATTGATCCGGAGAAACATGTTTATACAGTGCAAGAAGTTAAAATACCAGATACTAAATACAAAAAAAAAAGATTTAAAAAAAATTTGTTCTAAAATTGTTCGTTTTCGTTAACCAGCTGACGAACGTCAACCCTCAAAAGTCGAAACTTGTGCGAGCAATGGATCAACGAGGCCTTACCTTTTAACGTGCGATTACCCAGCACGGTGGCCCGGCGAGGATTCGAACCCCGGCCTTCCGCTTGATAGGCAGATATGCCTTATGATTTAAATCATATGGATTGAAATTTGAACATAAATTATTTTAAAAACACCTTTTAATGCTCATAGAAGAACTTTTATGGATGATCCGTCTTCAAACAGACAAGAGCTGCCTCAAGGTATCAATATCAGCTAAGAATTATAACAAGGTGGTATAATGAAAACCTCAGTGGTAGGCAATACATTAAAGGAATACAGACAGCACTTTATGAATGTTTGGCCCTAGATCATAAAGGGGAAACATAAAAACAACCAATTGGATTCGGAAGTATATCACAGACATCCATCAATCAGCCTGTTTTAAACTTGAACAGTCAGGTCTGTAGAGAGGAAAGTTACAGTCTCTTACTGAGTTCAACTTTGCCGCCTCGACATCGCCAGACCCGGAAAAACTCCCCTCCGCAAGTCTGCATAACTAGGTTTCTGGAATGGGTATCATGGTATACATGCAATTGCATTCTAAGAGATTAAAGCGTTTTCAGGAAACCTGGTAAAAAGGACAAGCTTCCAAAAAAGGGAAAAAAGATAATTTGATATCTCACCTGCTTCATCTATGAGTTGACTGCAGTCTTTTGCCACTGCAACGACAGTTCCAGTAGCAGTGGTAACTCCTTTTGATGCTTGCGTTAATTGTTGTAAATTATCGCTATTTCTATCTGCTTTCACTCTACTTGCTACCACTAATTGAGCCGTAGAAGCAGCTATTTCTTGAGCGGCTACTATCAACTGTTCCAATTTTCCATTTGAAATAACAACTTTGTCAGCGGCTGTTCTGAAATAGGTATTCACCTAATGAGAGTTCGGTCAAGTCGTTGAATGCGCCTACGAGTGTGAAAATATGATGCACTTACAATTTTCTTAGGAGAGAAAGGGCAACATAATATTTATACTTTCAACCCAATCGTTTAGCACCAAAAAATCCATATCTCAAATATTACGCAAATTACAAATTAAATACAGGATATATCACTTCAAATATGACCAACTTTGTATTCTTTTTACTTGGAGCCATATTCAAAAACTGTTTTTATATTAATATGGTTATATTACATGATAAAACAAATAGTGAAAAAAGTATGCTACATTGAAAACGATAAACATATCGAAGATACAATAAAAGCATGAGATCAACAATTTTGCAAAAACAGGAACCAAATTGTCATCTAATATCTCTCCATTTTCATTATCTTTCAAAGGGATGCCCCTTTGTCATGAATTATTTCGATGTTTTTGGCACCTATAACTTTTGAGGAAGTGGAGAATAACATAAAGAATTTGAACATTGGAAAATCGGCTGGCCTCGATAACATAAGCATCAAAATCATTGAAACAGTTGGACCAGAATTATCACCTTTGGAATGGGAATTGTTCCAAAAATAACGAAAATAGCAGAAGTTGAACCAGACCCATATCCGTATTGCCCGCCATGCTCAATATTCTTGAGAATATCGTGAACCAAATGCTTTTTAATTATTTACAAAAAATCAATTTCTTATACTGTGGACGGTATGGTATCGAGTGACGCAGAACACAGAATATGCTGGAATTGACTTGGTAATGAATATTCAATTGAAATTAGATCAAGACTCATTGTGGATTATTGTCTCTGGATTTATCGAAGAATTTATTAAAGATTATATTTCATATCAGTATGGGGAAATGCCCAAGCTTTGATCATACGTCCCCTGAAATATCTGCAAAATGGAGCAATCAAATGCATATTAAAATCGAATTTTTGACATCCCACTTTCAATTTATGTGAAAAATGAGCTTTCAGATATCACTAGTTTATATGAATTCAAAAAATTTCTTCCTTCATCCTTTTTGTTAAAAATAAACATACATCTCTGAACTCTACTACTATTGGAATAATTCCTGAATATGAAACTAGGCAGTCCAAAAGTCAAAGTTCTATAAGTGGAATCAAAGAATTACTGTTTGAAAGTCACAATCTGAAAAATTGAGACAGCAAACCTAGAAGAGAAATAATTTTGAACAAGTATTTCGATGAATTAGTTCTTCGTTATTGTGCTGGTAGGTTCGATACATATTTGATTGGGGACATGATATATTGAGTATATTGGTAAAATTTTTGAAACAATGCCCATCTTAAATTTAAAAAGTTATTCTTTCGAAAAATGGCGTGTTTTAATCAGAAACAATTTTTACTCCAAAATTCGAGAACAGTTTCTACTGACAATAAAAATCAGGAGTTACAAATTACTCTGTCTAAATTGAAGTAATAAAAATAAATACATGTAGTGGGTAGCTACTTCTGGGAATCAATGGAAAAGGCGAATAATAAAAATAAATCTCATGAATAATTTAATGTTTTGAATATTGTGTAAAATGGTACATTATAAATGGAATCAATAGAAACATATAAAATATATCATGGTAAAATGAATGTATATAAACTACACTGTATATATAACACCAACAACTGGGAACAGTTACAGACAACAAAATTACCTATCTTTGGATGACTTAATTCTAGTGTTAATAAATAGAAACTATCTTTTACTGGGTTTTGAAGTCACATTCAAGTCTCGTTTTCTCCTGCTAACTGGTAATGATGTCGTCTAAGTTTGGCAAGGCGATACCTTTCTTGTTCTAATTCTTTCTCTAACTCGAGAACTCTCACTTGGGAGTCCATTTCGAGTCTTTTTGCTTGATGAAGGGTCAAATTAGAAACATCAAGCTCTTCTATAATGGATTAATATAAACACAAAATTAAAATTTTGCCAATATTGCAAAATCAGAGAAGGAGTAGAGAATGGGGCTGGTTTTAAGGATGATTTCATACACCTCGTGATGGGAAAAGGAGGAAAAATAGGTTACTTCAGGCTAGAAGATTAAATTCCTCGTGCTTCGAGAAACAATAGAAATCTCACACGGGTTACATGAATACAGACCACATGCCATCCAAAATCTAGTGATGAGCATGGCAAAAAGGAATAATATTCTGAGCAATCGGTTAAGAGATGGGTCCAAGGCTGATTCATTAAGAAATTGGATAAGACCAAAACATTCCCATTGTTTATTGATCCGGAGAAACATGTTTATACAGTGCAAGAAGTTAAAATACCAGATACTAAATACAAAAAAAAAAGATTTAAATCAGATGGATTGAAATTTGAACATAAATTATTTTAGAAACACCTTGTAACGTTCATAGAAGAACTTTTATGGATGATCCATCTTCAAACAAATGAGCTGCCCCAAGGTATCAATATCAGCTAAGAATAATAACAAGGTGGTATAATGGAAACCTCAGCGGTAGGCAATACATTAAAGGAATACAGACAGCACGGAATGTACTTTATGAATGTTTGGCCCTAGATCATAAAGAGGAAACATAAAAACAACCAATTGGATTCGGAAGTATATCATAGACATCCACCAATCAGCCTGTTTTAAACTTGAACAGCCAGGTCTGTAGAGAGGAAAGTTACAGTCTCTTATTGAGTTCAACTTTGCCGCCTCGACATCGCCAGACCCGGAAAAACTCCCCTCCGCAAGTCTGCATAACTAGGTTTCTGGAATGGGTATCATGGTATACATGCAATTGCATTCTAAGAGATTAAAGCGTTTTCAGGAAACCTGGTAAAAAGGACAAGCTTCCAAAAAAGGGAAAAAAGATAATTTGATATCTCACCTGCTTCATCTATGAGTTGACTGCAGTCTTTTGCCACTGCAACGACAGTTCCAGTAGCAGTGGTTACTCCTTTTGATGCTTGCGTTAATTGTTGTAAATTATCGCTATTTCTATCTGCTTTCACTCTACTTGCTACCACTAATTGAGCCGTAGAAGCAGCTATTTCTTGAGCGGCTACTATCAACTGTTCCAATTTCCCATTTGAAATAACAACTTTGTCAGCGGCCGTTCTGAAATAGGTATTTACCTAATGAGAGTTCGGTCAAGTCGTTGAATGAGGAATTATCCTACGAGGGTGGAAATTAGATGCACTTTCAATTTTCATAGGAGAGAAAGGGCAACATAATATTTATACTTTCAACCCAATCGTATAGCACCAAAAAATCCAAATCTCAAATATTACGAAAATTAGAAATTAAATACAGGATATATCACTTCAACTATGTATTCCTTTTACTTGGAGCCATATTCAAAAACTGTTTTTATATTTATATGGTTATATTACATGATAAAACAAATAGTGAAAAAAGTATTGAAAACGATAAACATATCGAAGATACAATTAAAACATGAGATCAACAATTTTGCAAAAATAGGAACCAAATTGTCATATCTCTCCATTCTCATTATCTTTCAAAGGGATACCCCTTTGTCATGAATTATCTCGATGTTTCTGGCACCTATAACTTTTGAGGAAGTGGAGAATAACATAAAGAATTTGAACAGTGGAAAATCGGCTGGCCTATAACATAAGCATCAAAATCATTGAAACAGTTGGACCAGAGTTATCACCTTTGGAATGGGAATTGTTCCAAAAGTAACGAAAATAGCAGAAGTTGAACCAGACCCATATCCATATTGCCCGCCGTGTTCAATATTCTTGAGAATATCGGGAACCAAATGCTTTTTAATTATTTACAAAAAATCAATTTCTTATACTGTGGACGGTATGGTTTCCGAAGATCGAGTGACGCAGAGCACAGAATATGCTGTAATTGACTTGGTAACGAATATTCAATTGAAATTAGATCAAGACTAATTGTGGATTATTGTCTCTGGATTTATCGAAGAATTTATTAAAATTTATATTTCACATCAGTATGGGGAAATGCCAAAGCTTTGATCATACGTCCCCTGAAATATCTGCAAAATGGAGCAATCAAATGCATATTCAAATTGAATTTTTCACATCCCACTTTCAATTTATGTAAAAAATGAGCTTTAGGATATCACTCTTTCATATAAATTGAAAATTTGTTGCTTCATTCAATCCGTTAAAAATAAACGTTCATCTCTGAACTCTACTATTATTGAAATAATTCTTGAATATGAAACTAGGCAGTCCAAAAGTCAAAGTTCTATCAGTGAAATCAGAACAATTACTGTATGAATCTGAAAAAATAAGAAAGCAAACCTAGAAGAGAAATAATTGTGAACAACTATTTCAATGAATTACTTCTTCTCTTTTTTGGTAGTCAAATTTGAGTTATATGAGAAGTTCCCGACTTGGTTTCCAAAACGTTAACAAAGATAAGTATTTCGATGGATTAGTTCTGGTATTTTTTGATAGTCAAATTTGAGTTATACGAGAAGTTGCTGATTAATAGTGTGTTCCATTCAGAAGAAACTGTTTATTAATTAACGCAGAACCAGAATAGAGATCTGTCCTTCAAAACTTCTATATACTCCAAAATCAATTCTCATTTTTTTAGGTTGGGTGGGTTGAGAACCAAAAAAAAACTACGAAGAATCATAACAAACTAAGAGGAAAAATCTACTTTACACAATGGAGTTTCAATTTATAAGAAACCACCAAACAAGCTAATTGAATATTTTTCAACAAGTGCTTCAAAAAAACTCAATGAAGGAGGTATTTGATTCAAAAATAATTTTCTTCTACCTTACATAGGACTAATTTATTATTGAAATATATTTTTAATGCACGAATATATTAATAATTGTACTTAGTTTTAAGATCCCTTTTGATAAATATTGAAGTTTCTTGGGGTCAATAAGGAATATATCGTTTGAATTTCTGATTTGACCAATACTCGAGATATGGGTGTTTGGGATTATTTCAAATCACTTAAAAACATTTTTTTGTCAATTTTTTTTTCTCGAAATTCGTCTTGATTTTTCGAAGTCAGTAGGCCGTGATTTGTCGAAAAATGTTATTTTTTTATCAGCAAGTTCGTCTTTTGAAGCACTACACCATATTAAAATATACTCTTGATTTATTTGTCACGTTCACCAGCTTTTTGAAAAAAATGCACTTTTCCACATACTCGTAGAAAAAAAATGTTCAAACTAATCTTGCAATATGTCATTTATACATGAATACTCACAGCAAAAATTTGGCGGCAACAGCAACAGCTTTGGCAGCTGAAATGAAGCCATCGGTCCACTGATGATTCCTTTTGTAGAAATCTTTTGCACTGGCCGTGCCCTTGAATTGAAGAAAACATTGTTATGAAAGGATTATTTCTTTATACACTACATCCCTAAAAATCAAGCGCCCACTTTTCATTGAGAGTGAAAAAAAGGTAAAATATTACAAAAAAAGTTCGTACATTCAGTAGGTATATGAACAAGTTCACAAACGAATGCAGGAAAAATTAGGATAGAAAAACAAAATTAATTGTGAGCAGAAGGTGTATGAGAACTATGCTTTCTCAAAGTATAATTGGCATCTTTGAAATAACAGTGACACTGACTTCATGTACCCAAACACCAAACTAAAACCACATGCACTTCCAGTATGATTGGCATGTTTAGGAGAAAGATCGATTCCAATTTTCTCCTGAAGATGTCGAGTAGTTGAATTCTAAAAAAAGTTCCATAAGACTATAATTCTCACCCTGCCTTGACCAACAATTTCCGCTTGCAAAAGTCTTGATTTTTTTACTAATAATCTTATTGCCTGCATTAGTGTTGTACAGGAATCTAGAATTTTCTCGTTCACCTCGAGTTTTATACCCGAATCCGCTGCTCGAGAATTGGTCAACATATCCTGGAAACAATTTGATTTCAATAAATTTCGAAACCTTTGTTTAAAATCTGTGCATACCTGTATGCGATTAGCAGCCTCTTCTATGGCCTTGTCCATTGCTATCATCTCGCTTTCTAACATATCCGCCAAGTTCTCGGCGTTCTCACCCAAGAGAGAAGCATTAATGCTATCTGCGAGAGATGCCAATTCAAGCAATTTCTCTTCGGCTTCTCTCACAGCTGTTTCAGTTTTTGTGTTTTCCCTGAGACACTGCAGAAGCCTCAACACCTTTTCACCCAGAACTTTACAAGCTTCGGCCATTTCTGAAATATTAAGCGACTCGTATATCATAGCAGTTTGAAATGATTATTTTCTACCGAAAAAATAGGTAGTTTGAAAAGGGTCTAATTTTCAATTTCGTTCAAGTTCGGACCCAAGGGTACAAATAAGATTTTTTTGAAAAATAGTTCGTATATTTCACAATTTTTTTGATACTGGAGGAATTGAGAAATGTATTACACCAAGTTTTTATAATATTTCATGTTGACAATGAAAAAATCCTACAAATTGCAGCAAGTGGCAGATTGATACAATTTATCACAATGACCGGTTTCCGCGAAAAGTGGCAGCGACAAATTGTATAGTAGAAATCAGGTATTCAAATGAGACGCACTTTACTTGTCACATGTTATGTTGAACCTGTTAAATTCGAATTTTATGCCCAATCAAGAAATCATTTTTCATCTGTAAAAAAAATAAACTCAGTTTTCAATTCTTTATCTCGCCATCGAATTTCAACTCTTTACTGTCACTTAAATTTTTCATCGTGAAAAACAAAACGTACCTTTCTTGAGAATATTTTTTCAACTCGATATGATATCGATTCGTATTCACCTTAACCACCACAAATTGTTTTTCATGTGTGATAAACTGAGTTATAACTAACTTCAAATAAATTAGAAATGCTAGAACTTTACACCGAGAAAGAAGAATTTCTGGAGGTGAATTATTTCGGCAACATATCATCAAAGTATTTTCTGAACAAGATATTGCATGGTCCCATATTAAACAAAACTAAAGTTGTGATTTGTTCAAATCGAAAAAACGAAAGTTCCGAAAATTTTCAAAAATTACAAGTGGCAATAGAGAGTTGAAAGTCGATAGAGAGGTTTAAAATAAAAAACTGAGCAAATTTTTCATGATGCATTTTTTTGTATTTTGTGAAAACTGGAGTGGGGTCCCATTTTACTCATTTATCAACCAGAATGTTTGAATGTCATTTTATTGTGGTGGATGGATTGTTTTCTATAGGAATTCAGGTGTCACTAACTTTTCAAGCAAGAATTTACCCACTGCAAAATATAATTCCAATTATATCTGTTATTAAATAATACTTCCATACGGCCGGCTACTAATACTTAAGTATTTTGATAAATATTAGTGATTGTATTTTTTCATAGGAAAATTTGAGTTATACAAGAAGTTGACTAATAGAACGTGTTCTATTCAGAAGGAAATGTTTTTAAATCAATGCAGCTACATTTTGGTTTAGAAATCTGCATTTCAACACTCTTGAATAATTTTGCAAAAATATTGGAAAAAATACTCATAAATCTTATCACTGACAATGTAAAATTTGACAATTTTCAATAGGCTTTTCAACCAAACACGAACACCCAGTCTGCAGTACCTGATCTGATGAATAACATCTATGAAAGATTACATGATAATGATTATGTGGTAACAACATTTTTGGATTTGAAAAAAGGATTTGACACTGTTGACCACAATATTTTATTGGATATATTATACAGTAAAGGTTTGAAGGGCATGCATTCAATTTATTCCAGAATCATTTTCTAAATCGCAAACAGTACGTACAAATGAATCTACAAATATAAAAAAGATGAGAAACTTTCCAAAATTGGCATTCCTCAAGGCTCAGTTTTGGCTCCAATTATTTTTTAAACTTATGTTGACAGTATATAAAGACTCAATTTTTATTGAATGGAACTTTTCTTTTGCAGATTAAGCCCCCCCCAAAGGTTTTGGGGGGTTTTTTTGTGGTTTTGAGGGTTGGGAGAGGATTTCGAAGAGAGAATAAGTTATTGTCGAACCAATTTTTCATATTAATATTAATAACAATATTTCACCCTGGGAAAAATATTGAAATTTTGGAAAATGCTTTAAAAATGATTTTGACCTCATTAAAAAATGGACATGTAGCATTAACATAACCGTCAATTCGAACAGTTTATATGAATTTTCAAATGAAAAACATATAAACATAAAATTAAACTTGAAACTAGATAATAAACCAATAGCTGAACTTCATAATCATAAATACTTCGGTATATTACTTGATAATTAAATTTCGAGAATCATTAAAAAAATAAAGATGTCGATTGATCCTTTTCTGGGGGCTATTAGAATTCATATTTTTCAATAAAAAAGTTCAGATTCTAATATATAATCCATGTATAGTTTCACATATCAGATATTACAGTTTGGTCTTCATGCTCTAAAAAACAAAAAATAGAATATATCGCTTGATGAACAAAGCAATAAAGGTAATATTCAGAAGGCTGGGATACTCTTGTAGATTGAAATAAAATTACAGAAAATATGACTTTGAATCACCTAACTTCATTACGAAAAGGTATATATACAAATTAACAAAAAATCTTGTAATATAAAATTGGCCAAAAAGTATGCCTCAGATGGCTACAATACTATATCATATTACTTTCATTTAAACTTGATTCATTCCAATAATGGAAAAAATAAACCTATTTCACTATTAGTAACTTTCAGTAAATTACCAGAAAAGATAAAATTATCAAAATGCATTCATATATCTTTAAAAGAATTGAAAAACTATTTGCTTGCATAAATTCACTAAATTATCAAATATTGTTTTTCAATTTATTGTTCTATCATATAATTTTATGATGAATTTTTTTTTCCTTCCGCGGGGGCGAGTGACAGACATGTTGGAAGGATCGCTTAACGTCCAGTTCATACCTGTGCAACTGCTTCGAACTGTTCGACACGATTTGTCGGAAGGAACGAAGAATACCAAACATATAGATTCCAATATCGATGAAACTGATTTTAAAGCCCTTTTTTCAATTATATGTATTAATGATGCAGAATTTATGTAAATCACTGTATTGCCCAAGTGATTTTTGGCGCACTAACGCCAGCCCAAATTATAAACGCGATTAACATTCAAATTTATGGTACACTAGGATGCGTTTCAACTAAAGATCTTTCAATTTTGTTCAATCAAACATTTTACAAAAGCAATAATCAAAATGAAGTTAATGAAAATGTCGTTATCTGGGAAGCGCCAATGATATAAAACAAACCATGGATCATTCCCAGGATAGACCAACAAAATATGCTTCGATTTTTGAAAGATAATACAATTCGCCGAAAGAAAATATGTTGTAAACTGATGACAATACTTACTTTCGCCAAACATAATGTCGGGACTTGTGTTACATGTAGCCCTTCCTTGAAGAATATATGTCGCAAATCGGTGGGATACTTCATTTGATATAGTTATGACAGCTGCATAATTGTCATTATCAATATCCAAACTCTTTTCCAATGATTCCTGGCAACCAGATGTCAAACTTCGCAAGTAATCTGGACTACATGTGAGAGCGGTTAAAGCTGGATTGTCAACTTCATGTATGGCATTTTTTAATATTTCTTCACATTTCTCTACAGACTGTATGACAATTTCTCTCAATCGTCGTACAGTTTCTTTTTGCTCTTGAACACAGAATACGATATAAATGAGATCAGTTTGTGTGATATACATCGGTTCATTCATTATAAAATAATTCGGGTTATTTTCAGTTCATTGGTCAGGTTGTTTCTGTTTCAACATTCAATACCCTCAAATATTAGATTTTTAGAACTTTTTTCGGAATATAGATGATTATGTTGATAACTTTTTGGTGTTCCTCGGATTCGATACCAATTTTATTATTCGTTACAACCAATATATCCAAGAATGTATTCTTTACATTTGAATTGAATTAATTTATTCGTATTGGGTTACCAGAAATTATCAATTTTATATTTTAGTTGAAAACTTTGCTACTAGATATATCAAAAATCTCCAAAACGTATGACTGAATGTTTGTATGAGAACACATACTCGCTCTCGGGCGATATTTGTAACTACTCCTTAAGCATGCCTCTGTTTCAACGTAAAACACATCTATTGTATATTAGGTTACATAAACTCAAATATTTCATAAAAATTTCGGATAATTTCAAAAGCCCAAAACGAAATTCATTTCAAATGATATTAAAATTTACTTGGCACATATAGAACTACTTCTCCCAAGAATCGAATTCACGCTAGTGAGGCATTTTTAATGTTTCACGGATATATTAATGTATTTTGTAATGATTTCGAAATCAAATATATGCCGAATGAATCGAACGTCTCCATTTTGATTTGGAAAGTTGGAATGATTCAACATTTCAAGAAATTATATCTATCGGTATGTAAAGATGGATTTATGCAACAGTAATTTTAATTTCCATTTCCAGTTCAATTCCGTAATTTTCACTGAGAAAATATTGGTAATTTATACAGAACTTGCATTATGGGAAAGTTGCAGCAGTTATCTCTTCAGTAGTATTCTGGTTTCACAGAAACATGCTATCTGTTATATGTCCACATGCTATCTGTTATATGTCCAAAGTTAATTATTGCGATTCTTGTAAAAATGTTGCAATGATATTTAACCTCCGAGATTCTTTTAGTCCTAATGCATGTAAATTATATCATTTGCCCGATGAAATCACAGATATTGTACAACTCTGACACTTCGAAAAAGCACTGAAAAATTCACTAATTGATAGACTCTAATATTATCACCTTAACTTAAGTGCATTTTTCTCCCATGCTTTTTGACCTCACTAGTGTCCGTTCTATATAAGTCGACAAATGTGTGTTGTGTTATATGTTTTGAAATTTTAACAAGTTGCTATTTGGTACATATCGACTTATGTTTTCTCCTCTTGTTTGTTTTTCATATGATCGCAGTCGCAGCACTGTAAAATATATGACTATGTGACTATACACTGTTTTTAATGCCTTTTGATTTATATTATAACTACATTCAAGTGAGGTACGCAAAAATTGTTCATTGTTTTTTACTCTTTATTTGTGATTTTATTTTTCGTTTGACTGAGACTACTTTTGAGTGAGCTTTGTTACTATGACTAAATCATCAATACAATAAATAAGGCTTATTCTCTCTCTCTCTATAATCGATTATCTTAGAGGTCCACTTTTGCGCAGAAGCGAATTACACTTTCATTTTGAAGAGCTGGATTTAAAAAAGTTGAAATGAAAGTGAAAATATTGGAGCATAAAATGGACAACTGATTTTTTTTAAGTTAGAATGGGAAGAGAAAATTGCATATGAACATCTTAACAGTTGATAAATGGAAAATGAGTGTGGAGGCATGCGGAGAGGGGTAAAGTTACCAATGCCGTTAAGAAGTTAATGAACTCTATGAATTTACTACATTTCATTGTTACCTGTAGATATAGTAATTGATTATTGACGTCCCAATGAAGACCAAAATTATGTGATAAAATATTCTTTTAGTAACAGAGGTCTGTATTCTATAAATTTTGGGATGATATAAACGTATCTGTGCAAACTACAATGAATTCTCAACACCAAATTTTTGTATCAGATTTCTGGAATGATCCAAAATTTCGAGATGCGTTGAAGGCATAGTTCGAATGATGCATTGAGCATGGTTCGTTGCCATTTAAAACGGTTGTTTAAAACATAATTTTTCATTCGACTCACCAATATCGAGTTGCCTTTCCAGATCTAACAGTTTATAGGATAGCTCTTCTGATCTCTTCTTCAGTTCTTCTTTTTCTTGTAGTATCATAGTCAATTCAGTTTTGACAGTGTCCCTTTCCTTACAAGCATCGTTAACGCTTTTCTTGAGAATCTGGAAAGGATACAATCATTTATCATTTCACATATGAAATCCACCGCCAAAATTACTTCAGTCTCCATGTTAAATAGTTCCTTGTCTTTTTGCAAGGCAGATAGCTCATCACTCTTTTGTTTCTCTTCTTCCTCCAACCTTTCCTTATCTTTTTCTAATTCATTTAAACGTTCTAGATTCTTCAAAGCTCCGAACAACTTTTTCTCCACATCAGCTTTCTTGAAAAAAACTTGGTTTCAATTGGATTGATCTTCTTCTTATACAATTTTACTAACCTCTCTAATTTTTTGGATATGTTCATCTCTGAGCTTCACATAAAGGTCTTTCAATTTGTGAAATTTTTCATCTTTGACTTTTTCTGTGAAATATAACACAAAAAATCTTTATTTCAAATGACAAATTATTTTTGATGATATAAACGATATGAGAATCTTGTTAAATAACAAGTTTCTGTAAAATTCATTTGGGTGTTTATACCCAGAAAAATGAATATCAAAAGAAATATTACAGGGCTTGCACTAACATTTCATTTGTCGACTATATTCAAATTCCAATGAGACCTAAAAAATTCCTTCAAAGGAAAAATTGGCTTTCGATTAATCATTCGTTTTATGAAGTAAAGAATATTCATTTTGAACTCTCAAAGTAATTTCCCAAATATTTATATCTGATAAACTCACGCTCAGAATCTTGTGTTTGGGCCACAGCAAAAGATTGGTTCAATAAGTCTTCTTTTACTTGACGTTCCTGTAGAAGTTCACTATCCTTAGTTGCCAAATCGGTCTCTAGATGCATAATTTTACTTTGTAATTTTGAAACGTCTTTTTCGTTTTTTGCCATCAGAGCATTCACTTCATGACTAAAATGAAAAAAAGATCTTTCACACATCGTCAACTAATTTTTTTGACAGTTATCACAATATGGATCAATTGTTCAAAGAAAAAACAAGATACCCATGTGAAATGAAATTTATAACTCAACACTGATTAATTTCTAGGAATATTCATAGCTTGATATGATTATATGTAGGTACTATGGAGTGAAATCATAAATATTCTATGCTAAAATGGAAACCGAATTCTTCAACTAGACTCAATAAAGAAAATTTGTGATCAGTTTCTACAATTTACGTTGAGGATTTCAGAAGAAAAGGAATTCACACAGTTACTGACGATTGAACCTATTGTGGAATACGAGAACGTTACTTTTCAACTGGATGCCAAATCTAGTATGAAGTAAAACTAATAGATTTCCAGATACTAACCGTAATTTTTCACATTGTGACCTCAAAAACTCTCTTTCATTGATTATTTCTTGATGTGCAGCCAAATTGATGCTTGTATTACTTGAACTGTGGTTTTCCATTTGTCCATCATCAGTTGTATCTATCAGACTTCCTTCAATAATTGGTTCTTCCTCATGTTCTGGTTCTTGTGGAACTACCACTTCTTGAGTTACGTATGTTCTGAAATCGCCCATTATGAGAAAATTGGGTGGATTCTGAAAAGATTTAATAAAACGTACAAATAAAAATCCATCTTGACGATATGTCAGACTTGACAGAAGTCAAAAATGTTTGTTCATTGGATCTACTCTATGCACTCTTTCAGGAAACTTCAAACAGAACAAAATTTGTAACTTTTCAGTCAGTGTTCACCAAGATAGTGAAGTGCAAATTTAAATAGGAACTCACCCTCGAGAAATTTTTACTTGAATTGATGCTGTGGGAACTTATGAAATTCAACCAAACATCGTGTTGAGAATGGTTTGTGACAGCCATATTTAGCGTGCTCTTGTTTCACTTTTATTAAAGATAAATTTGTATTTGGCTCAAAGAATAAGATCCAAACAATAAAAACACATATTCTCTATCTAATCTTTTAATCTATTTTTCATAATAATCCACAATCTTATCATTACAAATAATATTCTCGTCTGAAGGAATGATTGCTACAATTACAGAATAAAATATAATGACTGGACATACTGCATCATTTTCATGAGTTGCGGTGGAGTAGGACGGGGGGGGGGGGGGGATGGGGGAGCGGGGGGGGGGGGGGGGGGAGACGGAGACACACACAAAAAAAAAAAAAAACACCCCGACACAAAAAAAGAGGGAGTGAGGAAAGAAGAAAAAAAAAACAAAGAAAAAAAAAGGGAAAACGGGAGGGGGGGTAACTTTTTTTTTTGGGCCGCTGACGACTAAAAAACAAATTTTTTTAAAAATAATGACAAAACACCCTAAATTATTTCCCTTTCTTCGATTTTTTTTTTTGATTATGATATAGTTTTTCTTATTTTTTACTGCTCGAAGAAAAGAAAAAGTTTGTCGAGAGATGGGGGGTTTATCAACCCCAATAGCGTAAACAAGAGAAGAATTAGAGAAACAAAACACAACAAAAAAAAAAAACAAAAAAAATAAAAGAGAAGCGTCATAAAAAAAATATCGCATCAGTCCCAGCACCATATCCTTCTAGACATCTTAAGTAGGACAAATGAACTTATTGCAGAAATGAATTTCATTCTATTGAAATCAATCTTCCAATTGCAACATTTTGTGTATCTGTATTGCTTATATTATCATCATTTGAACTAATTATATCAGTTGCAGCTGAATGAATTTCATTGTTTTTTGCCTCTTGCAGGGAAATGCATGTAACAAGTTCTTCTTCTAGAACAGTTACCTCAGGCAAGGGAGGAATGGCGATGAGGTCCTTGAAATATTGTAGGTTACTAGTACTTTCATAAAACTTCTTCAGTGCTTTGAATTGCTTCAGAAATCGTTCCCTATGACCAGATAAGGTGTCCGCTGGAAGGGTCATATGGAGTTTGAACATTATTTTCACACAATAGTCATACAGTTTAGAGGCATCTTGTATACAGGGAATCAAAGGTGACAGTCTACATTGTCCAGCACTCGTCATAGAATTCGACCGAGCCATGTTGAGGGATCCAAAAACTGAAAATTTCATAACTAACTTACAGAAGGTAAAAGAAACTCAAATTTTTTCATTTAGAACTGCATAACCTATTATGTGTCAGTGGTACAAACTTCTGTGGTTCAAATGAACTAAGATCAGTTCAATAAACAATTGGATTGACTAATGCTTAGCGACTGAACTGAGTTCACTTGAACTAGGCTTAGTTGCTGGTTTGTACAACTAGATCTATGTATGTAAGAAACAGAGATGGAGAATACAAAATACAATTGCCACCAAATTATTACCTGCATCTTGCAACTCCAAAATATGATCCAAATAGTCAAACATCTCAACAGTCATCTCGAAGCTGAAAAGAATAAAAAGAGGTTGAGTGAAAATTTGAATGGTGAACTTGGTAAGAGTACTTCAGTTGTGGGATACAATTGAATTTCAGGTAAAATTTGAGAGTGAACTATTATAAGGACAATGAGGAGGTTACTTATAACTTCCACACTGATTTTAAAAAAATAGGAATTTGAAAATTCAAATATATTTTTCTGTAAATTTCAATTTCAAGGATTTAAGTGGGTTAGCTTATTCAGAATGAACGAAAAACAGATCAAGCTTGTCAAACACAGTTTGTGAATTCATTAACCTATATTTACTAAACTGCTTTTGAAATTTTGATATAAATAAAAAAGAAACATTTCCGCTAGCTAACAACCAAGAGCGTCTTGATATTTAACGTGCGACTACTAGTATGGACAGCTGATGGATCTGACCGTCAATTACAAGGATTGGTATTTAATTATGGGTACGTTACTCCTTCGAGGCGACCAGGCTTATGGAGACGACAGTAATTTTATTGTACAAATAGAGCAAGAGCCCGCGACCGCCAGCCCTTCTTTATTTTATAAAAACTGAGAGTTTCTATGTGCATGTCCCAACACAGGTGAGAACGATCAGTGACTATGAAGTTTGGATTATGGTTACTTGGGTAGGTCCCAGGTAGCAACGGAGTATAAAACAATACCTCAATTTCGTTAAATATAAAGCTCAGCGTTTTCGTATTGTCTTCGGAATGATATTAGAAATCAATCAATCAATCAAAACTGTGCTTTAATGTCCAAGAATACATTTCTTATTGACAAAGCATTCAGGTAGATAAAATTATAAGATTATTGTGTAAATTACATCATCCATTGCCGGACACTTACTACGGTTACAAGCCCGTGACAGACACCCCTATACATTATTGAATTTTTATTATTCTTACGTTTGACAGTATTTGAAGCGTTCTTGTTACACCATCTACCCTATAATGTCGATGTTTCCGTTTCCTTGACAATGTAAGACAATGGTAAGACAAAGTTATCTTCTCTGAAGGGTAAAGTAGGTGCAGACATTGTTTATAGAGATATATAGTTAGTCAATGCCTGTGCAAAAAGGATTTGAACCCTTTTTGTTACACCTTCTATATTCTGTATTTTTGCCATCAACTAAACTTTATAGTCGAATTAACGAAGGAGATGCAGCTGCCGCTGTATTTTGCGACCTAACTGAAGTATTCGATTGCGTGAATCACACCATACTGCTGGGCAAACTCGAATATTACGGTTTCAGAGGAATGAGTCTCCCAATGGTTTTGGTTTCATCTTAAAAATCATAGCCTGCTAGTAGAGACTGATCGCTATTCTCAAATTGGCACTATTCCATGTGTTGTGCCTCAAAGATCAATATTGGGACCTATCTTGTTTCTTTTATATATTAACGATATAACCAGGCTGAATATATGTGGAAAGTTCAACTTATTCGCAGACGACACAACTTTATTCCGGCATGATACAAGCAAAGTTTCTTTACACAGCATCATTCAACAAGACATGGAAAGAATTAATACCTGGTGTGACAACAGTTTACTTGTATTCAATATATCCAAGACTAAATTATTGACCTTCAAATGTGAATTGGATGTGTTATCCTAGCCTGTAGTCAGATTAAAAATGCCACTAATTCTTAGGTCCCAATAATGACGTTAAGTCGAAATTCAACGAACATGTTGGTGATTTATGAAAAAAATTGTTTTTCGGATGCTATGCCATCAGGATCATAGCTAGAGAAGTAGGATTTGCAGCAGCTGAATCGGCATATCATGCTTTAGTTGAATTGCACCTAGCTCATGAAATTGCCTTCTGGGGAGCTTGTAGCATGAACGTCATCCAAAGGGTACAAGTCATCCACAAAAGAGCAATCAGGGCGATTTGCAAGATCAAGAATCAGGATACGTGCAGAGATTATTTCAAGAAGCACCAAATCCTTACTCTAACCTCTATTTTCATTTTAGAATCCACAAACAGCGTGATCAATACGCCGGTATATCATCAGCGTACAACACTCGTACTTCCCAGTATAATGTTCATTTGCCTATTCCCAAAAGTAGTCTTGTATAAGATTCAATAATTCACAATGGTCTCGAAATTTACAACGACCTTCCAGCACAAATCAAAGGAATCAATATTTATACTATTTTTAGAAAAACGGCGAATTTTTTACTATAAATGTGACAAAACTTTTTATAGTTTGACAGAATTTCACAATACCGATTTACAGGTCTAGTAGTCTGATTGATTTGGCGGTATTGGGCATTCAATTTTCATTGAAACTTAAGTGTACTTACTGGTAAATATTTCTACTCAAGTTTAACTTTTCGAATCGTTTGTGCTTTATATATTTTAGATTTTATGACTTGTAAATATCCTTTTTGTATTTCGTTCATGAGATTTTATAAGTTGTGACTGTTTTATAATTCGTTTGTAAGTGCGGTTATTCTACAATTTTAACTCAAACTGTTGTATTTGTTCGTGACAAATATCGAATTTGTGTACATTGAGGATGACTTTGTCAATAAGAATAACATTCTTTGGGCAATAAAGTGTATTCTGATTCTACAGTATAATGTCGATATTTCCCATTACTTGACATTACACGACAAAGTTTTCTATTCTGAAGGGAAAAATAGGTGCAGAGTTAAGTCTGTCAGTTTGACTAAAATGTTGAAAGAAAGAAAATAAAGGATATAAAAGGTTAGACATTAATGAAGAAAATGTGTGATTCAGGCTACGACGTCCGTGAGAAAAACGAAAGAAAAGACATGACTTGGAAACAAAATCACTAGTGCCATCTACCCCTAGTATCTATTCCTTCAAATGATATCTCCATATGGTTGACTAACTATATGTCTAAAAACAATGGTGCAGATATCACTTTGTCAGTTTGACACAACAGTTTGACATATATGTTGACAGGAAACTGATAAAGCTTTAATGCAATGTTGACAATAGAGGTTTATACAGAAAATGAAAGTTCAAACCTGAAAATACTCCAAGAAAATATGAAAGAACTACGATATTGATAAAATATTTTACTTTTGTTTCTGAATTGATTGCAGTTTTTTGGCATTATGTGTAAGTTATCAAGAAAATATGCGATTGGATCTACGACATCCATAAGAAGAGTGTAATAAAACACATGACTTGTAAAAAAATCTTTGTTGCCTGTTTCCTGTCCAAATAACCAAGATCCAAACTCTATAATAGCTGATTGGGTAAAGGTGTAGAACACGTCAAATCTCAGATTGTGATGAAAATCACAGAGGAAGTTCAGGGTACCTTGAAATGAATGGAAAACATGAAATTTTGGTGCGGAAACCATAGGAAAACCTCATTTCAATAAAAATTAATGTGCGGAGGGTACAAAAAAAACAGTTAGATTTACTGTTATATCATCCTTGTACTTACCACTACATTCATGAAATTATATCTACATATACCATTCTTGAATAAATATTATGTTTTTGTACATATTAGAGCTCATTCAGTTTGCATTAATTACTAGAATTTAATTACTACAAGTCAAAAAGTTGACATCAACCTGATCCAACATTCATGAAATTTCAGTCATTTGACAGCTGCATAGAGATAACTGGTACGATGTTGCCACAATTCCAAAATGTTCTATTTTATATTCGAATGGTATACAATTGCAAGTTATGATCCTTCAAAGTTCGAAAATGGACATGTTCCGCCTTCTTTTTCTGCGCCACAAAATCTCTGGGACCACACGCGTTTTCATTCATGGTAAGTATATTTTTTTAAGATGATTTTTTTTATGAAGATGTTTCTTTGCATTCGGCTGATGCGATTGAGGATGCAGACTTAATGGAAGAGGATTGAAGCTATTATTAATGTTGCGGATGTTGTGGAAGTAGTTCAACATTTTGCTAAGTAGTATAGGATAGGTGTTGAGTTATGTTTGACTTATTCTTCCACATGATTGCACATTTTGGATCATAATTAGTTTCATTTTGTTCAATTATATTTAATTTCAATATATTTTCATATACTTATTATATATTATTATAATATATGAGAAGATAAAATTATATTGGTTGTTGAAAATAAACGACAACTGTTATAGACGAATATTATGATGCACAACCGAGATTTCTGAAATATTTTGTAGGTGCTGGTTTTTCGAAACGGTATATTATTCATTTCTCAAAAAAATTCGAAAAATATTTACTATTGATAATTTTTGATTTGCACCATAATTGCATTTGGTCCCATTTCTTAATATTTCTCAATAATCAGACCTTATTCAAGTGATGCTAGGTTAGTTAGGTTTGACTTTCATTCATCTCAATAATCAGACGTTATTCAAGTGATGCTAGGTTAGTTGGTTTGAATTTGATTTATCCTAATCAGACTTTATTCAAGTGATGCTAGGTAAGTTAGTTATGATTTTTCCCAATAGTCCGACGTTATTCAAGTGATGCTAGGTTAGTTAGGTTTGATTTTGATTTATCTCAATAATCAGACCTGATTAGAATGATACTAGGTCAGTTTAGGTTTTGATGGCAATTCGAATACGAAATTATCCTAATTTATAGTTTGGCAACTTTGCTTTACATCACGTGCGTTGTCGGTAAACTGTTGTCACTATGACAGTCACTGTTGTCAGTGTTGATGGTGAATTTTTCTAAGTGAACATTTTTATATTTTCAATGGATATTTGGAAAAAACATATGTTCAAGTCTGATGTGTTCAATCAAAATAAGTGTGAGTACTTGTATTTCATTCGAAATTTCGTGACTAAAGCAACACAACAATGAGATTTCTTTCAACTCAGAAATAACTAGTTTCTTGGCTATCATTTCCGTTTTTCACACGAAAAAATCTTTTTTCATAGCTTCCGCGCCAAAATTTTTATGTATTTTTCGATTGTAGGCCGTTTCGGACGATTTCCAAAAAATATTACAAAAATTGACGATTTGACGTATTCTACACCTTTGCCGCTGATCGTTTTCACCCATGCTGGGGACCTGTACAGAAATACTTTTAGCTTTTATAAAATAACGAAGGTCTGGCAGTCGCGGGCACTTGGACTACTCGTTCACAACTTCCATGTCATCCACCTCATGTACTAACAACTAAAATGATTATTTCGGGAAAATGTTTGCAGACAATGAATTCAACACTCATTCATCAAGTATATTATCAATGGATAGCTTGTAATAATGTGCTTGCATCTGAATCATTGGAAAGTCTTGAGGCACGATTCAGAATCCTATTTTTTTCAGTCAGTGTAAAATTGACTCATCTCCAAATGTTATGAGTAGACAGAAACATATACTACAGACAATTATTAGCAAATGGTACATTCGAATCAGAAACTGCATATCCTAGTATATAACGAGATATCCAAATTGTAAAAACTATTATACTCACTAATTATTAATATCATTTCCAGCAATCGACTCCAGCTCTTCTGGGGTAACTCCCAGATGACCTGGAAACCTTGGATTTCTCCTATGAAACTCGAGCTTATTTATCAAGAGTGAAGTATACACCTTGATCATCTTTCCATAACCTTCTTTCAGGTGTCCCCATAGTTTTCCCAACTCTTCCAGATCCTTCTTATGCCTTTGACTGTCGACTAGGCATAATGGATGTCCTTCCCGCAACACCTGAACAGAAAAATGTTCTATCTCAAAAGTATATCAAAACGCTCTTGATACAATCCATAAGCATACTAAAATGTTTCAATGATTGAAATTGTTTCGTGTAAATTTTTATTTCCTTGCCAAAAAACGACTTTGATAATTTTTCTGTTCTGATGTGAAGGGCTTATTGTGAAACGTTATGCCGTCGTTGTTTCGAAAATGCAATGGTCAGAAAGAAAGTTGATTCTTCGTATAAAAAACGTGGGATTCAATGATTTCCTTTGAATGAGGGAGTTCTTCGGATGTAAATAGTCACCTTAAAGGGAACCTGAGTTGGATACATTTTCATTACTTCAATTGGTTTAAAAATGTGAATCTTGAATTCTCCTTCACTATCTTCATTTTTCAGTGGCTTTTGAATTGTTTTCATAGAATTCTATTCACGAAAATGAATTGACACCCCCCACAATTCAGATTATCATAATTCACTTCTCTTCCTACAAAACGGGCCGATGATATGTCACTACTTCGTTCACAGATATCCTTCAGGACCAGTCTACCTTTATTCATTCAAATTCACTTTTTTCTTTTGAAAGTAGAGGTATTTTTTCAAGTTGTTGGGTACCTACTTTTCACCATCCAAGTCAACTGAAAATCCAAATTTTAGCCTGTAATAGGAGTAAATTCCCAATTTCACCCCAAAAAATTTATGTATAATTTTTTCATATGAATGCCAGCAGAATTGCTCTCTATAAATCTAACCATTTCTCACTCATTGATAAATAAGATATAAAACACAAAATCGATTTATCTGGGGAAAATTTGAAAACAAATTTTTGATCGATTTCTTCTGTTTGAAAAAAAAGTGCAAATTTACTACAGACCATTTTAACCCTTTTTCAGAATGTAAAAAGTGAAAATAGCTCAAATAAAATGTATCCAATTGAAGACTATTCCTTAATAAAAAATGCACCTCAATCAATAAATATCATCAGTCTGACAAGAACCCCAATTAATGATGGAACCGATATAACCTAACAAATTATATTTTGTATTTTCCTGAGAGCTACATATCCTCATCTCAGAGTAATGAAGTATTTGGTTCATTTTTGTTTGATGGGCATTTTTTGTTCAACAAGCTATAAAAGCTGTAATTTCCTGAAAATGTTTGGAAAAGATTTTTCATTATACTCATCTAAAATAGTATATTATGTAACGATGAGGATAAGTAGCCTATTACACACGAGCTAAAAATTATTAGCAAGGGGCGTTAGCCTAGTGGGGTAATTCGCGAGGGCACGTAATTGGCCTTATCCTCGAGTTGCGTACTGTACTTTTTCTACTCCCATCATGCTTGTGCAGTGATTTCTGGTGATGTAGCACGAATTTATTCGTTAACACCGATTTTCAATGATCGACGAGTCAGCAAGTATGCAAAAAAATATCTTGTCGATTCATGGATATAACAGAATTCAGTACCAATCCACAAAACTGTTGAACAATAAACTTTTTTTAAATATGATTTCTAATTTAATTTCCCAGAGAATTTGGATTTTGCTTTTGGGCGATTGAATGTAGTCATGAGATCAAATTGGTTATATATTACATATCCTATTATTTTCCAAAAAAAACTACCGGAAGCGGCCGCCATTAATTTAGAATACACGTGTTCTAAATAAGCCATTACCCTACAGCACTCAAATATGTAACGAACGGTTCAAAAAAGTGTAAAAAGTAGAAGAACACTATATTCACATGCTTATATAGCGTACCGAAAGTGGGCTTTTCCGTGCGACGGCACGGAAAAATTTACGTTGCGCTAGTGTCATTAACTGCCTACTAACATTTCAAAATGAAATTATATGTTAATGACAGTTTTCTAGAAATTCCAAAATTTTTTATAAATTTCTTCAGGAACGGGGTAAATAACGCTTGTTTTGTGTCAATATTTGCATATTTTTAAAGGAAAAATAAATGGTTTTTAACAATCTGTGGTTTTCAGGTAAATATAATGAAAAATATCGTTCATTAGACGCCCATAAATGCTTTTTTTATGAAGACCATTTTCTGGGCTCCCAATGAAATATACTATAGGGATTTCAAGAGGAGCGATACTCCCCCTGGATGAGAGTTTGAATCAATGTCAAAGTGGTGGAGTGTAGTTAAAGTCTTGGTCAACGTGGCGCTGCAATGTTATTTTGATTATAATAACCAGTATGTTTATCGAGCACAATTATTCATGATTAACATTAACATAAAAAGTGAAAAAATACTAAAAACGAAAAATATCGTTTACCAAACACTTACAGCTTATCCAATTCAACTTTTCACGGTAATTGGTTCTGAGATGGAATGCCCCGGGCTGTTGTCGGCTTTCTATAAATTCTAGTATCAGGCCTGAATAATAAGTAAACTGATAGGTAAAGTATACAAGGCTCTAATTCAATCATACCTGTACAGAAGAGGAGAACCTAGCAAACTTCTCTTCGTGGTGATGAGAATAGTGCCTACGAAAGGAAAGAACTCTGTTCATGGGACAACCAGAGTACGGGATGTACATCCCTTGGGTCAACACCTCCCTCAAGAGGACAGAAAACGGTAAAGTTTCCAAACAGTGGACAGGATTTGGTTGTTCTGAGTGTTGTTAGTACCGCAGCTCAACTTCACCGGGACGTGGGGTACTTGTGAGCAGCTGAACACACAAATTTCTCTATGGAAGTTAGAGTACATCTTTTTTGCACAAGACTGGCTCTAAACATTGTCACTCTCCTGAACCGAAAGGGGCACCCAGAGGTTTTTTCCGAATGAGTGTCCTGTAGCGTCAGCTGTCAACAACCCAAACTTTGCCGACTTTCGGGATGATTTGTGAGAAAAGGGGGTATCACTCGGGTGTCGGTGCTCTCCATAGTGAAAGACAAGGTTTCTTAGCACATCTTACATGAGTTTCAGATCCTTGGGTTGCGTGAATTGAAAGCAAGATTGGAATTTTCGGCAAAGGACATCGAATTCCATAGAGAAGCACGGTAGCTATGGAAACACCATTTTTCCTATAAATACCAGACCGATTTTCAGGTAAAGTCAGTTCGTCTTGGACCTTCTATCAGGTAACAACAATCACTTGGGACCTGAATTCTTCCTCGGTACCAAGCTCTATAACAAGGAAATGGAGTACCCGACAAGATCGGTCGCGACGCCATTAGATCTGGAACGAGAACAAGGAAGCACAGGTCCGTAAGATTTTGGAACTGAGTATCCTGAAGTCTCACATTAACTTCTTCCAGAATTTCAAACCTAGTCATTCAAAGTTAGAGATTGTAAATGGGAAAATATCCAATCACTGAGTATGGAGAACCGCGTTATGGTAACATCTCCAGGTTGTAAGGGTTTAAATAACATCCGGGTTGTTTTACTGACCTGCCGCTAAATTGTGAAATGGTTGAACTGAGTATGTTTATGTTTACTGCAATGTTACTCATACACTAGATATGGATCCTCCCTCACTATAGGAAATCAAAAAGAGTATGAAATAAAACTACCAACATTTTGCTGTGCACGAATAAGTCAAAAAGATGGGGAGGACGGTATCGGGTTGATTGCCAGATGGAGTGCACCCAAAAAGATGAATCTCGCTGAGACAGAACCTGGCCAACTCCATGGTTGTGGGGGTATAGGTGTACCAGATGCCCATTAACACAATTGGTGACAAAACATCTCTCACCGAACTTTGATAATTATTCAGCCTTTCACATTCTGGAGATTGTTCGTATTCAATTTTGACTATACAGGATATTTTCCTAAGTTAGGTATTTACTTTTCCGAATCAGATGAACTTCTTCTTCAAAGGAGAGATCACTCTAAATGTGATATCAGAAGTTTCAAACTCATCATGGATTGGTTATGTATTTCGAACGGTCAATAGATAATGTGGTAACTTCTTTTGTATTTCATTTCCCTACAACTGGCAGAACTTTGTATCCCAAACGAACTTTACCAAAACCCAAACAGACACAACGTGGGAAAACCGTGACGATCAACGTGGCCGTATTTCAACCGTACAGATAAGGCAGGGGTTGGTTCGGTTACAGTTCCATATCTGGTTGCACAGTAAACTAACAGTATATTTCAAATGGCTGCTTCTCTTGCAATAAGTTATTATTGCCGTAACAAGATGAAATGGATAAGCTGAACAGTTTGGAATTTTCAAACAAAGTCAGAAATTTACTGTCAAAATCATTTTGAATTCAAAATTCCAGTACACGGTCCTCAAGCCCGAAAAACTTGCGAATTATCAACACCGGCCGTGAGAGTCTACATTCTTTCATAGTTCAACTGATGTTTGGGAAAAATATTGATATCATGCAAATTGGTTCATTTCTTATAAATCGCTTATTTAGTAGAAGCCTTCTTTATCAGATCATCTCATATTTTTGAAATAATTCACGCACAGGCGCACCTTGTGGATTTAATATTTATATCCACTTCTACAACTAAACTAAGAACCTACCTTGTGCACTACGTGACAAAGTTTCCAAGCTACTATTCTATCATCCATAGCTGGTAGTCGAAGAGCGTACGCCCAAAATATTTTGGCGCTTTGAGTGTGGAAGGTGCCGATGATAGCAGATCTGACATGTTTCTGCTTTACAGGAGTTTCGTTCCCGTTTATGGCCTTGTGTAGGGCTTGCGCCTAGAACGAAAGAAAAGTGTGAAAAAAACGCTATGTACATACACATTATGTTACATTTAAATCAAATTAGTTAATTAGTCAAATAGGATGTTAATAATGGTAAGTTGTGCATATAGTTAGTAGAAAAATTATACCAAATTTCCCCAAAAATGTGTAAGAATACTTATAACTGTGAATGCATCAGCATGAACCTACAATAGTTTTTCATGATCTCTGACGTGGTATATGACAATCATAAAACAGTATATTGTTAAAAGGAGAAAAAGTGATGCCTTCTGTGGCCGTCGTGGAGATTGACGGACGGATAAATCATGGTCACAAAGCTTGGAGAACATTCAATAATAAGTGAATATATAAATAAATGTCCTATCAGGTGAGAGACATGGTCACAAACAAAGATAATATTCACAACACGGAAAGACAAGCGCACAAGTGCATAAATAAAATTTCAAAATATATTTTAATAGAGTATACATTGTTGATAGAAAGAAATACTCCTAATCAATTGGACTTTTGAAATTCGATAATATTTCCACAATTTCTGCAGGAAGATGATTATGAATTTTACACCCATTGTAAATAAATGAATCGTTGATAAGGGTTTTGAGAGGAAGAGGGAGTTTATATTATTATTTTGACGGGTATGGTAGTATGTTGTATGAGAGTCGAACCCATCAATATGTTTCACCATTACCGTTTCCAAGATATATAACAGTTAATATCTTATTATAAAAAGCTGTTTACATGAGTCATTGTGTTCAGCTTTACACATGTATTTTGTTGCTCGTTTTTGCAGAATGAAATGTCGAACTCCTGACTACCCCAAAATGAGATTACATACTAGTGTGTTTCAAATAAAGAATGATAAACCATCTTTGCAGTAGAGAACCCTGATCTTTTTTACTGTTTTGAATTTCAAAATTAGTACAGATATTTTTTACAACTGCTTCAGAGTTGAAACTTTTCCTAGAGATCAATTACCCTAACACCACACCGAGAAGAAAATTGATACTCAGTTTCATACCGAGTATCAATTTTCTTCTCCTGAAGATGCTAACTTTGTTAGAGAAACGCGCGTCGAGTGCAAAAATATCAGTTTGGTGTTAGGGTAATTGATCTCTAGGAAAAGTTTCAACTTTCACACCAAAGGTTCCAAACTCATCGTTTAATGCTTCAGGGTTAAAAATCAGGTTGTGTACATTACATTCAAAATGTCAGTCAGTTTTTTTTCATGTTCAAAGAGAGACGATACACACCAGTTGAGGACTTTTTTCATATCTTCATCAACTACTTTTCCAAAGCTTCGGTGTTGGGACTGTTCCAAGCGATGTTTGTTTCGCCAGCGAATAAAGAAAACCTGCCACTGAAGCACTGATGTATGTTAAATTAGTATAACTACTTTTCTTCGGGCTTGAAGGCTGTCGTTCTTTGGAATTTCTTCCTAACGTTTCGCTAGCGCGAGTGGTCAGCTTCTTCAGAGGCTTAATCATTTCCGATGACTAAACGTTTCGATTTCTTAAGGCGTATTTATATTGATGCAGGTAGTCTGGAGTGTTAATTACTTCTGTCGGGTTCGGGAAATAATCATCATTATTAGTTGCCGCACTACCTGCCGTGATTTCATTAGTTATTCTTGATTTCCTCAGAATGGGATTCCAAATTCTGTTTAGAATCAACGCTTCTTCTTTTCTGTTGAAATTGTCCGCATGTTTTTGGATCTCTATTGCCTCCCGTACCAGTCGGCTATGGCAACCCTGGTTGAGGGCAATCAGTTCAGCATTTTCAAACAGAATCCTGTGGTCACCCTGCGTCGAGTCTAAACAGAATTTTGAATCCCATTCCGAGGAAATCAAGAATCACTAATGAAATCACGGCAGGTAGTGCGGCAACTAATAATGATGATTATTCCCCAAACCCGACAGAAGTAATTAACACTCCAGACTACCTGTATCAATATAAATACGCCTTAAGAAATCGAAACGTTTAGTCATCGGAAATGAGTAAGCCTCTGAAGAAGCTGGCTACTCGCGCTAGCGAAACGTTAGGAAGAAATTCCAAAGAAAGACGGCCTTCAAGCCCGAAGAAAAGTAGTTATACAAATAACCTCGGCCGCGAAAGCCTCAACCATTTTGTATGTTAAATTATTTATATAAATCAAAAACAAAAAGCTTAAACCCCCAACCTCTGTAAATTACCCCAAGTGTTTGGTGCCGCTTTTTTTCTTTGAAAAAAAAAGTAGTCAGTTCACTTTCAAATGAAATCCAAGTAGTGAAAGTACATAAAAAAATCATCCAAATTAATTTTTGAAGTTCAATTCACAATTGGGTCTAACAGTTCTATTTACTGAATAATTCTACCAAATTCATCTGTCTGGAGGGGGTTAATAACTGGTTGAAGAAAATGTATGAACGACGGCTGTTGATTTCAGAATGAAAACAAGCGGTCGTCGCGCCAGAAGTAAAATTATCGTCATTTGCATTCTGCACGCGTGGTCTTCGATACTCTTCGTGGGTAGTTGTAATGCGACCCACAAAACCACACCACATAAACCGAGTAGGCGAAACTAATTTCAGTGGGTGGCAAATTATTCCAGGAATCATAGTTAACGAATTCTTTTATTTATAATAGGGATCCATAAGATGTTTCGGTACTGATGTTTTTAAACACATGCAGGGCGGATTTTCACTTTTCTTTAGTACAAACAACTTGACTGTCAGCTTTAACTTCTATTGTGAACATTTTAATAACATTATTTCATTTTCATATGATATGTTTGGTGGAGAGATATCAAACTTCGAAATGTATTAGCGTATGTCTTTGTAATATTCCCTAGTGCCCTAGTGTAACGATAAAATGTTGAATTAGACATATTGGAAAAGTGATGAATAATTCATGTTTGCATAAATATACACCAATCGATGTTTATAAGTATCGTTTTTTTGTCAATGAAGGTTAATGAATTCACCAATTTTTTTTCGTTATTGAAACTATGATGAGTAGAGATGAAAACACGTTGGACAGTGGCGATTGGCAATTTTTTCATTTCATTTTGTCTGGTGTATTCGAAATCGTGTCAAAATGAATACAGCCAGAGGGAAGATATGAAATCCACTTCGACAAGTGACAATTGTATTGGGGAGGACTACCACATTATTTTATTCTCATGATTCGAGTGCATTCGAAATTGGTTATGAAACGTTTAGTTGCTGCAATAAATCATCGAAAGGCAGTACTCTTTAACGTTAATAACCCTCATCTACACAGAATCACAAACACCACATAAATTATCACAGCTAGACGAAAGTAAACAATTCATTTTCGACGGCATTATCAAGTTTCAATCATAGGAGACAATTTATGATTGAAACACTTGAAATCAGGGCACTTCATCTCATCACATGTTACCACTGAAAATTTTACGTTCTTGCGATTCTTATATTCTGATTCATTGAGGAAGTCAACCAGTGAAAAATATTGGATTCCAATGTAAAAAATACGACTTGGTCAACAATGTTTTTTGAATAATTTGAAATTTGGGGGTGGTTTTAAGTGTAGGTGTTGGGTCACATAATAAGAAATTAAGATAATTAAGTTCAGAGACATTTTTTTGATTATCCTATTACGATGGACCACATGTACCAAATGTATGGAATGATTACATTTGGTAGGTATTCTGTAATAAATATTGATTCGTTTTGACAAGAAAATCAAACTTGAAACATATTGGATTGTTATATGTACATATATCGAGTCATTCAAACCAGTCAATCCATCTTTGAATCAATGTCAATTTATATATTTTCTTTCTAGCTCAAGGTGAGATAAGTAGGTAACCTCAGTGTAGAAATAGTATCGATTGAAATATCAAATATTGATTTTCTATAAATACTCAACTAGATTGATTATTAAATTGCCACTAAGAATTACAGACAAACAACGTCTTATAAGACGCTCCTACTTAAAAATCATATCATGGATAATGTACCTAGTTCTGTTCTAGCAGGAAATTCAAAAGTCACGGTTTAACAGCTCGAAATTACCGTACGTACATACTAATTGCAAATTAACATCAATTATTCAAGAACAATTCATTTGCCAATTTCGTTTCAGTTGTTTATCTCATTTTCTCTAATATTCTGATGGATGTTTCTTATCACAATGAGCTATATAATTGAATGACTTTTCAGAAATCAAGAGCAAATAATACCGAAATTGATGTTCGAGCGTTGTTGTTTTTCGTAATTTAAATATATTCCAGATCTGAATGTTCATGAAAGCCGAATATATCATTCTAGATTCTAGATAGACTGATGCAACGCGACCAACTCTCGTTGAAAACCAGAGAATGCAAGAATATTTTAAAATCGGAAGTTGGTTACTTTCAGGTTCTACTCAAATTTTGTGTGGAATGCTTTTGAAATAAAGTACAACCTATATAAAAACGACTGCGTATGCTTTCTCTCGGTTGGTTCTGGTTTCTAGTTTGTACTGTTCCACATCGACCATAATTAGTAACGGTCGGTTTTCAGTCTGCAGCTAAGCGTTAGAGCTAGAGATTGAAGTGTTTCACATTGGATTGACTGTTGAGGACTTAGGCCAGGTTTTTGATTCAACTGTAATTTTTTTGATAGATTGAAAAACTGGCAGTGAAAGTTGGATTTTCACTCTACTGTCAACAGAATTAACTGTCTGCTGGATCCTCATAAGCTAATCGAATGTTTCGGTCAGACACTGAAGCTTCTAGCTAACGCTTAGCTACTGTTCCAAAATTGAGATAAGTTCTCAACAGCCATCGAATGTCTTGGTCAAGCTTTGACTATGGAACTTACCTTACAGCTATATACCTATTTCTCAACAGTATATCGAAAAACCAGCCCTTCGGTGAAAGGTAGTTTATTAACAGTAGATTGATAATTGGCGCTAACTCAGTTGTGAGTGGAAAGATTAACACGAGACCATAGTCAGTATATCCACTGATTGTTTGAAAATGTCTACTGCCCGGATAGCGTGCCCGAACAGGCTTTCGGAACCTTCCAACAATTCGAACTGAAATAGCAACGTAAGCTTTGGTTGGAAGTGTCGACTGACCCAATATGATAACATAAATTCATTTCCATAATTTTCGATGAAGAGTCGGCAAAGGAATCTTAATCCGCTATCCTGTTGAAGTTTGTTGAAATTATATGAATTTCTACCTGTTATAAAGTTTTTGAAACATCCTATTTCACACTATGTTCAAAGATGGAATTGTGGGAAATTGTCTAAGTAGCCGTCATAAAAAAAAACTGAATAACCTATTTGGCATTCCTAATCGAGTTAGGCAGCGAACCGCCCACAAAAAGGTACACTACATCAAAGGGAAGATAGCGAGTTTTGGAGTTTTCCAACCAATGAATCAAAAACTATTTGTATTCACGATCTTTGAAAAATGTCATTGTTTCTAACCCATTTTCAAATGACGAATTGTTCATTGAGAAGCAGACGAAGTGGGAAATATCTTTTCCGACCTCTTTTTAAACTTTCCAACCTCTTCCTTCGTCTTTTATTAGAAACGTAATTGCAACCTTACGGAATTTTCGAAATGTTTAGAATACCGCTAACCGGCTAACGTGTACCTACACCCGTGGTTTTACAAACCAAGCTAACACGACAGACACAATATTTTAGCTTCCACGCACTTCAGTACCGAGTGTACAAAAAGGAAATAAGTACTCACTTTATTCATAGCCGCAATCCTCTTCAAATTTAAAGCCTCATCCAATTTTGAGAAATGAAACCTTACCACTTCAACAGCAATTTTCCGAACTGCATCAGTCGCATTGTCGCTGATCAGGACCAGTTTTAATTTTCTATTTGTGAAATGACGATTTTTGATCACATTGAATGCATACAGAAACTGTATTATTTTGAATCATTCTCGTTAACAAACGTATCACTCAATTTTTACAGGTAAGTACGATAAGATGTAAATCTAGGTGCTGACATTGCTCTACCGATATTCAACTCTTCATCTTTCAGTGAGAGATGAAAGTTAGTTTTGCTTAACATTCACCGATACCCATATCATAACGACAAATAGAGTCCGTACCCAGATCATAACAACGAATAGAGTCCGATTTGAAACAATCCTATTTCTCATAATTGTTCAGCAGTTATAATTTTTCGAATAATCCCCCATCAACGGATAGAGGGATCCCCTATAAAAATTTTAGAGAGATCATTCAAAAGCATTATCGATCCATCACTGAACGGCCAGATGCATGTATTACTTTGATATAGAAACTTCGTATGCTACTGCAGAATACTAAGTGGCTTGATATTTATTCCAGATCAATGATTGGGCTGGATCAAGGGCTCGAACGGTGCATATACCAGTCTTAAGTTTTTGGGGCAGTTACTGCAATTATTGGTGGATATCAGTAGACACTATCCATTATTATATGAACATTAATTGTTTGATTCCATTGTATTATAGGTACAAAGGCGAGTTATAGCAACTCCCGGTTTCATATAAATATCACAACATTCATTTTTGCATTCTTCCTCAGTTTCTGTATTTCCAATAAATTCAAAGAGTTAGGTATTGTATCCTTCTCATAGCAAGAAAAACACTCTCGAGCAAATTAAATACTACAATGTAATAGTAATCAACAAAGAATAATTAATTACGGTAGGTACATTCATTCACGGACTGAACACACATCGGCACAATATTCCGTTGTAGACGACAAAATAATTAGTTATTATTCGAAGTACGACGCGTTTCCAACTAGTAAATTGAAAACTCGTCAGAAAGAAACGTAGCTACTCAACAAATATAAACAAACTGAAAGCATAAGAAACAGAAAAGTTCAAAAATTAGACGGAGCACGTCGTGCTCTCGTAAATATAACATGTAACATTTTAACATAACTAATATTTGTACCATACACCATATTTTTTGATGTTTTATCAATATAATAAAGATGAAATTATTATGACTAGCAGTTGAAATAATTTCGGATGGGCCTGTAGTGAGGAGTTATGCTTGGTTCATAGACCACACTTTTTCTTTCACTTTATATTTTACTTTTACACTAAGAAAGTTCTCACAATGCCAATCAATGGAAGCGTTCATTCACTCTTGAAGTAAAATATAAACCAAAAGAAAAAGTGTGGTCGATGTATAAACCAAGCATTAGTTTGTTTTTGTATTTGCTCTATCGCGTGAGATATTTTCTGATATGGATCTTCATCTTGCATTGCACTGTCAGCATTTTTTTAGTGATAAAGACCGAGAAAGGGCAAGTCATCTTCTATCCATAACAGAATAGTTTAACAGCCTTCCTTAATTTTCAAAACACTTGTAGAGATTGGGGGTCACTAAACGAGTTCAATTTGAATTCGTTTTTCAACCTTACCCACTAAAGTATTGTGGAGGTACCAGAATATCCTATGTACATCCAGTATAAAAACCAATTCAGATCCAAATATCCTTAGACTAAAAATAGACATCACCAGTATATTCGCAATATATTCCTTGGTATATATTCTACAGATATACATTCTCAGTTATTGGTTTTTATCATTTGTCAAAGAAAGAAATACGTAACTGAACATACTTTGGCCAACTTCCGTTCTTTTCAATTCAAAAAAGAACATTCAAATCTTCTTATCGGGCTGACAAATTATACCGCCTGGGAGTAGAGTCAAATAGAAAAGAAGATGTGTTATGGCGAGTGATAATGATATTGTTCGGCTTGTGGTTATTTCTAAAGACTAGTTTATTTTTATCATTTGTGTTTCTAGAGAACTTCTTTCTATTTATACGAGTGAGTATTTTTCTATGTAGTATACGTGATTACTAGTTAATAATTATCATTTTTATTTCTTGAAAGCAAATAGTTCGGTTTCCATAAGATATTATTCTCATCTTACTTGTATATGTTCTCTCATCATCAGCTCAGCGATCATGGGAATATCTTTTTTGTTATATTTTCATTACATTTTCTTATAAAGCCTTTCGAAAGAAATGAATATGGAAATTCATTTTTCATGTTCATTCCTGTACGATATGACTATTATACTGCCATGATTGTGACAGAAATTATATGCTTGTTATCTAGATCAACTGAAAGATTACACAAATTCACCTGCTTTCAATTAAATACCGTGATATATGTGATTATCGCCCTAAGGACGTATGGGGACGTCTCTGATGGATATCCCTGGAGGATATTTTATGGAAGTCCACAGAAGATAACACCTAAATACCCGACTGTATTCCCTTGACATCCAATGGACATTGAAACATTGAATGTATTTTGACTTGAAATGGATATCCTTCATATATTCAAAATAGCTACGAAATATATTCATTGGATGTCCTTGTGTAATCTGGGTATCTTCATTTTCAAAGAATTTATCATTAGTACAGCGTATTTAAAAGTGATATGTCAATGTAATATGCTGTTGGAATTTGTTAATGTACTCTTTTTTTGTTGGAGAAAATGGCCGAATATGCTGATAAAACCTTGAAGTCGCAATTTTATAAAATTCGGGTTTGCTGTATTACCGACCATCACGTCATTATCAGTCCTGAGTATCTAGTCCACCATCCGGTAGTGTGTTAGCCAACACACCAATTTTATGAGAAACATGAATCACTATTCAATCATTATTGTAGCATGACTCGAATACTCGTTTTGTGGTTAATTCCAAGGATGTTCGTAGTTTTTTCAAACTGGGAGAGTATATTTACAATGATATAAATATAAGAAAGACGGCTCGCCCACTCAGCTATAATGCATCGATTCCGCCTCATGGTTATAACGAAAGATCTTGCTAATTTTAAAGTTCTACGCCTATGTCTAAAACATAAGTACAAGAAGTAGCCCAGACAACTCACCGATCCCTCGAAACAGCACACACCTGCTAGATACAATTTACAGAAACTTCAAGCCGAAACAGCTGCCGAACCAAAACCAATTCACCGCTAAAAACAAGCACAACAAACACAAAACGGAACGTAGCGACCATCTTACTCACGTATTTCTCCAAATCTCTAGGGCTGTACTCCTTGGCCATTCTTTTCTCAGTTGTCTCTTCTCTTTAATACGCATGCAGTCGAGTTAATATATTTTGTTAATGCAATAAATATAGTTACGCATGCAAATCTGAAAATAAAATATTTGACGAAAGTGTTAAATGTCTGATAATATGACTTTTGCAGATAAATATACGATAAAATATCGAGGCGAGCAGTGCTTGGTTACGAGCAATATTCATACTAATGTGCCCATACCTAGTAACATCGAAATGTCATACAAAAATATTGAAACGAATTGCTTTCACTTCAGAACGATTATTATGTGTATTTTTCCATATAAATTAATTATGTACTGAATCATATTTAATAATAAGGTTAACATCACTTTACGTTGGCATCGAGATCGCTCGTCCAGCGAATTTTTTTGGTAAATGTCGAAAATTCAACCAGTCATTATGGGAAAATTTGAAAATAAAGATACCAACTACGTTATGATCCTCATTATTTTCAAATTTCTTTATTCTATATATTCTATAGCCTAGTGTTCGACGTTTCGGCTCTGATTTTTGAACCATTTCCAAGAAGGATAGTGTGACTTCACGCTGAGGTCTCAATTTGTCTACTACTCAGGTGTTGTCACAGGGGAAAAATTTGGGACTTGATGCCGGAGCCTCAATTTGCCTACGAGCAACAGGAAGCAACATGGCAGCGAGGCAATCAGAGGAGCAGCGGCAACCACTGTGATTACATTCCATTCTTTTGAAGACATTGTAACATGAGTACCAGCAAGTAATTTAATAATTTCAGTACCTTTTGCTATACTTGCATTGATGTTGTTCAAAGCATCGACAAGTCTTATCTAGAGGCGAATTTAAACCATAGTTTGTTTTGTGGAGGTTTACACAAGAAGGTTTTTGGTTTCATAACTAAAAAGCAGAGATATTCAGTCATACGAATTCGACAAGACATAGAAAAAACAAACATCCAAGACCTTTTTTTGTTACTCCAGAGAAAGTAGATTCAGTTTTTAAGGTTACTTTTAAGATATTTTTCAGAGTTTGTTTCCTTCTATATGCAGCTGCTCTACGGCACTGGTTCTGAATTCGTTAGATGATCTCAACAAAAACCTGATAATTAGGAGACCATACGACACTTGCATACTCAAGTTTGAAGCGCACTTAGCATAAAAATAATTTATTATGACAAAAACTGTGGTCGCATTGTATATGTCTTTCGTTTGAAACTGAAAGGTATATACTCCAAAAATTTGAGAATTTGATTTATTTTGTGATTACAAATCTCTCTGAAGTTCCACATTGTTTTTCTTCGTGTTTTCGACTCCAATAAGTAAATGAAGTTTTGGAAAAAAATAGTTATTTTGTATTGACTGGATCGATATACTGTGAAAATCTCTTGATGCTAGGATGCAGAATAGTCGATTATATCGAACTATCCATAAATCAATACACCTCTGAACTCTTTGAGCAGTAAAATATGCATGGGGGGGGGCAGACGGGATTGACAGAGGAGAAGAACGATTTTTTTCTACCCTGTGATTTATACGATTTTGAGTTTTGTCAGTTGTTATCGATGGAGATATTCCGATTTTTTTTTCTGATGGTTTGCCACTTTCTAGTGTGATATTATTTGATACTGATGAAACAATTTTTAGTTTGGAAATAGTTTAAATGAGCTGGCTTTGATAACAACATACTACGTCTGAAAGAACATACTGAAATTATGTACCCACAAATGTCTCGTTGGAGATAGTCCCTACGAAACGAATCAATAATAAAAATAACAATACTTAATAATGCCCTGAAGATTTCGGATTAGAAGCATGATGAGCACCTCAACTGAATATGGAAATGAAATTTGACAATACAGATCATTGTTATTTTTTCTTTGTTCGAATAACTACGGAAAATATATCTATATCTGATACTGTTCATAGCACAATTTTAGGAATCTGTGATTTTCATCGATGTTCAAAAGCTCGTTGCTTGGTAACGTCATAAATTAAAATTGGTCAATGACACTACGAACAAGACACTACGAAAAGATGTTTTTGCGAATATATAAAATGAGCTTACTTCACAAACAAGGTGTTTAAACTTATCTATATTTGTTGTACTAAATTTCCTGCCCACTGATGGTTTCAAAAATTACTAGCAATTTTTAAATAGAATCAAACACTTTTTCTTTATCGATAATAATTCATGAAGAATTCTGAGTATACTGATGAAAAACATAATTACAGACTAACCATCGAAGATGCGCAGAACCCAGCAGAAACCAAGAAGCACTTGTGTCTCGTGTGACCCCCCAACAAACTAAGTTTATTTTTATCTAAAGATTACTTATCAGTTGGTTCACTGATAAAACAGGAGATAGCAGAAACTCCCAATTGATTTGAGAAATGGAAAATTCAAGTGATGTTCACAATAAGCGTGACCTCATATCCGGACGAAAACTAGAAAGGAGTCATGAGAGGACGGAATTCAATTTCTTGCCAACAACTCAATTAACAATATGCATTCATTTTTGGTTGCACATGTATTTAGGATTTGATTATTGGCATCACTGAAATTTTCATCACGTGGCATATAACTGAAAGGAAAGGTTAGATGCCGCCACCTAAAATTTCTAGAATTTTGACAAATTTGAATTTTTGGTTTTAGAATATTTCTGTTACATTACTTTCGATGGGTATCAATCTAATTTATATCTGCCTAATGAAAAAATCTATGGCACAGTGAATTATTGAAAATATATACTTATACCCAGAAAATATTCCAAGGTTTATAATCAAGTATTTGAATCCATTTAGACGTCAACAAAATATGCCAGAAACTTTTAAGAAGGCGTATGCCAAGTATTCACTTGAGATGTTACCAAAACGGAATGGGCGTATCACCTGATGAAGTATATTCAAATCAGACATTCATCTAGGAATCCACCAACATTGCCAAAGGGACAGCTGAGGCGTTTTCTGGCGCTCATGTATTCAAAATGTATTCATCTGTCTCCTTCTCTGTCGCATACGGCCAACCCTATAGTGAGAGAGAGATGGAGAGACGAATAAGTTTTGAATACAAGAGCGCCAGAAAACACCTCTTGTATTAATTCTGATGGATTCGTAAGGCGATGCTTGTATTACTCCATAATCTCGGGCAAATTCTTTATATATATATATATATATATATATATATATATATATATATATATATATATATATATATATATATATATATATATATATATATGCTGGCTGGAAGTTTTTTGGAAATCATAACTTGGATGGATAGATAACCTTATTGCAGTGCAATATATCGAGCAATACATACACAATTCAAACTGATATTGATGCGTGTATCGTTTTTTCCTCCGTTTATTCAATATTTTATGTTAATAGAAAACATGCAACATTTTGTTGTTCACTATAGACGACTATTATAATTCATACGGGTGTGAAAACAGCAACGGTTTTTCGAGCAACGGTTTTTTCTTCTTTTTTTCCCGAAATTTTTTTCCTGGTGTTTTTTTGATGTGAATTCACTATTCTGCAGATGTTGAACAGGCTCCTAACGGTAAAATGATTTGTGAAACAAAAACTACCCCTTAACAACCCTCCGAATTAAAAAAATCATGAAACGGTTGTAATAGCCGTTGCTCGAGGTTTTTTGGCGGAAATGAATCATTTCGCACCTGCTGAATACGCTATATAGATTGAAATATTTTTGCACTATAAACTACCCCTCAACAACCCTCTAAATTTGAAAAATCATGAGACGGTAAATATACCCGTTGCTCGAGGTTTTTTGGCGGAAATGAATCATTTCGCACCTGCTGAATAAGCTCTATAGGGTGAAATATTTTGTGCACCATAAACTACCCCTCAACAACCCTCTAAATTTGAAAAATCATGAGACGGTAAAAATACCCGTTGAGGTTTTTTGGCGGAAATGAATCATTTCGCACCTGCTGAATACGCTCTATAGAGTGAGATATTTTGTGCATCATAAACTACCCCTCAACAACCCTCTGAATTTCAGAAACTGTATCCTAATGAAAAATCTGTATCGTAATGAATCTCATTATAACACTGGTTGTAAGCATAATATAAGAGTGTTATAATAGTACGGGTGTAGATAAAATACCTCAAAAAATACATTATGTATAGTACTTATACTCTTCAGTTATACCCATCCTTCTGTTTGATGGGATATCTCTTCAAAATTCAATTTCGAGTTTGAACTGGTGTTTTTGAATTCATTGTATATAATAATGAACTGTTCGAAGGTTACCTGAAATTTCAGCGCATTCAACAGCGACTTTCCTCGCGGATCAATGAAAGTGAATGTATTCCGATGGAATTTTACAAACGCTATAACCCAATGATTTCGACTGGCCACAGTTCCAATAATAATTGGAAGAATCACTGTTGAGTTTGCAAATATTTTGGGAAAGTCATCGAAAAATTCCTTGACGATAATATGTTCACACTGATAGAATATCGCGTAATGCGTAAGTCTATTTGGTATTCAATAATTTGTAATTCCCGGTATTGTGTTGTATTACTTTGAGCCATTTAGTGACGTAAGTGCGTAGATTGCACAACAATCACAGTTAAAACATAATTCTGCCACCAGCGACCTGTGCCATGAAAAAAGGGCGCGCTACAAACCGAATTGGAGGACATTTTATGGTGGGGGTAGATCGATCGCCCTAACCGAGCGAAAAACGATAGATCACGTTATTTGATAGATGGGGGTAGATCGATCGCCCTAACCAAGCGAAAAACGATAGATCACGTTATTCATTTTCAATAGACTGAACGTTACGTGAAAAGTATCTACCTCGATTGCTTCGTTGAACGTAGATAGGTATTACTTCAAATGATTTCCTGTGGAATCTTGATTGTGTTGGATGCTGATAATACTTTCCTTGTCTTACCAATAAATTACTTTTTAAATCGAAGGATGAATGATAGTTGAATAAGACTTTTTGTTGGCTTGCTGTAGCTGTGACTGAATTCAAGAGAGCTTGAGTCTGCAATTGGCGGTACCTGAAGTAGCGCGTTGTTTGAAGTAAGTTGGTATTCTCAATATTTTAATTGGTATTTTTCTACAAATTAAATTCAGCAATGGAACACGCCGTGTAGGAAGATCGTGGACAAGATTTGCAATCATTTCTGGTCGCCCAATGTTGATTATTTCGTTATATTATTCATTTTTTAATTTTCACCCGTTTTTATTGGCATATTTCAAGAGAAAAATGACGTTAGAGGCATAAGTCTATGAACGATGAAAGACCAATGCCATTAATCATTGGTATGAGGGGGTATTTGGGGTCGAAGACTATGAATTATTTGTCAATATTATGCAATTATATTGAGAATAACGATTGACCTTATAGTAATTTGACGATCAAATAATTTCAAATTAGTTGTATGACATGATGCTTTCGGATCATCAGACCACATTGTTCCAGGTAAGGTCCATTGAATACTGATAAGCAGTGTGGTCAATTTTGTCATAGATATATAGGTTCTCAAATCTATAGCATCTGCATGACCGAGCTTTACTCGGTACTTCTTGTTTATGGCAAAGCGTGTTTTTATGGAAATTATATTTAGATATGAATTACATACTGATGTCTCATGATTTTTCAAATTTAGAGGGCTGTGAGGGGTAGTTTATGGTGCACAAAATATTTCACACTATAGAACGTATTCAGCAGGTGCGAAATGATTCATTTCCGCCAAAAAACCTCTAGCAACGGGTATTTTTACCGTTTCGAAATTTTTGAAATTCAGAGAGTTGTTGAGGGGTAGTTTATGGTGCACAAAATATTTCACCCTATAGAGCTTATTCAGCAGGTGCGAAATGATTCATTTCCGCCAAAAAACCTCGAGCAACGGGTATGTTTACCGTCTCATGATTTTTCAAATTTAGAGGGTTGTTGAGGGGTAGTTTTTTGGTGCACAAAATATTTCACTCTATAGAATGTATTTAGCAGGTGCGAAATTATTCATTTCCGTCGAAAAACCTCGAGCAACGGTAATTTTACCCGTCTCAAGATTTTTCAAATTTAGAGGGTTGTTGAGGGGTAGTTTATGGTGCACAAAATATTTCACCCTATAGAGCTTATTCAGCAGGTGCGAAATGATTCATTTCCAACAAAAAACCTCGAGCAACGGGTATATTTACCGTCTCATGATTTTTCAAATTTAGAGGGTTGTTGAGGGGTAGTTTATGGTGCACAAAATATTTCACTCTATAGAACGTATTCAGCAGGTGCGAAATGATTCATTTCCGTCGAAAAACCTCGAGCAACGGTAATTTTACCCGTCTCAAGATTTTTCAAATTTAGAGGGTTGTTGAGGGGTAGTTTATGGTGCACAAAATATTTCACCCTATAGAGCTTATTCAGCAGGTGCGAAATGATTCATTTCCAACAAAAAACCTCGAGCAACGGGTATATTTACCGTCTCATGATTTTCCAAATTTAGAGGGTTGTTGAGGGGTAGTTTATGGTGCACAAAATATTTCACTCTATAGAGCGTATTCAGCAGGTGCGAAATGTTTCATTTCCGCCAAAAAACCTCGAGCAACTGGTATTTTAACCGTCTCATGGTTTTTCAAATTTAGAGGGTTGTTGAGGGGTAGTTTATGGTGCACAAAATATTTCACCCTATAGAGCTTATTCAGCAGGTGCGAAATGATTCATTTCCGCCAAAAAACCTCGAGCAACGGGTATGTTTACCGTCTCATGATTTTTCAAATTTAGAGGGTTGTTGAGGGGTAGTTTATGGTGCACAAAATATTTCACTCTATAGAACGTATTCAGCAGGTGCGAAATGATTCATTTCCGTCGAAAAACCTCGAGCAACGGTAATTTTACCCGTCTCAAGATTTTTCAAATTTAGAGGGTTGTTGAGGGGTAGTTTATGGTGCACAAAATATTTCACCCTATAGAGCTTATTCAGCAGGTGCGAAATGATTCATTTCCGCCAAAAAACCTCGAGCAACGGTAATTTTACCCGTCTCATGATTTTTCAAATTTAGAGGGTTGTTGAGGGGTAGTTTATGGTGCACAAAATATTTCACTCTATAGAGCGTATTCAGCAGGTGCGAAATGATTCATTTCCGCCAAAAAACCTCGAGCAACGGGTAATTTTACCCGTCTCATGATTTTTCAAATTTAGAGGGTTGTTGAGGGGTAGTTTATGGTGCACAAAATATTTCACCCTATAGAGCTTATTCAGCAGGTGCGAAATGATTCATTTCCGCCAAAAAACCTCGAGCAACGGGTATATTTACCGTCTCATGATTTTTCAAATTTAGAGGGTTGTTGAGGGGTAGTTTATGGTGCACAAAATATTTCACTCTATAGAGCGTATTCAGCAGGTGCGAAATGTTTCATTTCCGCCAAAAAACCTCGAGCAACTGGTATTTTAACCGTCTCATGGTTTTTCAAATTTAGAGGGTTGTTGAGGGGTAGTTTATGGTGCACAAAATATTTCACTCTATAGAGCGTATTCAGCAGGTGCGAAATGATTCATTTCCGCCAAAAAACCTCGAGCAACGGTAATTTTACCCGTCTCAAGATTTTTCGAATTTAGAGGGTTGTTGAGGGGTAGTTTATGGTGCACAAAATATTTCACCCTATAGAGCTTATTCAGCAGGTGCGAAATGATTCATTTCCGCCAAAAAACCTCGAGCGACGGGTATTACAACCGTTTCATGATTTTTTTAATTCGGAGGGTTGTTAAGGGGTAGTTTTTGTTTCACAAATCATTTTAGCGTTAGGAGCCTGTTCAACATCTGCAGAATAGTGAATTCACATGAAAAAAACACCAGGAAAAAAATTTCGGGAAAAAAAGAAGAAAAAACCGTTGCTCGAAAAACCGTTGCTGTTTTCACACCCGTATAATTCATCTATACTAATATCCCAAAGAGGTTCGTTTGTAGGAGTGATATAGGCTATATTTTATAACGATTGAACAAAATATTCACGGAGAAATGCTAGTATATTATGTACATCAAGTCGGAGAAAAGCAGGCGAGATGTAATGCTTCAACCTTCAACGGTATGCGCTGACTAAACAGTTCGGTATAGATGAACATAATGTTCATCAAAAATGTTAGTGTCTATTAGTTCTACAAAAAAGATCGTAGTACTCATCGCCTAACGGGGTACAAAAAGGGGTTTATAACATTTTCGACTTCCATCAAACACTCCTTCGAGAGTGCCCAGAGAGGCAGAGCCTTGTGATAATTATTCTGATAAAATTTATTACTAGAACTACACAATATAATTACTTCACAAAAATAATCAACGCTCAACGAAGTGGGTACGGGTCGGCTAGTATTAAGGCGGATTCAAGCAAGCCAACTTAAGTACCTTATGAATAACTTAAGACGGATTTAGTGAATGCATAATGCATGATTTAGTAGATAATTCCTAACTCAAATCAAGGAAAATCACAACTACTAGCTCAAAACTGACACTTCTGATGATTCCGAAAGAAATGGCCGTCCGGATTTGCCGCTAAATTCATACTGGTTAAAGACTACAAATTTCCAAAACTTTGGATTACTTTTCCAGGCTTCGTCTGGAAACTTTGCCCTAATTCAACCGATTCAGTATTGCCTAGGTATAGTTTCCGAGATCCCAATGGTATTCAGCAAGGTATTTAATTAACATCATCAGAACCAAGGAGGAAAAAATCCTCAATTCATATTCACCCTGGATTTCTGGGGAATATAACCATCAGAAACAGCATCCTAGTATTTTTGATCATAGACACTTAGTGGCAATAACCATTTTCAAAAGAGGCGATTAAAAGGGACAGGGGGGCGGTTGCTGGTCCCATTTTGAGGAAAAAATATCAACACAATTATTTACTTTTTTCATAAAGCTGTTCGTATTTTTTTCCTTAGCCACCACTTCCAATTGCTAATCGCCGCCACTGCCTATATCTACTTCAAGTTTCTACGGACCATCGGTATCGTACCTAGTGTTAGTAGAAATGCATTTTCCTCAGAACTAATGGTTTGTATCCACTTAAGTATGAGTGTATGTTTTTCTCTGGTGGAGCAAAAGGCTCTCACACGAGAAAAAACTATAATTTCCTCGATAATTCCATTGTACAGAAATGATTTGGGTCCTAGACTCGTAGAATGGTTATCTTTCATGCAAAAAAATGGATTCATGCCCTACCAGTGCATTCTTTTATTTATATTGTTTAGTTACAAACTACCTAAGAGGGTACGGACACACGTGCATAAAGACAACCATTTTCTGCAAATCGTCGTCTAGATGTAAAAAACTCGTATCTTATAATTTATTGATTATGAGATTTATTGTGGCTACAAATACATTTCTTTAATGTCCCCCCTCCTATTACTTCCTGAAAGGTTACACTGAAAATTTCAAGATGACGACTGGTACTGGTCTTGTGATACATCATTTTAAAGCTCCTGATGAACACTACAACCCAACAACTTTACTACAAAATGGCGGAACATTTAATAAGTACCTGAATACAAACACATTAATATCAATATTTCTAAAAATATTCGTTTTTCTGTGCCATATGGCAATCCCAACAACCTGATAGGGTTTGAAAGGTTATATTTTGTTCATGAAAAAAGACAAAAAGTCAGTACGACAACGAACATCATTGTTCAGTTCAAATATTCTCATTTAATTTTCGATTTTACATGTAGATAGGTATCACGTGAACTATCTCCGAAATGGTCAATTGAACAAAATTTCATATACTACTAGTAGTAGTAGTAGTAGTAGTACTTTATTTAAAATAGGTAAGCCTAATATACAAACATCTCGATTACACATAAAAAAATGTTTACATCACATATAGGGACATTAAACCCGAATGATATGCTGGTGAGTTTCGACGTGGTTTCCCTATTCACAAATGTCCCGATAGATGAAACTCTGAACCTGATCAGTACTTTTGTTCCTCCAGACATAACCGCCTTGTTCAAGCACTGTCTGACTTCAACATATTTTCAGTGGGATGGAAAGTTTTTTGAACAGAAAGAAGGGGTTGCTATGGGGAGCCCACTGAGCCCTGTGGTGGCAAATTTCTTCATGGAACATTTTGAAAAACAAGTTCTAGGGCGTTGGCCGGTCCGACCATCCTGTTGGCTGAGATATGTTGATGATACTTTCGTGATTTGGAGTCAAGGAGAGGACGAGCTAAAGAAATTCCTGGATCATCTGAATTCCTGGAATCCAAAGATTCAATTCACGATGGAAACTGAGAAGGATAGGAGAATAGCTTTCCTGGACGTATGGGTAGAAAGACGGGAGAATGGAAAACTGGGGCATAGAGTGTATAGAAAGCCCACTCACACAGATCGGTACCTCAACAAGAATTCCAACCATCACCCGAGGCAAAAGAGAGGAGTAATTAAGACCCTGGTAGAAAGAGCGAGACGCATTTCTGAGCCAGAATATTTCGAGGAAGAGATGCGTCATTTAGAAAACGCCTTTATATGTAATGGCTACCGCAGGGACGAAATTCACCGAGCCTTGCGACCCAGACGAGGAGTTTCAATGAATGGCCCCGAACCAGCCGTTAATGGACGGGCGTGTCTGCCTTATATTAACGGTGTGACGGACCGCATTGGAAGACTTTTAGAAAAACATGGGGTGCAAGCAATTTTCAAGCCCACGAGGAAAATACAAGAAAGCCTCAGATCCGCAAAAGACCCACGGGATCCATTAACTACCTCAGGAGTGTACCGAATACCGTGCAGTTGTGGTTCTGTCTATATCGGAACCACAAAAAGGAGAATAAAAACGCGGTTAACCGAACACAAAAGAAGTTGTCGCTATGGCCAAACCCAAAAATCTGCGGTAGCCGAACACGCTCTGTTGGAAGGTCATGACATTGACTTCGACGGAACACAAGTGCTGGACACAAGTAGGAGCTATTACCCCAGGCTCTATAGGGAGGCCATAGAAATTCATAAACATAAAAACAACTTCAACCGCAAAGAAGAGAGCCTGAACATTCATAGAACATGGATGCCAGCAGTTCAAAATGCACGAACCCTCCCAATGAGAGAAAAAACTCTTTCGAATAATCAATTAGGATCAATCGACCGTCCGAACCCAGATTCGATAAAGAGTGACTCATCATCTGAACCACATCAGATCAAAGCCTCGCAGCAGAGAAGGATACTTCGACCATTGCCGCATCGCCTTTGAAAATGTCTGCCGCAGATACAGACGAAACGTCAGGCCTTAAAACCTGTTGTCCACGGCTCAGAAGCCCGGAAGCACCTAACAATTTAATTTTCTAATATATCTTCCATTTTTTCAATGAACAATGAATGACTTGCATTTGGTGAGTGGTAAACACCTCCAATGGTCCATTTTTGGCTATCAATTGAAATTTATATAAACTGGAACCAATAGTTGACATCTACTGATGTCATACTTTTTATCACTTTGTATTCAATGCCCTGCTTAATATAAATTAAAACTCCTCCTGTATATCTACTGCTGCTGTCACATCTAACAAAATTATACTGCATTACAGTGAGTTCAGAATCTAAAATATCCTGAGTGGTTCTAGATTCACTTAAAACTATGATTGTTGGGCGGTAGCAGATTATTTGGGTTAAAATTTCGTGTTTGTTTGCAAGAAAACTCTGAATGTTAACATAAATGATGTCTTGATTGAAATTTATAAAAGAAGATTTCTGAATATTAGGCATTACTGGTTTTTTTCTTTTTGGACAATGGTTGGTACTCCATTAATATATCTTATTGTTTTATCCAGGTCACCTTCTTCTACAAGTTTACTTAGTCTACTTTTCACCTTCTGGTAGTATTCACGTTGAGTTTTGGTCTGATCTCCAAAGATAATTACTCTGTTTGCACTTATTTTATTTTTATTTTTCAGCACTTGCTTAGCTAATTCTAAGTTGGAAAATATTATTTTCAGAGGACGATTTTTACCAGTAGTGAATTTTCCAATTCGATATACTTGCATATTTCCATCAATGATATCACATTCCTTCAAAATATTGTTAACTGTGAGCTTTTCATCTGCAATTCTTTCATTTCTATCTTTCTTTGTCGACTCCTGTATATTCAGAACAATAACATTTCTTGCCCGATTTCTCCTTTCTTCAAGTTCAGAGATGATATTCTCAAAATTCGTAATTCCATCCTCCATCTTTCCACCAGTTGAATTTTGGTTTTCAACTTTTTCCTCTAACTTGCTCACTTGACTTTCTAAGAGTTCCACTTTCTTCATCAGAATGGGAAGCAATTTGAAACCTTGTTCACATTTATCACAAAGATATATTAAACGTCTTCTCTTCAGCGGTATGCATCTCAATTCAGAACTCGAGAGGCCAGAACATTTTTCACAAAAATTATGTTTGCAGCCATCACAACATATTCCACTTTCCGTAGAATCGCCACAAGACTCGCAAACATACATTTTTCGATATTCAGATCCCTTCAGAATAATATTTTTGCTACTGCATTGGCAAGGAACAAAAGAAATAGGTTTAGTTGATTTTATCTTAGGAGCAAAAAACGGTCTCTGATAAACTGGCACTTGATTGTCTTTGGTGGATTATTTCAAACTATCAAACTACTGTTGATCCTCTAATCACCAAAATCGTTGAAGTGAATCCTAATGAATTCCATATGAATATCAGTATTCCAACAAGATGGAGCACCCCCACCTTACTCCAGACAAGTAAGAAACTATTTGGATAATACTTTCCATGATCATTAGATTGCCATCAAGGTCCTACGGAATGGCCGCATTGGCCATCGAGGTCCTACGAAATTGACAGCCCGCTTGCCAGATTTGACACCTTTAGACTTTTTTAATGGGGCTATTTGAAGCAAAAAGTGTACGAAACTGAACCTGGTTAGATATTGAATATAAGGCAGAAAATAAAAAATATTTTTAGGAATATCGACGTTGCTGAGTTCGAAAATGTTCGACGTGGAATATCGGATAGGATGTTCTTATGTCAAGACGTTTAAGGGTAAGCGTCCATAGGTACGCATCGTACGTATCGTACGGATCGTATGAAACGGATTGATTTGTGGTAGTGCGTCCACTGTATCTGTAGCGATCGGATTGCCGATGCGACGGTCGGCTTGTAAGTAACATTCGCATTTTCGTTGTGAACAGTGATGCCAATGTGTGCGGAATTCCGCACATTGTGCGGAATTTCGAATCGTGCGGGTATTTTGTGAGGATTTGATAAAATGTGAGGATTTTGTGAGGATTTTCTTCATATAGAACAAAAATTATTTCAATTCAGCAGAAGGGTCAGTAGAATGGCAATTAAGGAGAGTTCGAGCTGGAAGGAGGTTCACGTGACTCTATGATACAGTTAACTGAATATTTTGTACCTAAATTTTGTACCTTACATATATTGAAATATGAATAAACTTACCAGTTTGATTCAATCTTTTTCCAATTCCTTCCCAAATATTATCTCATCTTTGTTGATTCGAATAATGAGGGTGTTTTAAATTGTACAACTCTTCGTACTCTTGTACAATTGTGATTAGTCCTTCAATGTCCATGATATGCGTAATACCAAATATAATTGAAGCACGTGTGTGTACTTAGTGTCGAAATGTAACAAAATTTAAATGATCTGTGAGGCTAGCAGTGACTACCTGTTGCAACATGCGTCCACTTATCGGCAATCCGCATGTCATCCGCACCAGTCGGAAAAGTTGCCCCTTCGATCAATTTCATCGGCATTACCGACGGACCGATACGTGCGATCCGTCCGCTGCCGGTCAGTGGACGCATATGCATAACTTACTATACTAATAATTCTAAAATCCGTTTCATACGATCCGTACGATACGTACGATGCGTACCTATGGACGCTTACCTTAAGGCAACCATTTCGAGCATCTTCTGAACTGAACTCAGCTTATTTCCTCAAACTATGAAGCTGAACGTCGATGTATTCAGTCAATTATTAAATGTTCCGCCATTTTGTAGTAGGTGAAGATACTAACTTCATATTTTAGGGTTGTGAAGTATTCGTCAGGAGCTTCAAAATGAGGTATCACAAGACCCATTTAATTTTTTTCCACAAAATATAGTATTTAAAGTATGCATCAATTTCATTATCAATTATCATTTCAATTTTTTTATTTGAACCGTTAAAAAATTAAAAGAAGGGGACATTGAAAAAAGCACTGCATATTTTTCATCATGTAAAAACCCTGCAACTCAATATGTTACCCTATTATTGTTATATCCTCAATAGGGTAATATCTTGAGATGCAAAGTTTTTCCATCGATGAGAAATATATTTGGAGCCGCAATAAATCTCATTTTCAATGAATTTTGTGATACGACTTTTTGACATCTAGGCGAAGATATTTAAGTACATTTCAATGTTTGCAGTGTTTCTCTAGCATAGTATTAAGCTAAAAAATGGAAATGTCGATTTTTTCAAATATTCACATTTTTTATGGAATAGCGAATTTTTGTATGCACTACGGGTATACTTAAATAGATGATAGTCGTCGGGCGACTTACAAAACTTTGGGTCAGTTGGCGTGGCTTTGTAAGATGTTCGCTAGGAAATAAATGTCTACTTTGGTACATAAATAATTATTTAGGTAATTAACGTGAAAACCAAGTAATGCATCATCAGTGATGTGATATGCACATACTGCTGAAAAAAATGTTTTCATGCTTGAAGCTCTTCAGAAGCAGCAGCTACTTTGGCAAATTTCTCGGGAGACCCATAGAGATTAACAAGTGAGTATTTACAGTTTAAAATAAGGTATAAGAATAAGAATCATCTTTTTGTCAGAACTTGTTCTTCAACCAAACCATTTGGATTTGAAAAACCTGAACTAAGTAGGTACTCAAGTGATGGCATAAGAAATTATGATCAATCTATGAATAACAAGCAGGCAGAAAGCATAAAAAATAATCAAATTGCAAGTACGAAAAGATAGGTATAAAGTAGGTGGACACATTAAGTAAATATGAAATGGCAGAACCATGAGAAACATGTAAGTTCATACATTTCATTTGTTTATTGCATCAGAGGATGACTCAGTTTTCAGTCATAAACAGATGAATTTGCAATTTGAAAGGCAGATACAAGAAACAGATGCAAGACATCTATAAATAAAATTGAGAATTTCGAATGTTTCGTTCACTGTGCCATGTTTACATCCTCAATTATCTAAATTCAGTTCAGAATTGTCTGTGGAATATAATAAGGATGTAGTTATTAGATAGGTAGAACATGACATCAAAATATGTCAAAGCAAACTATTGAGAATTGAATATAACCAAAACGTTGAATCAAATACAATAATTAGATTGTAACAATACCTGTGATTTTTCAAAAATTTCTCGTTCGATTTCCAAGCTGGTTTTTCTCGGATGAAGGACTCTAGGTAAAGAAAGGGAAGCCATATCCTGAGAACTTTGAATCAAACATCAAATTAAATTTCAGCAACTATAAACAAAATCAATTTTCGAACTTGTCAACACATATACACTATCAACTTCCTGCAATATACCGTCCACACTACCACACTATTAAGATGCCTAAAACCACACTATCTACTGAAAAAGAAAAAAGTGAAAACTAGCTTGAAAAAATAAACATGAACTAAGAAGCACGAAACGATCAGTTCTGTGAACTAAACATGCTAAATCGCAGTGTTGCCAACAAGACTAACATAAAACTTGCTAAACGGCTGTTTTTCGATGCCAAATAAAACGGGTCTGTGTCATATGTCTGTGTACTCCATAGAAATAATAATAAATACAGTTCAGTGGTGTACTCCGATTTTGTTCTTTCACTGGTTAGCTGATGAAATATGTACCTCAAAACAATAGATTTCAGCAATTATCTCGCACTTACAATAGGACTTCACCGTATCATTTTCAACAGGCTATAACCAATTTTTGAAATACAGCATTTCCTCCCAGTCTGCCCGGTAATGCTGACTGTATTTAAGCGGCATAATAATAACAAGTTATTCAATTATGCACTCAAAACTGACAACTCTCCTGCATAAACTATAAGAACTTTCATTTACAAAGTATATTGTATTGTATTCTAATTTACTTTTTTATTACAAAAAAAGAAGATAACGAATGATGATTGTCTATGGTATATTACATTAAATTTGTATGGGAATCCCCAAATTACGCTAAATAGCGTTTGACGAAAAGGCGGGCCTACATACATTTCCTCTGTCGTTATGTTGGCAACCAGTGTTGCTGCCTCATGTCTCATGAAATGTCGTAAGCAAGATAGTAAAATGGTCATTTGTTTCATAGTTTCTCTTTCATTCAGGGCTATTCACTAAGTGGTTATCGCAGTTGCTAACCGTCGTAGCAACTCTGATAATAACTTGCCATAATGACGGTGGTAAGCTGTTTTTCCTTAACAAGATATCTAAAGCAGTTGCCTGTGAACCACTACTCACAGCAACTGGTCATTATAGTAGCAACTTAACTTGAAAAGTGAATACCAATTTCGCGCTTAGCAACTGACCTTGAACACAACAACAATTTTTAGTCGCTATCCATAACAACTCTGCTTAGTGAATAGCCCTGAATATATGCTGAAAAATATGCCATAGAACAAATAAGTATTCTTAACAAATCTAGCATAAAATATCATTGCCAAATCGTCAGTGCTGCCACCAGCCTCAAACTGAAATACGTATAAAAACTTTCAAAAATTTCCTGGATCCACTGGTGGACAAATTTCTCACATACTAGCTTGCAATATCTTTCTTTTTTCTCTCCAAACTTCGTGAATTTCTTTTTGGGGAATTTCGAATGTGTCCTAGAACATTTCATAATTTCGAGCTCAAGTGGATTCCGTAGATCTGAGGAAAATTCCGTGAAATGGCAGCACTGCAAACGCATACATGAAATTTGTACAATGTTCCCAACCCAACAATTCCAAATCACGTCTTATATAAGGTGTTTTCTGGCGCTCATGTATTTAAAACGTATTCGTCTGTCTCCTTCTCTCTCACATACGGACAGCCAGAAAACACCTTCTAAACAGCTTATATTGGTAATTTGGTAGAAATAAAGACCCTAGTATTACCTTTGGATTATTGCTACGTTCGGCGCTAGATGGTGCATACATCGTCATGAATATGAGACTGTGTTCACTTGGTCAAGATGGGAGTTGGGCTTTAGGGAGACTTACTGCCGATTGTACCGACTTTTTCTAATGAGACTATTAACAAAGGGATTCTAAGATAGGTGACGGTTCATTACGAAGGCGTAGAAGGGCCACCACTTTTTTTTTTTTATTTTCGTTAATTCCGACTTACTAAGTCGGAATTCCGACTTAGTATCCCGGAATTAGCTAATTCCGACTTATTAAGTCGGAATTCTGACTTAGCATCTCGGAATTAGCAAATTCCGACTTATAAACGTCGGAATTCCGACTTAGTATCTCGGAATTAGCTGATTCCGAGATACCAAGTCGGAATTCAGACTTGATGAGTCGGAATCAGCTAATTCCGAGATACTAAGTCGGAATTTGCTAATTCCGAGATGCTAAGTCAGAATTCCGACTCAATAAGTCGGAATTAGCTAATTTCGAGATACCAAGTCGGAATTCCGACTTAATAAGTCGGAATTAGCTAATTCAGGAATTAGCCTAATTTTGAGATACTAAGTCGGAATGCCGACTTAATAAGTCGGAATTTGCTAATTCCGATTGATGCTAAGTCGAAATTCCGGCCTTTAATAAGTCGGAAATAGCTAATTCCGAGATACTAAGTCGGAATTCCGACTTAGCAAGTCGGAATTAGCGAAAATAAAAAAATAAAAAAGTGGTGGCCCTTCTACGCCTTCGTAGTTCATTAATGGGTGTTTAATGATCTCTTAAAATAGGGTGCAATCGCTAAATGACCATTAATGACCCATTGGCTTGATGCTCTCAAAAGAAAAAGTAGGTCATTAGTCCTCGCTCGGCACCAAGAAGTCTTGATAATGGCTCCAAATTGGGAACCGAAACGTCAACAGAAGATTTCAGACGCGGATCATCGTTCAACGAAAGTTCCAGTAATCACACCAACCGCGAAAACCTATCCGAGCAATTTCATATATTCCTTGCGATTCGTTAAGTATTATATCTTTAGGTGAGGTGAGCGATGGGAAGAGGAAATTTGATTGTTTGCTGTCTTGATATCGTGTTTTGTCAGAATTCAGCTCGCACTTTATCAGTGACTCCCCAAATGAAAGGAAAAAAATATTTCGGGCGTTCAGCCGGATCTTCCGGTGGTTTGGGATGCGAGAAACGGGTTTGTTGGTGTTGGATGGTTCTCTGGATCTGTGGGTAAGAATAATCGTTTGGAAGGGCGGATGTGAGATTTTTCAGTTCACTGGGTCCATTGTGGGTCATCTGTGAGTTTGATGGATATCTGTTGATAAGAGAGTTCAGTACGGAGCTCACCTGGGCTGGATGATAGTGGGAGTTGGCATTGAGATATCTGTTGGTGTGTGTGGGTTTTCGGTAGAGAGCATAGATGAAGATATATATAATCTTATTGATATATTAATATGTATCGTTATGAGCAATAAACACCTACTATTCATTTCGACATAATATAAAATGAAAACAAGGGAAGATTTTGTTTCTCAGCTGTCATCAATTCCAAGCCAACATGAAATGGATATGCTGTAAAGGGTTTGATTTCAATTATTGAATAATGATAAAAAAAGAACCCGTCATATTCAGATGTTACATGTTAATGCTGAAAAGATTGATTCTGGTATTGTTACGGATATCCAAATGGCGTACTATGAATTAGATGAAATACTTGGGTTTTTGTTTTTTAATAAGTTCAAATAGAAATGAATTGCGCATTATTTAGTTGATATTCAATTCTTTCAATTCATCAAATGGCCTGGTATATACTCTATAAACGGTAAAAAGCAGACAAAACAAATACAAGCAATTTGAATGTGTTGCAATTTTTGCCGATTATAGGAATATCCTAGTAGGAAATTCTTATATACTGAATCACAAGATTATAAAGATAGGCAACTGATTTCATCAATTTAAGTTGCATTTCTATTGAGAGTTTATACTTCAATTTGTAGGGTGATTCAAATTCGAATAAAGCAATTTTGAAGATATGTTGATCGTGATAATTCAATTTATAATCAATCAATCAATCAATCAAAATATGCTTTATTGTCTAAGATACACTCTCATTGACAAAGCTTGTATAAAGATAAAAGTAATTTTATATATACACATATACACACACATATATACATACACACATATGCACACATATACATAAACGCACAATAGCATATATAATATGTCGTAAAAGTAAAAACAAATATATAGACAGAAATATTGAAATATAATAAAATTCACAATAAAATATCAACACGTTAAAAATATAGATGTATATAGGTCTGACTATCTTTCATTTACCACATAAGTTGTGAAGTCGTCGTTGAAAAATTCTTCGGCAGTGTAATAAACTTTCATCAACAAAAGTTCCTTCACTTTCTTCCGAAAAAATACATCACTTGATATTTTCCTTATAGAAAGGGGAAGATGGTTGAAAAGTTTTTTCCCGTTATAAAATATTGAGTTCCTTATGCATGATGTTGAAGGAATAGGAAGAGTGATATTATGCGTGAGACGAGTAGCATAACTTGATTGTGACACAATACTTTTGTTGTACTTTTTTTTCACGAGGCAGACTGTCTCTAATATGAAAAGGCAAGTCAGTGGCAATACATTATGTTCAGAAAAGAGAGGTCTACAGGAATCACGAACTCTGGCTTTGCACATATATCTCACAGCTCTTTTTTGAAGGACGAAGACAGAATTTATTGATGTTTGGGAACTTGCCCCCCAGAAGCAAATTCCATAACGCAGGTGTGATTCACATAGGGCGAAGTAGGCATTCCTTGCCGCATGATAGCCAACTGAGTTGGATATGGATCTTATGGCAAAGCAGCCTGAGGATAGTTTGTTACATAATTTGCTGATATGTGACCCGAAGTTCAATTTATTGTCAATATATACTCCTAAAAACTTATTCTCTTGTTTATAGTCAATGAGTTGCTCATCAAGAAATATTTGATCTAAATTGCATTTGAAGGAAATTATATTTGTTTTCGATATATTGAAAGACAACAAATTTGCACCACACCATTGTTTCACTTTTTCCAAGTCATTTTCAATGTTTATTTTCAGTGAATCAACATTATTATTATGCCAGAGTATAGATGTGTCATCTGCAAAGATTGTAAATTTACCTTCTATAGAAATATCAGCCAGGTCATTGATATACAATAAAAAAAGCAAAGGGCCGAGGACAGATCCCTGAGGTACCCCATCTCCAATTTTCATTTTGTCCGATTTCACATTTTTGAAGTTAACCATCTGAGTACGGCCTGATAAATATGATTCGAACCATAACAAAATATTACCCCGAAATCCATAGATTTGGAGTTTTTTTAGCAAAATTTCATGATTGACACAGTCAAATGCCTTTGTCAAGTCACAAAAAACAGCCGCTGCAGCCTCACCATTATTCAAATGAAGATAAAGATTATCTAGGAAGGAAAATATTGCATCATTTGTGCTTTTTGATGTTCTAAACCCAAACTGGTTGGAATGAAGAATTCTATGCATGTCAAGAAAGTTGAGCATTCTTTTTTTCATCAATTTCTCAACAAGTTTGGATAAAGTTGGCAATAGTGAAATGGGTCTGAAGTTTCCAGGTATATTAGGATCGCCTCCTTTGTACAACGGAAAGATTTCAGCAATTTTAAGACAAGCCGGGAACACACCATTTATCACCGATATATTAATAGCCTCAGCCAAAATTTCCACTGCCTCACTTGGTAAACAAGAAAATATTTTGAGAGAAATATCATCCCAACCTGAAGAGTTTTTATTTTTCAAGTCCAAAATTATTTCCATTATTTCATTTCCAGAGGTGGCTGAATAACTGAAAGAATTCGATATAGATATATGCTTCAAATAATGGATTGGGTTTATTTCAGATGATATTTGTTCAGTTAGATTTTTGGCTACGGAGCAGTAAAAAGTCCCCAATTCATTAGAATTCAGTACACTATCAATATGAGAAGAATTGCTTTTTCCTCTCAACTCATTTACAATTTTCCACGTTTCTCTCTGCTTGTTATCTGCATTTGAGAGTCTATTATCATAATAAATATTTTTTGCAATTTTAATGAGTTTTCGATACATACTTCTATAATTGTTATAGTAATTGATGAATGAGCCTGTATTTGGGTAAAATTTTCTAATGTAATGGAGGCACTTCATATTTTTGGCCGAAACTTTTATGCCTTTTGTCATCCAAGGCTTTTTGTTTTTATTTTTAATGTTTCGTATTGGAAATGCTTTATTAAAAACATTAATCAAATGTTCATGAAAGTCATTTAATGGATCATCAGCTAACAAGATATGTTCCCAATTTGTTCTTATACAAATTTGTGAAAATTTTTCAAAATTTCTTTTACTATATAGTCTTCCTTGTTTTTTATGTGATGCTTGCTTGCTACTATAGTTGAAGGAACACTTACCTAGAACTGCATCGTGATCAGATAATCCAGCATTGACAATCAAATCAGTGAATAATAATAATAATAATAACAACACGTTCATTCCCCAATATGAGGTACACTTTCAATTTTTTTCACAATGACAACGGGTAGTAAGCATCTAGAAGCCCCATGAAACCCTAAGGCTGCCAAAGGCTGATATATATTAATAGATCAGGATACCATTCGAACACATTTCAAATATATGCACAAAGATACCTCTGCAAATAACTTTGAAGGTGAGTGGAAAATAATTGAATGAAATGAATTGAAAGAATTGAGACTTACATTAAAAGAGAAATAATGACCAAAATATGGATTTTCTCAAATTTTTTTAGCGATAATATTCAGGAGTTGGAAGATATTTTTTGAATATATTCTTAAGCAATTGTATAAAATTTACATTCATGATAAAAGTCTGGTATATTTCATTGAGAGAGTTATGAAACCTGATTGCCAAGAAAGTATAGCAACGTTTGGATCCAACTATGTATATTATGTATTAACCTCAACGAATAAATATGTTTTATTTCTTGTACAGTATTGATACTCTAGTATTTCTTGTAAAGATTTATTCAAAATTAAAAATATAACTACATTAATGGACACACTAAGACTAAGGACACTTGAGTCCTTATATATTTTCTTGGTAGAATTAGTGTTTTTTTATATGATTTTCAAGATTTTCTGTAGTTTTCAATTTTTGAAGAAGGCTGCAGTATATAAAACACCTACCCAACTGAGGATAGCATATCAATGACGAGACTCCACGAGGACAAATAAATACCTTTCATACTATATACTAGCAGTCTAGTCATATCTCACAAAGTACAGGCCGAATTATCAGATTTGCAAACCATACTACTTCTGAAGATTTGAATACGCTCAAGTGGAAAATGAAATCCGATCTTACTAACATAATTAACTAGTTTCATCATAATAAACTGCTCACAGTAAACTTTGAGACAAATTTTATTCCCGCTACAATCTCTATGATTCAGCCTACCTTATTTCAAGGAATTGACATATTAAACCAAAACCACCGGCAAATTATAATTAAACAAACAGAATTAGATATTTAGGAGTTATATGATTGTCATTTTCCTTTTCCTTCATTTGTTTTTTTAACTGAATATATATTACAACAGCAGCCACTTGCTGAGACGACATTTTTCTGGAAGTGTGTGTACACATTACTCAAGCAAACGAACTTGCTATAGTAGTTTTCCGCAATAAATTTCAAAACAATTTGACCTAAGTTGTTTCTTTTGAGCATGAACAGATGTACTTATATGTGAAGTTTTCTTCAGTTTATTGAGTCAAGTTCGAATTGTCACAATTGATGTGTAAACATCAATCTGCTCTTCACACCAATAATTAACTAAAATTGAACAATCCAAATCGCCTAGTTAGTTAAGGCGTCCTTTGGAACAATCCACTTTATAGTTCGAGTCTCACCTATACCGATTTTTTTGTACTTCTATCAGTATGAAATTACTATTTTAATTCGTATCGTTCAGTATCGGATTCAATAAAATTTCTTTCCTTTGAGTTTTTCATGAATATCGCAAAAAAACTCTATATCTAAAATTGATTATCAACATGATACTTGAAAGAGAGTTTGGAAATATTTACCTTACCATCGCGCTCAAACTTCGTCCTCGTGCATGCGATATGGCCACCATATCCACTTTTGTTGTACGAACTACTATTGCCACAAAGCACCATTGCCAAGTTACATTTTTTTTAGGAAATTATGGGAGTGAAACTGTCTTTGGGTAAAACAGATACTATTGAATTGTTTTATAAAAGATCTGAAAGTTATTTGGTGACGTGGCTCAGAGAATACCAAAATAGTATTTAAGGGTCTAAGAAATATGTACAGAGATTATACTCTGTTTCTCGTCAACTTAGGTTTAAGTTTATGCAATTTTTTCTGTTTTCATATACTACATTATCATGTAGTTACCTATCCGGGGATACCAACATGCTATATGTATTCCTAAATAATTTTTCCTCATTTGCGTTAAAAAAATAAGTATAAACTGAGAATCTCAGATAGAATCCAGATCAACGTTTATAGTCGTTATCGAAATGAAAACTTTTTGAAAATTGGCTCTGCATTCATTGAAAAATATTGTTTTGAATTTTTCTAAAAATTTGCTACAGTATATAGAGAGACATGATAATACTGCCTTCCTTCTATCGAATACTATGGCAGTAATGGAAAAAAACAACCACTTACCCAATGATTATCATAAATATATCCAGAACTTTCAAAAATATCGGAGGGACTCTCAATATAAAATGAATGTTGCCCATCGAAAAACTGGCACAAAAAATGCAGGTCCGTATTTATAAAAATGAAGCTGGGATTGGCACAAGTCGACTAAAAAACTCTATATATATTTTTATTTTCTTCCTCGACTCATTAGAAGCGAATTTTTTTGAAATATCTAAAAATGCAGAACATACGGTCAAAAACAGAATTTCGGATTTTTTATGTACTTTAGGAACGGAAAGAATCTTGTCGATGTCTCTTCATCATTCAATAGAACACCAAAATACAATTTTGCCTTGATTTGAGTAGCAAATAATTTCATGTCGAGTAATTGAAAATGGAAATTTAGGATAGATAACAAGTTCATAAATATAGTTGCTGTAATTGTATTGAGCGGACAATTATATTCTTGTAAACAAGATCATTCTAATATACACGCGTTACAATTCCTGCGGTCTAAACCAGTCTAAAATTTAACCGACAGATGAACAAATACAGTAAAGCGTTGGTATCATTCAATTATGAAAGTTTTCGGCATTGTTTCAAAATGTAATCGGATTCTCTGACAAACTAGTCTATATGACCAGAACTCTACCACCATGCAGCTAACGTACATAAAGATCAGCTTTCTTTTCATTTTCAATATAATCTCATTCCTGTAAAGATTGCAAGTCAATGTCAATAAACATTTGAAATATTAGTGTTTGTTTTTTGAAATCCATCACATGGATCTGGCAAGGCCAATGAAATATAAAAAAGAGAATCGTCCATATTTTTCTTCTTTGGAAGAATATCAATCCTCATCTAATCTTTGTCTCACATTTCTTTTTGCTCCCGAAATAATTTTCCGTTTCTTAAAACTTGATGACTGTTCAAAAGCATTCAGATTTGCGACAGTTTTTTCTTTGAACTCCTTTTTAACAGGTTCCGGTTCATACACTGGATACTCGTAATATTCTTGTTGCACGGGAAGTTGCAAATCCACCGGTTTCCTGCAAAGAACGTCACCAAAAATTATCTACTATAAATAAATACAACAACAGGTCACGGTACAGGTAATACCAGCAATGAAAATAAATTACAACTAGGAATACAATTCTTGAACTTAATTCATAAAGAAATTCTAGCGTTGTCCACCGTCCGCACATCACTAAAATGTAGCAGAACCTACCAGGATTCTTGTGTCATAAACGAGTTTTGGCCTGGCGTAGGTACCGGCAAAACTGGTCGTCTGCGTTTCTTTGGTTTATGCAACTGTGTTGCCAGATCTAACGATTTCAATCGGCATTTGCTAATTATGTATTTATTTCTATGGAAAGTATAGAAAAATATCGAACGCTGTCTCAAGTTACATTATTTCAGCATTTCTCTGTTCTGCGAGTAGGATGTGTGAATCGGGTAGGTTTTGCATTTTATGGATGGAAATATTACAGCAATAACGACTTATTACCAATTCCCTGCGTGATTCCTCAAGAGCAGCAGCTATTCGATGGTTCGAAAGATGATTTGATCCGTCATTCGAGAAACGAGCAGGCACACGATAGAAAATCATTCTGAAAAATCCCAAGAATTCTGGTGACGAGCCAGACACCGCCACCGAATTGTGCATATTTTGTTTCATTTCATTTCTTGCCCACATATTTTCACTACGATAATCAACTAAATGCATGTGCTAATGACAACACGATCTATTTGAATTTGTTCATTCAGAAATCTGCTATAGTTCATACAATTCAAAAAACACCATCAATAACGACATAAAATCAACGTATTGCATCAACCCACTGATATAAATGCATTGGAACGTTCGCGTTTAGTAATTTTGCGCCTGTTATTTTACAGTAGGTATACTGTTGGCAATGAGTTTGATGCTACCACGATTCATTTGATATTTATCATTGACAACTACAATTTGAAAGTGATAGCTTTTCAATCATTGCTTAAAGTTTGATCCGGAGTATTTAATGTATCATTCCCAAGAAAAAGACAAAGTCAAAGATTCTAAATATCTACTGAATGGTCAGGTTAAATCGAATGAAATAATAATGTGGACAAGTCTTTTCCAGATATCTCCAAGCGTTACTCATTTCGAGAATAATTAATCCATGTATTTACAAAATGAATAGATATAGAATAGATTGTTTCTCATCTACGTTGGAGAGTGACTTTGCCCGAAGTGAGTGTGAAATGTATAAAGAAGAAATAATATTGAAAAATAATAATTGTTTGTTTGTTGAAACACATCCTGCACTGAACAACCGACCCTTAAATAATTAACTGGATGCTATATTGTGTCCATTTCAATATCACACCTAAGTGATGAACACAATAGCATGAGGTACGGCATAGGTAACACCCAAACATTGTAAAAAGTAATCAACAATCTGTACTGTGTACTGTGTGATAAAACCAGAACAAAAAAAACTAACAATTATCTTACTGGTTTACCCCCTTGCTATTGTTGATGATAATCATAATACCTGATTCAATAAAGTTGTTGAAATCATTCCAACAAGATCATTGAATTTTATATGAGTGGACTTCAAGCAGATGTGCAATATAAGTATCTTTCTTTGTTGACTCAAAATGATCTGTCATACTCACTCTTCTTTAATAGTTTGCCATTTTCCGTATGGATCATTTTTTCCAGGATCGATTATGGGTCCATATACAGGTTCTGGCAATTCATCTACAACTCTTCTTTCCTTCATTTTTTCACGAGCCAGTCTTGCCCTTTCCTCCTGTTCTTCTATTTTTTGGGCTTGTACTCTAAGGAGAAATATGTAATCAAATCTCAAGTTCAAGACATTCAAGTTGAACTGCTTACATCCGCATTGCATCCGCTTTTCTTTGCTTATCTATTTCTTTCAACTGTTTTGCCGTTTCCAAGTCTTTTTCTTCTCGTTGTTCTTTTATACTCAAATATCCTTCTTTTGGTGGTTCCCATACGGATTCTGATAGACAACAACAAGAAGTAAACATTCGTAAAATAATTGGGTCAAAACAACTAAATTAAAATAAGGAACTCAAATCTAAGAGAATTGAAAAGAATCTTGGCCTTAAAGAATAAATTTAAAAAAATTGAAATCACTATTTGCAAACAGAAAAAATTGACATTTTCATTGTGACTGAAACTCAGGTCAATTCATCTACAAATAATGTTAATATTGTTACGTTTTCCCAGTGGGTTTGGTAATAAATCAAACTCGGTACAACGAAAACAAGACGAATTCATTCATTAACTAACACACCAAAATATTTAGAAAAACTTGAATACCCCGAAAAAAAAAATGGTTTTTCCGAAATTCTCAAAGCAGGTAACACTGCCGCTTATCGTAGCAAAAAACTGCCTTCGCTTCGATTCTTTCGCTTATCAACTTCAAATCAACATCACGCCCCCTGAGAGGAGCTAGGCGTTCTATGTGGGCAACCTTTGGTTCGCTTTTGTTTCTTCAAAGCCATGATTGCTTGATGACAATCTGGTGACCAAAAGAAGGAGGCTCTCTTCTCAGTTAAGCTCTGCAACGGTTTAGCAATTTTTCCGAAGTCCTTGGCAAAACGGACGCTTTAACCACCGAGATAAGTTCCTGGTAACACGGTCATTTTTTCCAGCTGCTCCTGAAGTTTTGCTGAAATAGCTAATAACAACCTCTTTCTCATCCTGACCAAGAAAGGACGGCTCCGTCACCATGCTGGGATACGTCGGTATCGAGTATAAACTTTTGAGTATGCTAGGATTGGAGCTCTTGTCAAGTGTTTCTTTAAACCCATGAATGATTGCTGGCAATCTAGTGACCAAACAAAAGAGGCTCTCTTCTCAGTTGAATCATGCAAAGGCTAAGCAATTTTCCCAAAGTCCTTAACAAAACGACTGTAGTGTTTTCAGAGTCACAGAAAACTTCTTCACTCTTCAAAGCTAGCGTCGAGAACCACTTGCAGTCTCCTTGGATGTTCAAAGTTTCGTCTAGAGATAGCTGTCTCCTCTGGGGGCATCATCAAGTCTCCTATAGTCCACACAGAACCACATTGATTCATCTCTTTTAGCCACCAATACGATGGGTGACGACAAAGGGCTACTTGACGACTCTTCTATAACGCCCCCTTTCAGCATGTTCCTCAAGATGGATCGAGCTTCCTCTTGTTTTGCAAAAGGCCAGGTCTTGGTGGCTGACGTATAGGCTTGGCGTCTCCGATATCAATCCGATGTAGTACTAAATCCGTTCGGCCCATAATCCCTCCCTTGTCACTTCCTTCCATAATTCTGACGACCTCACTACGTTCTTCTTTGGATGGATGGCTCATGTTCTTGCTAGCAGTCCACGAATATGCTGCGAGGGAGGTTTCTTCTTATTTTTTACGACTAGTTCGCAGATACCAATAACTTGTCCTTGAGTGTTACCCTGTTTTTGTTCGGGTTTATCATTCTGATAGGAATGGCATCACCACGAAAATTCTTTCCACAGGGCAGCTTGATTGATCTATCAATGCTGCAGCCACGCCACAGGGTCCGACAATCTTCGCTCGGATAATTAGCTCACTTAGCGCTGGCATTCTGCTGGGAAGGAACAATCAATGAGATTTCTTCGTTCCCAACTTTCAGAAGTTTGTTCCTCATATTTACCATGAATCCATAGGCGGACATGATGTCTAATCCTAAGATGAGTTCATCGACCAGCACTGTAGATGGTAGCTAGCTATTTCCAAGCCCAATTCTAGCCAGAGCTTCTCCATGTACGGTGATTCTATCGCACGTGGGCGTTTCTAGAATGAGTACCGTAACTGATTTCTTCAAAGAACCTCTGTTGTGACTACTTACTTTCATTACTGACCTCCGGTATCCACTGTGAGGAGACACTGACGGCCCATCGGTAATTAGACTGTTGCCACTGTGGCCTATCGTTGAAATTGAGAAACTGGGGGCCTTGCGCTATCTTCTCCTCTCTCCCAACCCAACGCGTGCTCGACAATCCTGTCTCAAATGCGCTCCTTTTCCGCAGTTGAAACATTTAGACGTAGGCCGCCCTTTCATATTTGATGTTGTTACATTTATCAAGCATTTCTTGCAGCCTCAAATTCCAGGGCATACAAATAAAGTCATCGGTAGCATTCGGATAGGCCATTCTTACCATCCTCTCGAAGTCGGCGCCAAATTCCTGCAAGCTCTCTGTTGATCCCTGTTCCTTATTTTCAACTGGGTTTGGTAGACTTACTGGAGGTGGTCACTACCATACCTGATGTCCAAGGCTGACAAAATGGTCTCATAACTTCTCTGTATACTGCCAGGAATATTCAACAGGACATGTGAGGCCTTTCCTCGCAATGCCATCACAAGTGCATTAGCTTCCTCGTCGTCGTTCCAGCCGTTATTTTCCGACGCAGTCTCAAACTGGTTGCGAGAAGCCAGATTCAGCGCTGTTTTCTTTGAACATTACAGGGCTTGAGTTAAAAAGGGAATCTGTATAATGAAAAAATGAAAATGATCACAATCAAACGAGAATATTCGAATGAACAAAATTTTCGAGAACACTGAAGCCATCAGTTGAGTTTAGATATGTTGAAAGATCAGAAGAAGTGTTTCGTGACCTTTTTCGCCCAGATTTGAATTGATAATACCTATTCCCCTTTCCAAAGTGATGACGTGAATGTAATACAATTAAAAATTTTCGAAATATCCAATAATCACTGATGATGACCTGATGCTTCCGAAACAAAGGAAAAATCCCACAGACATTTCATATTGTCATTAAATATGACCCAAAAACTCAAATACAGTTCCTTACTTTCTTGAGCACATTTCTATGGTCCATCAAAAGTTGCAATAAGAATATACAAATAATTTTTAAAAATGTATTCAATGAAACCAGATATTGGTAAAAATGAAAAATCGAACTTTTCCTCTACCCTCAACATCATAATGATAGTCCCCTCAATACGCAACTTTGCCTTAGGTATAACCTTCTTTGTAACCTCATTCTTCGAGATTCCTATGCATCGACCCAAATTTCAAAAAGAGTCATTCTTTGCATTAGGATTAATTCACTGTAATTCATAACGATGCTAATAATTATGAGAAGCCACTGAGTCTTACCATTTGTCAAAATATTCCAATAGTATACATTTCCTTCCTCGGATTTAGCTTCATGCCAAACTTTCTTACTCGCATCGCTCAAAACCAAGTTTTCGTTTTTCATTTTTTCTTTGATTGCAATAGATGTGAGATCGACGACGGTACTGCTTTCTAGGTCTCTTCGATATGCCGCCATGGCAGCTGCTTCCATTTGTTTGATGGTCTTGTCTGCATTTTCAGATTCCCTCTGGGCCTTGGCACTAGCCTTCGTGATATCTTTAAGACGTTTCTTGACATTTTCTTGGTGTCTTTTACCCCTTTCGTGAAATTCTACACTCTGGAAAACAACCAAGTTTATGTTCAGATAGTTTAAAAAAATCCCAGAGAAAATCAAAACATGAATGAAAGTCTTGATTATTGATGTTTTTCTAATGATATAATTATATCGTCTGTTACGATTAGGTGAATTATGGTGCTGAAATGGGTCCAGAACACAAATATAAAATCTCTATTTTAGGCCACTAAGTAAGACAAAAACAGGACGTGACTTTGCAAAATTTTGTAGTATCACAAAATCACCTGGATTCCATAGATGTAGAATCGCTCGTTTCAATGTAAGCAAAAACAATCTTGAAATGCTCAAATATGATAAAAGACTTATTTGTTGATTTTAGGTCGAAAACCAATTTAATTCTTGCGAAACGATTGATCAGATCAAGGAATCAATAATACCTATGAAAACAAGATGAGAACGTGGTCAGAATATTTATACGAGGAAAACTTCGACATGTAAAATTTGGCAGAGAAAGGTGCTCGAAAGGAAAAGTTGATGTTTCAACTTTGTAAGTTCCAAAATCAAATCCAAAATTATCAATGACGATCCAACGAATGTTACGGTATACAACAAAATCTGCTTATTTCAGGTTTCAGTTCCGTTGCGATATTCTTCATTTCATTTTTTGACGAAAAAATCGGTTGATTTTTGTCTGTTTTTCAGAATAACGTCAAATCTGATTCCTCAATTGAAAAATCGAATTCACCGTCATAAAAGAAACAAAGAAAAAGATGGAGAACTGGATCCAATAACTTCTCTATGATAAAGTTCCAGCGTCTGTGAATGAAGTTGTTAGTTACTGAATGAACGGTGCTGATGAAGAAAGTAAAAAAATGCAAGACTACTGAAAAAATTTTGAGTTGAGGGAGACCCAGGTCATATGAAAGCCTATTCAAAAATTTAATCAACATATTCTTCTGATAGATCATCAAAAGTACCTATGGCAATGATTGTAACAGTCCACAATTTCCTTGAGCGTAAAGGAAATTAACAGTGAAATATGGTTTCGAAGATTTTTGGTACTGCCCTATATGTTCAGAACCAAAAGGACTGGAGTTAGTTTTTTGTTATCATTCGATAACGAATCCAATTTTGCCCCTAATCACCGTTTACGTGATCTTCATGGCATTGCGATCTGAATTTATCATTTGCGACTTATAATGGGCCTTTTCCCCAAAAATTTTCAAATTTACCGATAAGCTAGAAATTTGTTAGTTTGGTATCTAAAAGTGATAGGAGGGATGTGAGCATCTGACTTACTTTCAAAGCAAAAAGTTCCTTTGGTTCAATTGGTAATTATTGATGATTTCTCCAAAATCCATTTTTCCTTTCGATAATTTTGAATGAACCCTCCCATAGAAAATGAAATGATATTTTCGAAGCATTTTTGATGAAACAGTCATTTTCTAGGCACATGAAAGTTTGAGCAGAAAATATCTCCGTCAAATTTTGAGTATATTTGAGATTGTCGATGGAGTCCAAGACGTAGATCTACAACAGCATTCAAAGCTGGAACATCATCGATCATCAAATGCTGCGTTGGTGTATGCCCTGAAATTCGAGGCTACAAAACAGGCTGATCGTCAGCAACTGGAACCACCACAACAGGGGGTGAGGATCATCAACGACAGGGGGGGGGGGGGGTTAACAATGCTCGATAGACATAGAAACATTTGAACTGCGGAAAAGAAGGCCATCTGAAACGGGATTGTCGAGCATGCGCCGGGTCAGAATGGTCGTCAATGCCTCTTCACACAGTTGATATCGTAGCTACGAGGTCAGTGGTGAAAGCAAGTAATCACAACAGAGGTTCTTTGAAGGGTTCAGTACAATGATGGAATCACCGTCTATGCTGAAACCCAAGTAAGGATTGGGCTCGGAAATAGCGAGATACGATGTACAGTGCTGGTTGCCGATATCGTCGACGAGTTCATCTTGGGATTAGTGGAAGATGTAAGAAACAAGCTTCTGAAAGTTGGCAACGAAGAAATCTTACTACGGGTACCTTTCCATCAGTTCGACAGCGCCAACGTGGTCGTTATGGAAGACTCTAGAATGTCTTCCAATAGTGAGAAAATTGGATTTGGTGGCTTGGCTGCAGCTTGATAGAACAATATTAGGCAGCCATTTGAAAGGAGTTTTCATGGCCAAATCCCTTGTGAACTGTAACAACAAAACCATTCCTATCAACCCATACAACAACAGGATAACGCTCAAGAAAGGACAAGTGCGAACCCATTGCAAAATCGCTAAAATAGAAGAGGGAGTCTCCACAGAAGAACTAAGCAAGGCCGTGAGATTTGAAGAAGTGGAATATTACGGGTCGAACGGAGTTGGTACAGCAACAAATTAATACCGGAGACGCCGAACCAATACGTCAACCACCTAAACGTCTGACTTTTGCAAAACAAGAGGAAGCTTCATCCATCTTGAAGGATATGCTGATAGAAGGCGTTATAGAAGAGTCAAGTAGCCCTTGGTCATCACCCATCGTATTGGTGGCTAAAAAGTATCAATCAACGACATTCTGCCTAGACTATAGGAGGCTTAATTATGTCACCAGAAAAGATAGTTACCCCCTACCCAGAATAGGCGGCACAGATGGCAGGTTGCAGCGCATCGCTTAGGTTGGACTTAATCTAGGGATAACCTTAAGTTTGGAAATCAGTATGCAACAGTTGCCCTTAGAAGTTAAGTCCCATGTAAATGACAGCAAAACTTAAGTGGCAGATATTCTTTCACTTAATCTTATTCAACCTAGTTTTGAGCACGATTGCGATTAGAAAATCCACAAACGAGAGCTGAGCAATTATATAAGAAAGCTCATATTAGGACTCGAAATATCATAGAGCGTTTATTGGAGTATTTCCAGCTCTAGCGTATGGACTTCGATTAAAATTTGAGACAACACAAGTGTGTTGATTGCTGCCTTGTAGCATAATATAATATGTAGAGGAGCGCGGTTAGTACTTGGATGGGTGACCATGCAGGGAAATACCGTGTCGAAAGCCCGTACAGCTGCAGCGAAATAGCATATCATAGCTCGCAGACAATATATCAATGAGCACAAGATATATTGAGGATATGCCGTCCTTCGGAGGGGACGTTAAGCCGTCGGTCCCGAGTCCATGGATGTTGGGCTCGTTAAAGATCCCTACCTCTGGTTGGAATACCAGAGGGTTCGGCAAAATTTCCGGTTGGGGGAAGTGTGCTCACCGGCGTCGGTGATTGGCCTTGGTAGCGGAAATAGGCCGACGTTAAATAATGAAAAAAAAAAAAATAATATGTAGAGAACAAAATGAAGATTTCAAAGATCCTGAAGATGTACAAAGGTTTGTGGAATTCATGAACCAGGATGAGCTTACCAATGTACCTCCGTTTAACCAAAATATTGTTGCTCAAGGTTTTGTAATGAACGTAAGTTTTATTTAAGTGCGATAGCTGGCGGCTAAAGTTCATTACAATGGTTTGAAAAACTGGTCCTCACAAAATATAAGGAACAAGTCTGACATCAACACCTAAACTGGAGCTTTTGTGAATTTTGTGAAAATTGGGGAATGATTAACAAAATTTCTACAGTTTTCAAAATATCAAAAATACACCATATTCTCATAGAATACGAATGATTTATCAGAAAATTTTTAAAAAGCGTATTTCTATTTTTATAAAGTTTTTTGAGATTCACGAATTTCGGAAAAAAATTGGCTTCAAATTCACTACATTGAGATCGCTTATTGAAGATGTATATTGAACGCATGCGCGTGTGTAACCGACACTTTTCTGGAATTCTATCCAAGTTCATTATTTATCTTGTATTAAATTGAATTACATACGAATTATATCAATCAATACAAAAGTTCTTCAATCTTTTATATAGGGTGTCTTGTGCATGACCTAAGCATTTCCCAATTCAAAATTTTCCAATACATACCTGATTTGTATTGCATTTTTTCATCGGCAACGTTCATTCAGTATCTGTATAATTTATACGATACTCCTAGATGCTTTCGCAATATTTGGAGTATCAGATTTTTTTCTGTTAATATTCTGCGATATCACAAAAATTGAGCTTTTGGAAATTTTGTTTTTGCATATTGCTCTGAAGATCAGTCAGATCAGAAACAAAACTTCACAACTACGAAGCAAAAATAAATATTCCACCGATTTTGATTTCATACCAATGCCGGAAATTTTTTATAGAGCACTTATGCTTGGTTCATAGACCAAACTTTCACTTTTAATCCATCTTTTACTGTTACTTTAAGGAACTCACAATGATAATCGACTAAAGCGTTCATACATGACACTTTTACTTCACTATTTTGTGTATGAATGCCTCCATTTATCAGCTCTGTGAGAACTTCCTTAGAGTAAAAGTAAAATATAAAGTAAAAGAAAAAGTGTGGTCTATGAACCAAGCATTACTATCTTCTAAAATTGTGAAATCGATTTTTCAACAGAACAATAAATTTCGACGTTATCTTTAGAAGCAAAGGACAAAAATTTACTAATTTTTTTTGTCCAAAACCCGACCCACCGATTTTTCCGCGATTGATTGCAAAGAATGGCGACTATCGTAACGGAAATAACACTTCTGGTAAACTGAGGCAAAAAACAATACATATAACGTACTGAGACTTCATCGGACCCACAACCTTTCATTGGTATGGCCTTGGGATTTGCCAACAAATACTGAATACCTGGGCAGCAAGAATTTCAGACTCATTCCAAAGCATTTTTACATCCCTCGAAGAATGTCACCAACAGACTATGGTTGATGGAAGATCCAACACATCGTCTCTGTTTGGAAAATGCATGAAACAGCAGAACACATTTCCTGTGCTTGTCCCGCCGGGGCCCAAATCAATTATTGAAAGTTTGGCAGAGTGTAACTCTCTCCATCGGGCCTGATAGATCACCCACCACCCAAACATATCTCCTTCGTTTAGAAGCTGTATTCATTTACAGTTTCGTCATAACATGATTCAGAATTTTGGGATCGCTGTTGGGACATGCAAAGTGAAAACCAATTTTTATTTTGAGCGATTCTCTCGGCAAGATTCAACATAGCATATTCCCTGACCACTTTTCATCGTACTTTCATTGCTATATTCGATTTTTTAAGTTTTTCTTAATTTTGATCACTTTCACCTGTGCTATATTATTTTTCGTTCTGTGTAAATATCGCCTCTAAATCTTTGGAATTCAGTTAACTTCAAGATACTACATGTCTGTTTTCTAAGGAATAAACAATATAACCTATAAAGTTTTCCTGCTCTGGGGTAGCTGGAATCCTACCGGCCTTCCTCCTGGCTTAATGATTTGACGCACCGCTAATTTCACATTAGCGCAAGCAAAAATTCAATTGACTTTTCGACTAATTGCGAACTGCCATAAATCTTATTATAAGTTATTTCATCTATGAGACAACGGCAAAATATTGTTTACGTTTTATGTTCTGAATCTCTACTTTAAATTATTACTTTCAGGACCACACACCCTGCAAAGCCAATACTGATTGATTTGCTCTTCCATAACCTTTGCACCAACAGATAGGTCTATAATTGTGAGGTCTGGTTCACTTCCCACTTTACAAGGGCGAATAAAGGATACAGTGGGCTTCATGTGGATCATGCCCCCTCTTGGGGGGCATGATCCACATTATGTTAATAGAATTCGAGTCTATTTTGGCGGGACCATTTCTTTTTCATTTATTATGATTGTGATCGAACGGAAACATGTTATGGTTGGTTTTGAGTATGTTTTACTGCCGAAGGCTGTATGTGAACCCCCTGGCGCGAAAGCTGGATCCACTCTGCGGTTGTTCTCCAGGTCTTAAGAAATGCCCCAAATTATACGGGGGGTTCCTTCTCTTTACTCTAGTGTAGTACAAACAACAGGTAGGTTTAGAAACATATCACATTATCATAAGAGGTTTTTTTTCCAAAAAATCAAATACTGCTGAAGGTCAGTTGGATCACTATGGTGAACCAGAATTCGAAATTTCAATTTGCATCGAAAAACATATACCTAACGCTACAAATAAAAGGACGTTTAAAAAATTCCAGAAGAATGGTGGACGAAACGAATATATCTAGTACTAACCGATCCGTGCCCATTTTGTTGGGAGTTAATTAAGAGTGTTTGATAGTCAAAAACGTTATAAATCCTTTTTTTCTTTCATAGTCAAGAAACTCAATACGAACACGTCTTCCATCTATTCTCTATATGTTCTGTTTATGCAAAATTTAAAGTAGATTGGAATATGAATCACGTTGTCCCATACAAACTTCACCCCCGTTTTTCATTCCCTTAGAGGCTGCGCTGATTCGCCCCCAAAATAACTTTCCACCTTTTTCACCCCGTAAGGCGATGAGTTTTAATGAAATATGAACACCTCTTCCATCTATTCTCTTAAAGGGTGTTTATTCAAAATTTGAAGTAGATTGGTTCAATGCATATCTCGTTGTCCGATACAAACTTTGACCCCATTTTTCACCTCCTTAAGGGTTGAATTTCGGAAAAACCTTTCTTATCGGATACCTTTTTTATATGTAACTATAAATCAACAATAAACTTTGTAGTGATTCAAATATGAAAGATAGCTATATAGTAACACGGACATTTTTGTGTTGTTTCGTTGTCCGATACAAACTTTGACCCCGTTTTTCACCTCCTTAAGGGTTGAGGAAAAGGGGGTTGAAAAAGGAGCAAGACCCCGGGCGCCCAGGGGAAAAAAACCAGCAGGGGGGGAAAAAAGGGAAAAGAGAAAAAAACGGAAAAAAAAAAGAAAAAAAAAAAAAAAAGAAGAAAGAGAGAGGAGAGAAAAAAGAGAGAGGGGGGAGAGCCAAAGAGGAGAGAATGAAAGAGAAAGAGGGAGAGAGAGAAATTGAGGGGAGAGCCCGGGAGGAGGGAAGGGTTGAATTTCGGAGAAACCTTTCTTATCGGATACCTTTTTTATATGTAACTATAAATCAACAATAAACTTTGTAGTGATTCAAATATGAAAGATAGCTATATAGTAACACGGACATTTTTGTGGAACTAATAGAGACCATTATTTTTGTTGACCATTATGTTCGTCTATACCGAGCCGTTTAGTTAGAGCAGAGATACTCATTACGCGGCCCTCGGCAATATTTTGTGCGGCCCTCGGCAATATTTTGTGCGGCCCTCGGCAATATTTTGTGCGGCCCTCGTAACTTGCAATTATTTCCGCGCAACTTCCCGAACAGTTCCGAATCGTTACGGAGAAACACAGGCGACCACGTGTGGGCGTTGTCTGACCTGACCGTCTGTTTTCTGCTTTGTCGTTCATTGTATTTGGCACGTACAAGTTGCTCAGTAAGTATTACCTTATTTCGAGTGTTGTAGATTAGTGATTTATCGAAAGTTTTCATCGCTTCAGTTACTGTTGAACATTATTACTAAATATGGCGGGACTGTTTTCAAAAGGAAAGAAAAGGAAACTTGAGGAAGAAAACCGCGACTTTCAAAATGAGTGGGAGAAAGAATTCTTTTTTACGAAAGGTACAGCTTTATGTTTAATATGTCGTGATGTGGTATCGGGAAATAAACGTTACAACTTGTAAAGACACCACACGGTTCATTCACAATTTGAAGAAAAGTTTCCAAAAAACTCTAAACTCAGAGAGGAAAAATTACAATCCTTGAAAAAAGCTATTGTTTGTGAACGAAACACACGTTTTAATGCTATGAACAAGAATGAGCTTACTACCAAAGCATCATATCTTGTAACTGAAATTTTAGCCCGTAAGATGAAGCCATTTTCAGATGCGGAAATAGTAAAGAATGTGTTATTACAGTTTGTAAAACATTGTTCTCGCATTTACCTATCGGTAAGCAAATACTAGACGAGGTTTCAAAACTCCAGCTGTCTGATTCAACGTGTATGGGACGATCACAACATTTAGCTGCAAATATTTTACTTAATGTTACTGATGAACTGCGACAAAGCAAGTGTTTTAGCCTTGCACTTGACTCATCGACTGATATAACATCAATATCCCAATTGCTCTTGTTCGTGAAATATGTAACTAAAGATGGTGATGTTAAAGAAGATCTTTTGGACACAGTTCCTATGAGTGGTCGAACTCGAGGTGTTGATTATTTTGACGCAGTAGTTAAATTATTTAATGAATGTAGCAGTGACTTGAAAAAAATTTTTTCAGTGTGCACAGATGGTTGCCCATCAATGACAGGGCGAAATATCGGGTTTCGTTAAATTGTTAAAGAACCATTTGGAAAATGAAAAATTAATCAGTGTTCACTGCATCATTCACCAAGAAAGTTTAGCAGTAAAGTTTGATAAAAACTTTAAATATGTTATGAAAGTAGTTGTAAATATTGTGAACTTTATAAGGTCAAATGAATTGAATCACAGATCCAATGCTCGCACAGGTTTCGACTTCTGAGGGTTGACGTTCGTCAGCTGGTTAACGAAAACGGACAATTTTAGGACAATTTTTTTTTAGGACAGAATGTTTCAGGAGTTTTTGAAGAAATCATATCTCAATACGGAGATGTACTTTACCATACAGAAGTAAGGTGGTTAAGCTCGTGGTTAAGCAAAGGTAAAGTTGGATACTAAGAAAAAACAGTACCCTGAAGGTTATGACTTTGGTTGGTGGTTAAAAGTAGCATTCCTTACTGATACAATGGCCATTGTTAATGAAACACTGACCCGATTGCAAGAAGATCAGAACAAAATTGTTACGCAAATGATGAGTATTGTGTTTCCTCAAGAAGAAAAATTCAGTATGTACATTGAAGAACTATCAATGATTTTTCTAGTTTTTCTTCTGTTCGATCTCTTTTTGAAGAAAACCCTGATGAAAGGAAAGATGTTTCTGCTTTGATAAAACTCCTTACCGATCTGAAAAACGAAATGTCTGAGAGGTTTAGTGACTTCAGGATGTATCAAAAGCCATTTAGTTTAATAGAGAATCCATGGACATTAATAACTGCTAATGTTGCAAAACTCGCTATTTTTGGATACGAAGCCAGAGACTTTAAATACGAGCTGTTTGATCTTCAGCAAGATACAGAGCTGAAAACCATGTTTGAGGATAAAAAGAAGGATAAAAGTTATTTTGAGTTTTGGAAAGTGTTGGAAGGGAAAAAATTTCCTAACTTAGTTGACTGTGCACAAAAACTGTTGTGTATTTTTGCATCAACATATTATGTGTGTGAATCTACGTTCAGCAAGTTATAGTTCATAAAAAACAAGTACAGATCCAGGGTTACCAATGAGAATGTTGACAACATTTTAAGAATTACGGCTACCTCACAACCTGCTAACATTGAAGCCATTTTGCAGAACGCCGAGAGATTCCGGCCATCCACCTCAAAGACATAAGTGTTTTATGATTGACAAATAAAAACACTTGCTCTTTACTTTTCTATCATGTATATTTCTGGATTTTATTGAATGTAATAAACATAATAATATATTCTTTATTTTTAATGTTTATAATTTACCTATTTTACCATAGTGCTCACAGTAAAAAAAGGTCAAAAAGTATTAGTTTAATTTATATTTAATATAATTTGAAAAAATAAAAATAAAATTTACTAGTAAAAAAACTATAAGTTAAAAAATGACAGTTGTAATATATTGCAAAGTTATTAAAAACGTTTCTGTTTAATTTCAGGTTGATTAATTAATGATTGAAATTTAAATCTTACAGTTTTTACCAAATGGCGAAAAGGACATTTCAAATTTAAGTTGAAGTTGCGGCTCTCACAAAAATTTACTATCAGCATAATGTCTCAGTAAAATATCGTAGTGAGGACCCCTGAGTTAGAGCATACCTTTAAAGCATCACATCTCACCCGCTTTCCACAAACTTGATTCACGTATACTATTATTTCTCATTGGATTTTTTTCAAGCATAATAAAATATAATATATAATAGACTATATAATATGATATTAGTATAGATTTTTATGAAAAAACAAATAACGTACTATCGTATTAAGATGAATTTTATAAAAGAGATTATAGAAATATTCTTCAGATTATTATATGTATCAATAATGTCATTAGTGCATAGAAATAATATTTTTCAGCAAAGATTCATGGTACACTTCGTATGTTTCAGTGATTCTAATTACGGAGTTTTTCAAACCTAATCTATTTTAAGATTAGCACCGTTCTGTAAGTTGTAAAATATCGCTCGTTTCTGTTTAATTTACTGTTGTTGGCAATTCCTCAAATATTTTTAATCCTGGATATCGGGGAATATGAAAAATAATAGCTTTACCTATCAAAGTAACATCAGTAGGTAGCTGAGATATGTAAAACAATACACCGTGACTTGGAATGTTTGAATCTCGTTGACAATGTTCTGTGTCGAGTATTAGTGGTTTGAACTCCCATTGTCGGAACTATTTAACACCTCTATAATATATTTCATTTTAGAATTTTAATAAGAGATAATGACAAATCTACCAGGAATGATAAAATCCATATTTACAACACAAGGCATAAAGAACATGTTCATCTACCATTTTCCATTATCGGAATCTAATGCTTTCATAGGATAAAAAAAATGTATTGATAAGAACGACAGTAGATCATTTTTCAGAAATAGGTTATGGAGGCATGTCTTGACACCTGAGTGTCGTTTCTTCTTGCCAACAACAACAATCTATATATCTTACTTATGGAGTCGGTTATAATAAACAAAAGAGTTCGAAAATAGATCGAAAGAAAATAAGAAAAACACACGCTTTTTGTGACTTTCACCTGAGAGTTCACAAAACCTCTACATTTCAAGTCAACAATTATCCGACTAAAAAAAACATCATTTTGATTATTTCAGTGATAACAAAGGGCATTTTTTATAGTTTTGATCAGGCGACCTCCGTGAAACAAACTACACATGGCTGATCTTTCCGTTCTATTCGTCACCAAGTAATAAGACATCATTTGAAAGGACTGTCAGATCTTTGCCTCCTGGGTGCACTCGGGGAAATGTTGGTAAGGGGAAAAATAAAATAAAAAAATAAAAATACAATACTGTATAACTAATTTCAATGTTAGGGCCACTTGTAGGTGTGAAGGTTGAGCAAAATTTAGCAGTGCTTAACTCTATTAAGAGCCTAGATAATGGCTTGTATTTGAGCTGAACCAAGAAGCTGAATTTCAGGTGAAATCCGTACAAGTAGCCTTCAATAACATAAAATATTGGATAATTACTTGCATGTGAGGAAATTAACATAATCTCTCTTGAAGCAAATCAGGCAGTTGAGTTTCTCCCCTCCCCCCCCCCTTTTTGAACTAGACCAGATATCAAAGTAGGACAACATTAAGATTGAAAACACAATTTCAAGTACTTTTCGATAAAACGAAATAACTACCTTCACAAGACCCCCTTTTCCATTCGAAAACACTTGAGATTGTCTCCTAGGCGGCTGGTGATCACACGATTCATTTTTCCATCAAAAGAACTGAAAATTATTATGATAATTTTGTCCAACCTTGAAATATGGCCTTTTCAAAAGTTTCTTCATCCGCAGTTTATATTAAACATGTCGTGGTAACGTTATTTAAAAAATGGTGATAACAGTTATAAGTACTCACAGGTTTATTATCAGCAATCCAACACTTGCAAAACTCACAATATTTCCTGTCTTGAGATATCCAGTAATCTGCCCTAGGAATAAAAAATTTAAAACAAAAAAATTACTTTTGTAAATTTTAATGACAACAATCCAAGATTCATACATTATTATTAGGAACTAATGGTGAAAATATGAGTTAAGTAGGTATACATGACTAGAACTAGACTAATACTTCTAAGAAAAGTACACGAAGAGGTATTTTGAAAGCGCAGTGTAAAAAATCTTTTGAAAATTTGAATATTTGAAGATTTTTTACACTGTACCGAAAGAACACAACAGCGAATGATTATTATGGAATAAGAACATCGTAGAATCAACAGCAACGTATTTGTCATTTAAACGATGAATTCTAATAGATACCATTTGATTCTTGTACATGACCAGGGAGAATTATAACATGTCAATATTTACATGCATCTTTTCTTCCGATGACCAACGGCTAGTCGTATATCGAGAAATAAAACGAACGAAGAAAGAAAAGAGAAATGTTTGTGAACAAGTTTTAAAAACGGAAGCAAATTTGGTTTCCGAAACGTTAACAACGATAAGTCCTTTTATAAATATTAGTTCTTGCATTTTCTTGCAAATTCAACTTATACGAGAAGTTTCTGACAAATAGGACGTGTTTCATTCGGAAGGAAATTTTTAATTTAACGGAGCAACTTTTCGGGGTAGATTAGGAATCTGCCCTACTACGTTGGTATAGATTTCAATATTAATTCTTATTATTTTCATATTGTGCTTTACAACCAAAAAAAAATTAGGAATAAAATTTTTTCCGTCACTTCTGGTTCTCATGGAGGTCGGACCAAATTCCTTATTTCATACGGAACACCATGTATAATTTCACATTTTTTAAATTTAAATACCCTAAACAAAAAATGAACCTTTTTCGTGTATAACCATAAAACAGAAACCATAAATAGGATACTCAATATTCGGTGACCTAATGATATACAGAGTATCCAGACGATATATTAAATGGGCAAATTGGTTCTTCACATATAATCCCATACAATGTAGGAAATTCCTCAGAAGCATATTCATGGTTTCTGTTTAATCTGTCTATTTTTTGGTATAGGATATTTTTCATGGGAATCAACCTAAAATTATGTCAGTTAACAAAAAATATCAAAATATGCAGGTGGTTCTGTTCGAAATAAGGAACTTGGCACTGACTTACGGTATAAAAATTTAATCATGACAAATTTCAAACTATAGTTATTATTTTCCAGTGTACGGCTAACCGTTGATAATCGCGCTGAACCCTGACTTAATGCGAATATACATCAACTGAAACAATCGTATTGTTTGAAAGAAAAAACTGATGTGAAACCGATAAGCTGATCAGTGAAATGACAACTGTTCAAAATGAATTATCAACCGAAGGCTGTGAAAAAATTCAGGGTTCACCACCCAAGTCTTTGATTGAAACAAAAGAAAGATTTGTAGCAAACAGTATTTAATTTTTGGCGAATGAATTCAATAAAGCAGGCAGAATTAGAATGGCACCAGGAAAAAATATAAGTTTTTAACTGGTGATGTAAGAGGTTCATCAAGGAATACCATAACAAAATTCAGGTAAAAATATTAATTTGTATTGTTTTTGTCAATTCTGAGACAAAACACATTTCAACCTTTCATCGTATATGTTATAAAGAGTATTAACAACAGGGTTGCTATTTGTCACAAGCAGTGGAATTCCCGCTATGACTTTCAGTGCGCTATACTCTCTTCAGCGCTAAGATGAGTTTCGTTTTCAATTCAGATGTCGAAATTAATAATGTGTTTATCGGTATATTAATTTCATAACAAGATTTTCAAAATCACAAATAAATCTACAAGTGATAAGAATTTTGTGATGCAGTGATACGAGATTGAAACATATTGAGTTGCTGCTACCAAAACTGAATATTTCAAGTGAATGAAATAACTACGTTTGAAACATTTCATGTAAAGAATATGGGCGTCTATCTATATGCAGACAGAAGTAACAATACGATCATCCAACAACCCTGCATGATATGAAACCGTTCAGTCAAGGAATGAACACAAATCTGTATCAAAGGGCCTAATTTCCTTATCGATACTTAGTGGTCTAACTCCAACTGGATTTGAATCGAATGAATGCAAATATTCAGATGACGATACGCGCCAAAACTAACGAAGTTAAAAAAAAACAGCAAAAGTTCTCCAATGCGTTGAAAAAGGATCAATAGGACCTGAAGGAGATAGGACCGAACAGATAAAACGTAGTACGACATAATGCGAAATAGGGTCATTCAAAGGCTTCAAAGAGAAAGAGGACGGCACTTTAATTTTGATCATATCCGAGAGTGCAGATCATAATGATCAAAATAGGGGATCAGTGTTAATGCAACCACAAGGAAATTACAGCAGAACACTGTGTAAATGCAACGACTATACAGGGTGTCCCAAACTCAATGGCCTATTAGACATTTCTAGGAAACGGGACATAGGATTATTTTGAAAATTTGAATTCTTGGGTAATTAGTTCTGTTCTATCGATCTAAAATATTTTCAGCGTTGCGACGTTGCCGCTTATATTGAAAAGTAGCAACAACTTTGATATTTCAAATAGAACACCCTATATATTATTGTATTTCTCGCTTAGTTATTGCTTTCCGATTATTTTTGTATAATACTTCCCTATACCTATCTTCAGTGGTTTTCGAGAAATTCATTGATTTCCTTATTTTTTGTGCGAAACGTAGCTTTAATCAAATGCTTATTACTGTGGTATTTGGATTCGAAGACAGCTGAAATTTTGAATGTAGTTTGACAATGCCCTGTGTATTAGTTGTGTCTAAGGAAATTTCTTCTCCATTATACAGGGTCGTTCAAAATTTGTGATTTTACCGATACATACAAAAGTGGTGAAAAGTGCATTTTTTCAAATGGAACATCCTGTATATTATCGAAAATCCTGAAAGACAATTGAAGTTCCTTTCAAATGATGTGGCATGTTCCTATACCTAAATAGTCAGGTTTCCGAAATAAATACAAGTTTATATAAAAATTGTATTATTTCGACATAATTTGTATTAGATGGCTATGAAATGTCATGGAACATGTCATTATGAAAATTCGACAATTAATGCATCAATAATAAAACGTTTGCGCTTTCAATAACGTAAATTTGATTAGGAAGGAATAAAAATGGAAATTGTTTTTTCTTCATGGTCAATGTGATCAAATTATAACAATAATATGCAAAATGTTTTATTTCATTTACTTCGTCTCCAGTTATCGGCATGATTTGATTTCTTAGTGCTTCAATATTCCCAAACACAGCATAATTCCGTTCAATTCTTCTGAATTTTCTTCTATTCATATGCGGTAAATTTGGATAACGTTCATTGAATTTTCTGATGCATGTTCTCGAAACAATTCTCTCACCGTGAATATAAAACAAATTTGAAATATCTACAATTGAATATGCATTATAATCCATTTTCAATACTTTCTTCTGACAGAAACACTATGAAAATCACTGCTTGTCTAACTTAAAGTTTGTTTGGCCACGAAGAATAATCAATTTCATCAAAACTTCATTTGAATTGTTTTTGCCTTCCATTTTGATTCTTTTCTAATCAAATTTACGTTAATGACGTTTCATTATTGATGCATTAATTGTCGAATTTTCATAATGACATGTTCCATGACATTTCATAGCTACCTAATACAAAATATGACAAAATAATACAATTTTTATAGAAACTTTAATTTATTTCGGAAACCTGACTATTTAGGTATAGGAACATGACACATCATTTGAAAGGAACTTCAATTGTCTTTCAGGATTTTCGATAATATACAGGATGTTCCATTTGAAAAAATGCACTTTTCACCACTTTTGTATGTGTCGGTGAATTCACAAATTTTGAACGACCCTGTATAATGGAGAAAAAATTTTCTCAGACACAACTGATACACAGGGCATTGTCAAACTACATTCAAAATTTCAGCTGTCTTCGAATCCAAATACCGCAATAATAAGCATCTGATTAAAGCTACGTTTCGCACAAAAAATAAGGAAATCAATGAATTTCTCGAAAACCACTAAAGATAGGTATAGGGAAGTATTATACAAAAATAATCGGAAAGTAGTAACAAAGCGAGAAAGGCAATAATATATAGGGTGTCCCATTTAAAATATCAAAGTTGTTGCTACTTTTCAATATAAGCGGCAACGTCGCAGCGCTGAAAATATTTTAGATCGATAGAACAGAACTAATTACCCAAGAATTGAAATTTTCAAAATAATCCTATGTCCCGTTTTCCAGAAATGTCTAATAGGCCATTGAGTTTGGGACACCCTGTATATTTATATTCATTTAGCGTTAGCACAACAAAGAATCGTTCGAGAGCATTGATTTTAAGATCCATATATTAAAAATAATAAGTGACTAAGTGCCCTTTACACTTTCATTTTGCATCTCTATTTCTTCATTACCATATATTAAAGTGTACCATTCATTACTGCCTTTTCACCCGTTTTATCTCTATTCTGAAGTGGGGAAATTATATTGATGAAAACTGTCCGTCTTAACATGTGTTTGAATATATGTCTATTAATCGTAAATAAGATATCACATCATATAGACGATTTGATAGTAACAGATGACTCTAAGGCTCCCCTATCCCATCAACCAAATCTAACCAATCATCAATATTTGAATGCCTTGTTTCGATGTTTTCTGCTCTGATCACTGAGAAGAAGAGAATAACTTCGAATAAAAATTCCAGTACAAGACAAAACATTCCTTGATATGGAAAACCTCAAGAATTCTTGTCACAAACCTACCAACAATAGTTTTTCAAACCGTTGACTTTGCTTCAACTTTGAAATATTATTGCTGTAAAAATAGTTTCAAGTTTATACGTCTGTAGTTGCGTTTATACAAAACTGAGAATAGTTTTGTGAACGTTTTATTTTTTTCTACTACTAAGAAAATATTAACGAGCTATTTTAATCGGTCAATTGATGATACATCAATCAAAAGTGAGTGAAAACAGTTCGTAAAATTTAAAACGATACTCGAAAACAGAGAATTAAAAAGCCAGATGCAAGATTATTACAGTGATTTTTGCCAGAAATCCGATTTCATTTTGATTGGCGTAATATTTTTTTTCGCGAATAGTGGTGCCCACCTATATTGAAACAATCAAGAAATTAAAAATTAATATTGGATAAACTGACTTATTGACCTGGAATTCTTTCCTTAAGGATAATACTTTACCGCTTTTTTGGTTTTGTTCGAGATGAAAAGCTTTGGCCAAGCAGTCTACGGTATGGTCCGTTTATTCAATTTGGGTTTTTCACTGCTGTTTCAATGCGCGGTCTGCGCAGAATTTTTCCGACTCGTTTCGATAGACAATTGTTAGGTGCCTAGATACCAATCCTGGGAGGTGGGGTATCTAGATTGAATACACCAACCGATCCGATAGCACTGTAGGTTTTCTAGGTGTTCCCATAGTTGAACTAGCAAATGCGCTACCGTAAAAATCAGTAAGACGCCCCAGAGCGTTTCGCCACCCAAGATGATTAGCCGACCCTTGCCCGCATATGGCTCTCGTAAGAGTGTTTAGCAAAGAAAAAAAATAAGGAGGTCTCACTTTCAACGTGAGATTCCAAGCATGATGAAGGATAGGGAATGAAAATCAGTCCAAGACTCTCGTCACCCAACCAAACGCCGACCGCGATAAATGTTTCTTGACATCAGACTCGTGATGGAACTCGACAGAAGCCAATCCATATTAATATTGTTTCAATATATCTGTTGCACCAAGTGATATGAATTTATTCCACACTTGGCAAGTGAACAATTTTGCTTATAATTTCTATGTTCGTGTCGTCTGACTTTCTTTTGTTGAAAAGACTACACTAGTAGAAAAAAAATATCGAACAAAATATGACTCATACATCTCTGTAACATCGCTTAGCTCTTTACAGTTTTTAAATTCTGGAGACTCTCGCCGACTCCAAAACGAAAGTGTAATACCTGTACTAAATATGGCTCATTTTACTGAATACTATACTAGGGAGTTATTGGAAAACAATTCATTCTGATGAAACAGCCATATCAATTTGACATAAATGTATTGTAAGGTATTATAAAATAATCGGAACATCTGTGAAGCATGATCGTTCAAATAAGGAAAGATGCGAAGACTTTTGAATATCATACCGCGTACCATATGTAGTTTATACTGATGCCAACTCCTCCATCACACAGTGATCGTAAGATTGGATAACCAATAAAGGCTTGAATTGGTTGAAGATTGATCCACTACAAAATATATTCAAACTATCGATTGATTTCATTTCAATAAATGTTGGGAGTACTCGAGCACTTTTTTCTTTGTTGTTCAAAGAACTCATTCCAGCAGAAACAAGACAATACCAGCCCCTTTGGAATTTGGGTGTATGGAGCTCGTATGGAACCAAATTAACGAAAATTGATCTCAAAGTAATATCTGACTAGAAACTGATTGGTTGATTGACCGTGTGGGTAAAGGGCTCGTATGTGTTTGTTGCTCGGACTTCACGTACCCGTTCGATCCTTGATCTGGTATTTGCACGGAACCGACAAGAATATAAGCCGTTCCTTGACCACACAGGTTCACCTTCTGGGCATTTTTTCAATTAAGTTATTTATTTTGTGATTCAGCAATTACATACATTTTTTATAAATTAATATTGAACATTGGGTATAACATTTTTGTCTGACTGAAAAGGACTATAGTTAGTTTCAATGTACAGGAATGTATACCGTCACCAATCTTTCCTATAACCCTCGAAACCATCAAAATTGTGCATCATTATAATATTATATTAAATTATCAAGTATACTCTATTGGCGCAATGCACTATAGAAGTTCGTGAAAATGCAAACACGAGAAAACAATACATAAGTATATACAAATATGGTATCGATGAAAAAAAATATTTCGATTCAAAAACGTCATAGAATCATTTAAGAAAACCTAGACTAAATATTTGGGTGCAACCAAATGAATTATACCAACGATTATGCAAACTTATACATGTCTGAAAAATCGTGAAACACTTATCTTAGACATTGAAATTTGGTATGATGTTACCATTGTGTAACAGTATATTTCAACTTTTCCTCGAATTTCTCGAAACTTTCAACTCCAACAATTTACTAGACACCGAATGTCTTTTGCCCATGTATTCTGTATTCTTCTGTGACTTTTCTTTCGTTAGGCATGGGCCAAATTATATGTATAATTGGAATGAGATAATACCAGAGCCTCGCATGATATAGTTTTTGTATTTTTATCGAAGCAACTACGATTATTCGACAGAAGCTTAAGTTTGTAAAATGCATGAGTTCTAGTGATTCTCTACTGAAGCCAATGTTGTGAAGCTTTGCCAGCAGAAAGCGATGATTAATTCTGTAGAACGCTTTCGTGTAATCTAGCAAAACTAGAGTAGTCAACATATTTTTATCAGTTACCGACAAAATATCATCTGTCACCGCCAACAATGGCGTGGAAGAGCAGAATCTTCATCGACGAAAGAGAAGTTGAATTCGGATACATCCTCCTTCACACTTCAGAGATTCAAAACACTCAATAATGTCTCCAATATTCTTCGCGAGTGCTTCAGGTTCACTTTTTCAACTTTTTAAACAAGGCTTAAGAAGATTTGTGTATCGAACTCACATGACAGATGACAGGCTTTTTTTCCTTATTCATTGCCGTTCGTGAAATTCCTGAGTTGTTGAAAACTTTTTTCATTCATGATTGTTACGCATATCATTATTATTTAATGACAAAATATTTCCTGAATTATAATGTATTATTTGAGATGAAATGAAATAAATAATATGTATATTTCGTCAGGTGTTTTGCCATCAATTTTTTTTCAGTTCTGCTAATGCCGTGAACTGACGATACGACAAAGTTAAAACCGTCGATAATAAATAATAATAATTGACAGAACAAATTCACTACACTGTCGATTAATCATAAGCCATTTCTCAATTGAGTAATTCCAACTTCCAAAAGAGGATGGATTATTGAATTGTATTCTTCCATAGATACATTTTGGGAATCCTGCAAACATGGCCTTAATAAAATTCAGGGGAACAATATCATATTTCAGATAATTCAGGTGTAAGCGATACGTTATCTGGTGGCAGTTGACGAACTAAAGTTGTCTATTGACAGATGTCTGTCAATGGTTGTTGATTTCTTTACATCTTTTACTGACATGTAATCAAACATTCATCTTTGCATACGCAAATCCACACTTTATTCAAAAAATATTCACAAGTGGAAACTGATTGATATTGATGGAAATAGAAAGAAAATAGAAGGCGTGCACATTCAATTTATTTCAAAACTATTTTGCTCCTACTCAATCCCCAAACCTAACTACCTATGGACTTTAAAGATGGAACCTAAAGCTACCAGTGAAGCACTTTACAATTCACTTTGACGTTGCTCGCCTTTCTTAGCTCATCAAGAAAATACAAGAAGCTAGCTTGGCTTTTGTTCCTGGAATATGTATTGAACAGATTAAAATTTCAAGTTTACATCAAAATGTGATAATTATTAGCAAATACTTGGGACTTGATGGATATATTGTGCAAAACTATCGAAATGTGGTGAGAGATGCAGCTCCCTAGTGATCCAACAGGCTTGTTTCCGTCTTCATTGAAGGACTGTTTCAGACCAGTCAAAAATAGTCGTCCATCTAACTAGTGAAAATGAAATCGCTTAAGCTTGTCACAGTACAACTGCTTTATGAATAGACCCTACCTAATTCTCAAAATATAATTATTGCTGCTATCGTTTGGTATATAGTATATGATATCGACTGTAATTGATTGAAACACTCACGAACCAAAATTCTCAAATTATGCTAACAATAAAACCTTCTATCTCTTCATTGGTTCCACACTAGATGTCTGAAAAGGACTACTCACCTATTCTATCTTTAAAGGGACTAGTGACAGAGCATCTAGTGCATACTAAAGCCATATTCGCCTATACACCAAGGAATTGTTATTTATTGAAGAATAAATTTCAAGATTTCCTTGTATTATGATCCCGAATAAAACTTCTCATTCGTTAAGCTTTCATTCAGTATTATATCCTAAACAAATAAGAAATACAATTCATGCCTTCACTTATTTTTTTACATATAATTGATGTCAGATCTATCGTTTTTTTGTTCTATACCTATATGTTCGAAATTGCCAGAATTGATTTTCCTAGTGTGCAACTTTTTGTGTACCTGAGAGACTCAATTCGAATTACTAAATGAAATCACTAGATTATGGTTTTATTTTTTCCTATATAAAAGTAGTTGATAATTTTTTGAGAAGCAAGCCATTATTCTCAGCAAATACAATTATTAATCTCATTATCAATAAAGATAGAAACGGGTGTTTTTATCTCGTTAGGTATTTCATGAGTAAACTTATTGCGCAAAAAAGAGCTGCTTTTGAAATTTTATTTACAGTTAATATTTTTTACAAACTAATTTAATAGAAGGGCGTTATTCAATGATGAACAGTTCCACTTTCTATATTTGAACAGTATTGGTGAATTGCAAATGCAGTTTTTCTGATAGGTATATGAATAAATGGGATCTATTTTCAGTATTGAAATATTCTGATATCCAGAAAATTCATTAAAATTCCAAATCAAATTGAAATGTTGGCAATTCAATTGAGTAGAAATCAAAGATCAACTATGTTTTTGACATGAGCTGCCGGCAACTAATCACGTGGTTTCCTCAAGAAAAAAAGCTGAAACTGCTTAAAATATAACATAAGCTGTGGTCCTTCGTACAGTTCATCGACAACCAAAACTTCACCCGCAAACATTGATTCAAATAGGATTGTACATTGAAGATTCCAATCTGGTTTAGAAGTATATTCATAGAAAGAGAAATAGATTTACAACAAAACCATAATCAAAGAATAGGCATCGAATGAAGTCAGAAAAACGCGCTTCATACCCAAACAACACCTATTGAAAGCAAGTTTTAATTTTTCAACACACCAGGAAGAGATAAATGACATATATGCCACTGATATAATATTCATAATTTTTCAGCAGACAACCCAAATGATCTCAAACCTCTTTATATAGCTGCCAAGAAAATGGTATGAGAATAAAAATTAATTTCTCACCTACTCTAGATTTATAGTCCTTGAAATACTTGCCAAATTTCTCCACAGCATAGTTTCAGAACTACTGAAACAAAGTTTGGCAGTAATATGAAACAGTTTTTCAATTTGAAGAATCCCATTCATATTCAGATGTTGGCAATTGTTTTAAACTTGGCTGAATTTTCAATTCTGGCCGTGAGCAACACTGAACTTATAAGAGAATGAAAACACAACAAAGAATGATAACAGTTACGATTTCGAACTTGAAATGATAATTATTATCAAGAAAAACAATTCAATAAATATATATGTATATATATATATATATATATATATATATATATATATATATATATATATATATATATATATATATATATATATATATACCCAAGTTAATAATAATTATATGTATAATGTCAAAACTGGAAGAATGAGAACGTTTCTTTGAAATAGAACTAGAAAGGAGGGCGAAGTTATCTCTTGTGGTATTGTTACACAAGATTTGGTCCTCCGCTTAGGCCCGGGAAAAAGTATATACAGACCGTTTTTCAACTGATCCCACTCTTGCCATGTCGGAAACGGCAAGACTTACAAGATCGGTTAAATTAGACAAAATTTTACTTTCTACTACAATCTGGAAAAATTAAGAATCAATATTAGAATCTACCCCTAAAAGTTGCCGCGTTAATCAAGTTTTTTTTTAATATTCGCCAAAAACCAGAATAGTCGAATTTCGTTTTTGGCTCTACTGCCTCGATTTCGAATGATATATCAAAAAGGACCTTTCGATACCATTTCATATCTATACTTCTCTTATAAAGATGGAAAATTTCTAACTTTGTTCGTTTGTAGGGGATAATCTTCGGAAATACTGATCCGATCGTGAAAATTCTTTCAATAACAGCAAGTTACAATGTTGAGGAGTAGTATAGACTATACTTCATTATGATTGAACAAAAAATTCAATGAAAAATATTAGTATTTGTAAATCAAGTCGAAGAATAGCGACCGAGATGTGATGCTTCACTGGTGTGCGTTGACTAAAAGGTTCGGTTCGATTGCTACACGGACGAAGTCGCGGGCAACAGCTAGTTTCTTATAATCTTATGTGAATTTCGTCAACTTTATTTTTTTTTAATGCCGACTCTAGTTTTTTCCATCCATTTTTATGGCCACTATCATAACGAAATCAACTAGGTGTTACAATACTTGTGTTTGATGGTTAAGAGTATTTTGACATTAATTTACTTCTGTTGGTTACTTGGTATATTACATTTTCTTGCGGTTTGTGGAATTCATGTGTAGCTTTGAGTCGTTCTATAGCCAAAAATATCGGTCCCTACTTTTTCGAGGTACTCAGCTCTGACTGGGAATTGTATGGGGCTATACAGCAGAGCTGGGTGGTAATCGGATAATTTTGAGTTTTTAAAGTCCGCCGATAATGCACCTATCGTATGCACAACACTGACCTATCTTCAATCCAAATGTACCTAATATGTTGAATCCCATTTGTATAATCATCGTTATCGTTATATAACATTATTATATAGCAAATGGAGCTATGTTTTTACCTAATCAGTTAAAAATCTTCATAAGTACGTTGTTTAATCAATTACATATATTTATTTGTTATATTTTCTATATCTCCTTTTTCAAGAACCCCTGTATATTCAAAAGAAATTATTTTTTCGGATTATAATAAAGTAGTTCTTGATATTTAGAATTTTGTTTTAGTGTACAAATACAATTAAGTATATTCCTCTTGAAAATTTACAATTTGAAAACTCAGCTTCTAACACACTTACTCCATATTGCTTCATCTCAAATGATCTATGGATTCGACCAACGTCTACAGAGGATAGATTTGGTGCCATGCAATTTTTTTGAGTACTACCTGATTTCTTTTTTCCTTATGTTATGCATTTTTAATATTATATAGAAATACATGCACATCACATAGTTCTAACAGTAGCAATTTCGTTTTCTTTTTCAAAAGTATCCTAGGAAGTATCCGAAAAAATATCCGAATACCTGTATCCGAATATGTTTTCAAGTGAAAGTATTCGTAATTTTTTTAAAAGTATCCGGATACATTTTGAGTATCCGTATCCGCTATTCGGATACTTTTTTCCGGTATCCGACCCAAATCTGCTATACAGAGAGGAGAAAAACGTCAAAAAACGTGTATTGTGATGATAGTGATTTTTTTGGGCTACAAGATCCGATTAAAAAAATAAGATGATGAGAATCCAAAGAACGAACGTTTTTTTTTGGGTCCTCTGACTTTTGAGAATTTCTAGAAAAAAAGTCTAATAAACTTGTGTACGGAAATGCTTCCTTTCGGATTGACAGGATGCTGAAATTGATTTTTTCATTCGCTTTTTATAAATAACTATTGCAAAAAATACATTATTTGTACGGAATTTGGTACCACAGAATGCTGAAATCGTTTTTTTTTTTGTTCGATTTTAAGAAATAACTATTGCAAAAAATAAATCATTTGTACATAATTTGGTACCTGGGGCTTTTTTGGCGTGGGAAATCATAACTTTGTATTAATTCTCATGTAACATATAGAGGGCGTTGCGTACGTTGTCACTATTCATTTCAAATTGTCCTAACTTTTTTGAGAATAACCTTCTGGTACTTTTCATAAAAAAATCCTTCTCCAAGTGAAAAAGGTACACTTCCTTAACAAGGCTGGAGGTGATCGATTTCAAGATATTTACAATTTTTTATATCGATGGATATTACTTAGTTCCTAGGGTGCTAAATAAAGTTGCTGAGAACAAAATCTAAGTATGTTCTGGATCTCGTCAAAATAAATAACTGTTCCTTATGTTTATCGAAAAATGATTCATCATCGAGATATTTTCATCAAACTTTATACGCAGTATGTATACGCGAATAAAATAAAATAAAAAAAAACGGGTACCAAATTTCGTACAAATAAATTATTTTTGACAGTTATTTTGAAAAGGCGAAAAAAAATCAATTTCAACACCCTGTATCTTCGAGACGAAGCATTTCCGGACTCAAGTTTATATAGATTTTTTTTCTCAAAATTGTCTCAGGAAAACGCCACTTGAACATTTTAACGTACTTATTTATGTTATACCGATTGTGCGGAAAAGGGATTGGTACACTACTATTTTCTAAGGTGCTCCGAGGTAACTTACTGATTTTCAGTAATGCATTCACTATTTCAACTACGGGAAACCCAGAAAAAATCCACTGCACTCCTCGGGCAACCAAGGAGTAGAGACTGGATTCTAGGGCCTGCGGCACCAGGACAGCTTCTCCCACGATTGGAAAGCCTATAATTCAGTTTTCCAGGCAGACATGGTTCCGCCCTGACAGCCAGGCTGCCATGACAAATACCTTCCCGAGTTCCAAATTAGTGGGGGATTCCAGGCTGCACTGAGAAAGACAATGAGGGGGCGAATGCACTTACCAAGCAAGACCAGCGCAAGGCAGCGTGGCACGCCGATGAAGGTTGCGGGAGAGCCAGGGCCCTATAGGGGGAAACGGGGGACAGCTGGGGTACCGAACTGCTCACTTTTAGTAGGTGACACCTCACAACAACCATAGGACTGATTATAGGAAACAGAGGATCTGAGAGAATATCAGCACAAGACAAGGAGGGATCTATCCCTGATTTTACTAGAAGATCAGGATGAAACGTCGATTTTTATATAATGTGACTATCCAACAAAGGCGCCCTCTACATGGAAATGCTTTGGAAGGGAGGAAATTGAACCTCTGAGGTAGGAATGGGAACAGTGTACAAGGGCAGCGGCTGAGCGCATAGAACTGATTCCTCCGAAATCTTATTTGGCATCTGATCGATTTTATAACCCATCACGAATACTGGTCTCAGAATTGGCAATTTGAAACTATATTCCACATGTCGAAAAATAAAAAAAATATTTCAGAAATGTTACTCTTGCCGTCTGACCATTCGGATGAAAAACTGTTTCATAAGTTCTGAAAAAAAGTAGCTTGAGAGAAATTCGTTTTCATCGTTTGTTTCATATGTAATCGCTAATTTCTCAATACGGATATATTACATATAATATGATATATAGACATCCAGAGGAAATTGGTATTGTTTATCACAGATAAGGTAAATATCAGACTAGATATATAAGGAATATGGTCGCTTATACATTAAGTTGTGACGGGTAAATACGCGATATTACTAAGGTCACTTAAAATTTGGTCACTTCTATAAGTACAGGGTAATGAATATTATCATCGTAATCACAATTATCCAAAAGGGCTAAGCGTTTTTCCCAGACAACAGTGTTGTAATTTAAATTCTTTTCACATCTAAATCCTTTAGATTCAGACTGAAGTATAAATTTGTCTAACGTATCACCCCTTTGTGGGGCCATAATATAGGCAATTCCATCATTTGCAAGACAATTCCAAAGACATTCTATCAAATCTGCTCTAGCATCATCAAAAAATAGACAATCGGCACATATAATCACATCAAATTGATGACTTGGTTCAAACGAAGACCATTTCAATACTTGACAATTCACATCAATATCGAAATCGTTACATTTGATGGTAGCCTGAACATTTTCAACTGATAATTTGTTACCATCGGTAACAAGAACGGTTTTAGCATTGCCATATTTAGCTACAAAAAGTCCTGCTAAACAGGACATACCGCCACCTAATTCTATCACACTTTTATTCCGGAAACGTTCCAAGTTCGAGCAAACAAAGTAGCTGAGAGTTTCCTCTGACGGCCATATACACACATTGCCGGTGTTATTAAATCCCATTAGATCTTCAGCGGAGAAAGTACGATTCCTATGGCCGACATTTATGAAATACTCAACGTCATCAATACATGCAGAATATTTGTACCAAGTACGTTTTTTGAATTGGTCGCAGTATTGGTCTTCATGTGACTTTATAGGTACTACAGGGAGTTCTTGGGTTCTCAAAAGCATGAAGGAGGAGATTCGACGAACCGAAAATTCATCAGTTGGACTAGAAGGCTGGCTTTCCGTAGGACTCTGTCAAAAGAAAACTTGCTTTTCCAAAAAATCATATCTTTTTATAACAAAAAATAATAATACTGAGTTTCTGTGTTTATTGAAATTATTGTTTCATGTGTCCCATCTGAGAGAGTATTTCCAACATTATGTTATGGTATGTGTTGAAAAAAATATCGCCGCTTAATTATAAATTGTGGTCTTTAATAAGTAATTTTAATTGTGAGTATTTGTGCCAGATGCAAAAATAGATTATATTAAGTTATAATTGAAAGCAAGAAAGTGAAGCAGGTAGATTCTGTTTTTCGAAGTAGCAGCACAAGTTACAGCGAATTTTTTTAATGCAAATTTTCAATTGTGTATCGAGGTATAAGTTAGAGAGGATATTGAGATCCTCCTAGCATTCTTGAAGACTTTAAATCATTAATACTGTCCTGATTGTAATAAATCACCGATTAATTCTTTTTGTTTAATGACTTTATAGCTCTTGTTTAGGTTACCCAACAACTGTATACTGTACTTTTATTCAAAGAAGTTCGTTTTTATGTTCACTACCATACCAAACATAATTGACAACGATGAATGTGGATTTTTTGCAACCTTCTTACCTCACTTGAGTATTGTAAACTTGGAAAAACTGACTTTTTGAACTCTGATTATGAAATCAAAATATATTTAAAAGTGCTTAGAGACTGACAACTAATGCATTCCAAATGTCTTGTGCTTCTTGTAATCTAAAATCTATATAATCCTATCAATATGGCAATAGCCATTTTTCAAAATTTAAATTTAAAGTTGGTCATCATTGAGTATTAAGATGCTAACCTTGTTATCTGAAAGCGCGTCGAGTTCAAAAAATATCAGTTTGGTGTTAGGGTAATCCGGGGTAATTGATCTCTACAAAAAGTTTCAAGTAAAAATTGTAAATTGAAAATAGTGAAGATTTGAAAACTAGCGAAAGTAGGTTACTGCAAAACAACAGAAAAAATCAATTAATGCCCAAAACCAAGAACCCCCTAACTTTCAGAGCTACCCTTCCTAAAAGCTTAGAGAGGAGTCGTGTGCACATTGTTTGAAGCTTGTTAAAACTGATGCATCTGTAACTCAATGCCATTACTGGAAAGAATTCTGGTCAATATTGATTTCTGGGGATATTGAAAGTCCCAATTTGTCCCAGTTGAACATATCGGCCCGGAAAAAATAATTACGATTTTTTTCCTCAGGAAAATTTTTTCTTCATTTCTTGTTCAGAAATTATTAGCTGTTTGTAGTAGTGAATATTTGTTTATCGTACAGCAACTAGTTCTAATGAAGTATGCTGTACTCTGCTTTCTTGTTTGAACTATCAAACAATTTGAATCTGCGGTTTGTAGTAGCAAGGCCCCATTTACACCTTGTTATCTCATTCAGAAGTTTTTCCCGCAAAGATTGCCATTTTGCCAAATTTATCCCGAAATGAATACAATAATTTTCAGTAGCACCAGACGTCATTTATAGTTATGTCCATGTATTTTGGGCCGCTGTACTCGAATCTGAGGTTAAAACGGCGCTATCCCTCTGTAGCATATTAGACGGTGAAAATGCTATTTTTCTGATACTTAAGGGTTTTATTAGTTCTGAAAGAACGTAGAGAACCGCGTTTCAACTTCAGAGTACAGCAGCTCAAAACTAAAGTTAGTAATGGTGGGTACAAGGTGAGTTTCAGAGGCATTGCAAGTTCCGTATGAACAATTGTATATTTTCAACGACTGAAACTCAAATTATTGGAAACTGCTGGTGAGTATTAATGATAAGAACTCTTTTTTAGGGTGAAATTGTTTTTTTTTTTCGGAACTGACGTGTTTCTTTGTAATACAAGTTTTTCAATATTTTTATTGTCGGAAAAGTATTCTAGAGAATAAAGCCTTTATCCCCATAAAACATTGGCATTCACACAGTACTGCAAAAATACATTGGGATTCATTTCTTCCTGGAAATTTACAAAAGTTGTCTGGTGTGAGTTAATCAATGCCTTCAACTTCTGTTTGTAACCCACTTTTTCAAGATAAATACAATAGGTATTGTGATGATAACGGTGACCAATGTTGATGATAATGATATTTGAAAAAAAAATCATAGAACGAAATTGCTGCATTTAATGCCGAATCCTAACATGACAAAGTTGAAAGTTTCTTGAACTAATGGTCATATTATTCAAAAGGTAGACTTTCTAGAGCCAATAAACAATGTCGATTTTAGTTTTTTTGTTAATATCTCGAAAACAGACAGAGATATTGGCGATCTGCAGAAAGAAACATTTTGGTGTCCACTCTCGTCTTATTCAATTAACTTTTAGAATTACCGTTTCAGCTATATGTATGATAAAAGTAAAATTGAGTACAACACATACATTTTTGTAAGGTGATATAAGAAATTTGGACTTACGAATGGCAAAAAATCGCATAATTATAATACAACATCAAGATCCCTTGGGTCACTATTCAAATATATCTAGAAAGTGTCCCCCCTAGCACATCATTCTACAACTTCAATATAATAATTTTGGGTTTAGGGTGAACTAAATAGATGTTGAGATTTTTTGTTGAATGAACTTTAGAACAGATTTACTTTTCAATGGAGAACCGTGACTCGTCTACTACAAAATATTTGAAGAGAAAAGAATTCTCCAACTTTGTCAAATTTGAACGTAACTTCAACGGTAAGGAAAGGCATGCTCCCTTGTATGAGCTAGTGGTGAGTACGAGAATTTCCTTAAACTAGGTGGTGTGCAACAAACAAATATTTACCCAAGTTTCATTCAATGTGTTGAATCACTAAAGTTTTCCAATGGATAATTATTATCATTTATCGGCACAAAATAAATGAGTTGTGAAGAGTGAAGACGACTTTTGAATAATACTAGTGGAGATATAATTGATGAATTCAGGGACCCAAAAAAATGCTACTCACTGAGAATGCATTCAAGCCGCTAGGGTGAAAGCAATTGTCAAAACAGCTACCCATCGGTAACATCAGTTAAGATACATCTGCCTAAATTGATTATTCACATGTTATCTACACAGCTCTACAATTATCTGACCTAGAGTTTGGTGGCACTTCAAAAAGTTAAAGATATTTCACAAATAATATAATAATACAAATATCTAGATTTCTAACATAAAAAATTCCAGCAATAAGTATTGCTCAGAACTCCAACAATAATTTCAATTGAAGAAAATCAGTATTCAATCACACAGCCATTAAATTCAAAAATTAACTACATGCACAAGAGTTAACTAAGCAAAAATAAGGGAAGAGTTTAGGTTCAAACAGTAACATAAACGTATGTACCTTTAGTGCTTTTGCCAAAATTGCCCATCGGCGTCGAGCCACTTTTTTCTTTTCATATCCAAATCTTAAAACTTCTTGGAAATCAATTACGTATTTAGAATCTAATCCGAATATGTCTTTAGTTTGGTCCATAGAATGAGCATATTTAATGACTTGAAAGCTGTCTGACTTGCCTGAAAGGCAATTCAAGAGAAATGAATGAATAAAATAATGCGTCAAATTTCAATCCTTCATGCTTTTATTTATATAACAATGGTAACACGTGTGAAATAAATAAACAAGCTATTTTAAATAAGCACAATCCGAAAATAAAGTAGTCAAGAACGCCTATAATTTTATTCATAATAGATATTTTTTGAAAGGATGAATAAACACTTACATGTTTGTAAACTGAACGAGCTACAAACTCACTTCGTTCGACTTTGGTAGTTTCTTTCAACTCAAGTTCAAATACTAATGGAATGAATCAATTAACCGAGACCTTTTCACTGTTTTTTAACCTTTCAAAATTAAATTGATAAAACAACATCACAATTGTCACTGTCAAACTGCCAACATTGTCAATAGTCAATGATGTCAATGACCGCGTCTAACAGCTTAAAGCCGCGGCACAAAATTGGACAGATTTTCAGGGTTAAATGAATACATTCGCGATGAAGGCCGATCGAGCAATCAGGGCATTCAGTGCAGTGCAGAGTGCAGTAACAACGGGGCTTTCAAAACCAATATGGGTTCAACAGTTGTGGCATGAGTAAACGTTTTCGGCTGAACGAACCGCTGCGGCGCTGCACCAGTGATCACTCTCAACCATTGAGCAGCATTCATAGCGGAAATAAACTACGCTGACTATATATTCTAAATATTCTGCATATTAGTTTGAAAAACATATTTGTTAAATAGTTATTGATGAGTATGATGGAGTTTAATGCACAAAATTATTATTTATCGGTAGAGAGAGAGGCGAACCTGCCGTTGAAAATAATAAACTTGTGCCATGTTTGTTTTGGGAAATAGGTACAAAAAGCGCTGTCAGATATCGGAACGTTCAGCTGACCACGATCGTTGAAGAACAGCGGAGTCAACACGTTTAGTGATTATTCTTAACGGTTGCGCACTGTTAAAAGTGTCTCTACTGTATGGCTGTGGTATACTGGGGCCACGGTTGCTTGTACCGAAAATAAACGTCATCTTTACTGACATATCAAGCTACGTAGCGAGCGGTGCTAAAACTGAAGTAAACCCACAAGCACGTATTTATGAAATTGCTATTTGCGGTGCAAACAAATATAAATTTTTCAATAAGTTTGAGTGATTTATTGCATTATGCCAGAGATGAGAGTTGTCAATATAATGCGATAATAAAATGATTTCAAATAATTTAGCGTCCTTATCGAGAAAATATGAGCCATATTTTTTTGGTTAAAAATTTTTAAATTATATCAAACCATGATTTCATCAGAAATGTCATCGTTTATATCACAAAAATAAATACTTTTCAAATAATATACGTCACAACACAACTTAATAATAACCTCAACCTGGAATAAGCTTACTGCATTGTACCATTGTATTTAGATTACATAGTAGGCTCACCTTATGGACTTATCATTGGAGGACGATGGAGGCGAAATGTAGTTGGCAGCACCGTCGAATGGATGCAGACGTTTATTAAGGTTGAAAATCGCTTATTTTCGTTAGACCCGACAGACTGGACTGTAACAGGACCGGCATCGGCTATTTCGTAGCTTTATATCGTACCTTTCACTTGGATTATATTCATATATTTGTTGTGTTTAATATCATTATTGTTCACAATTTACGAATAGTTGATATTTATATGAAGTTTATTTACTTGGTTTTATTTATCAGAGAGCTACAGTATTGATTGACACCAATTTTCGGGTGTAGCTAAATTGCAGGTCAGCAAATGATCCCCGAGTTATTTTTAAATTAAACAGAGGTGAAACTCGACCAAAAACCTTCAGTGGAGAAAAAAAATCAACCCGAATCAACCTTATTGTAGGTTGTATTATACAGAGGTGAAACTCCACAAAATCTATTTTTGTTTCAATTATCCGAGAGAACGGGGGTGATTGGTTTGATTTTTGTAACAAAAAATTAATGCATAAGGTCTAGTTTCTGTAAGAATTTTTGCCGGCTGCAAGTTTGTTGTTTGAATTCCGAGAGAACTTGAATTTCCATTAAATTTTTTTATTATAAATGTATGTCTTTAAACCCTCCTCTATATGCACGCTTCGGTCACCTAAGCTTTCGCTCCGAGCACTCTATATCTTCGATTTATTATAAACGACAGCTTGGGGCCAAGTTAGCGCTCAGAGCTCACAATAAATGACCTCAGGTAGAATTGTTCGATACACCTCAGGTCTCGTGATCAAAAATCCTGATCCGAGATGTGATTGAAAAACTGAACTACAACATTTGTGTTCGGTATGTACTGATCTGTCAGGACTTCTGTTCGCTTACACCATAACGTGTTTGACAACTGTTGTTTATGACACTTTGAGGTAAAACACGATTAAATTTAATTTGAATAAACACAGTGTTCATAGTACATTCGCTTGAAAAAGATACAGTGTATCGAAACATGTCGCGAAGACATTACATTATGTGGAAATTTAATCGTGTTTCACCTTATAGTCTCACAACTATGGTTTCCTTCAAGTAACCGCCACCTCAATAAAAAATAAAACTGTTTTTCATGCATTACTTACATTCCAATATTCAACTACATATAATATGGATCTATTTACTCTAAATTATATTACTTAAATGGCTGATTTGGTGAAAATACATAAAAAATTTCATTGAAAATCAATTGTGTGATTTCCACTAGACAGTTTGCCAAACCGCTACACGTGTTTCACTAAAGAATAGCTTCTGTAGGCCTGAAAAAGCTATTGTGTAGTAAAGCACGTGTAGCGGTTTGGCAAACTGTCTAGTGGAAATCACACAATAAAGTGTTTTTTTTGATAACGTCAATTATATTATTAGTTTTGTCCAAATCACTGAATTATTCAGGTCAGATTTTTTTCATACGTATTTGTAGAAATATTCATGAATTAACACTCCACTTCAATGTTACGAATATGATTACACTATTTCAAGCGAAGAGTACTCATAGTTTATTAGTCAACTTTTTTGAATTAATTTGCTTACAATTTTTTCAATACGGGCCTGTCTCGACTCCACGTGCCGGTCAAATAGATCGCTGTAGCGATGATATTTCTATCCAACGGTAAATACATTAGCGTTAGCCTACTAGGTAGTCTATATACAATGATTGTACTGTGTTAGTACCAAATGATATCTAGTAGCGTAGATAAGCTAATGATAACCATATATGATAACACAATTTGTTTTTTCTAGTAGTTTTTTGAATATTTCTTCGTAATTTGGAAACGAAAGACAGTTGACGTATACTTTGTTCAATCATCCTTTGCCGTTACGTCACAATCGGTGACGTATTCTGCTGTTTTACGTTTGTCTTATATTAGTTGAATGTTATTTTACACTCAACCTCAAAATTATTATTATTAGTAGGAGTAGGTATGTACCTACCTGCAGAATACATCGCATACACCCGTGTTCTTATTGCATGTTGATGTATGATATAAATCGATGATCCTCGAGCAGAAACATGTCCGACATTAACTTTGATTTTGTAGTCTTTATCTGTTTCCATTCCACTAGTAGCTAGTTTTTGAACAGTTCTAATAGATATTTCTAGAGCATCAGCAACACGCTATAGAATTCAATAAAATCAAACCAATAAAAAACATTTTGCATACCTAACATAGGTAGATACATACGTTGTAGACTGTATTTAACGGTAAAAGCGGCACTCCACATCTCTTTCTCTTGAAAAGTAGTCAATCAAGTTCAAAATTAAGCTTTGCTTTTTCTCATCATACCGGAAAGGCATTTTGACAAAATGAAAAATTAACTGAAAAAGGCGAAAATGACCAAAAATACTGAACAAATCAAACCATGACAACTGAACTGTCGAAAATGACAAATAAAATTCACATCGACATTAAATAATAAGACATACGTTAATGACGTCATAATTCCGTCTCATCCATTTCATGAATGAGAGATAAAGTTGGACAACGTATAACGTAACGGCAAAGGATGGTTGAACAAAGTATACCCTCACTCGATTCGTTCTTCCGAGGTGTTGAAATACTTTAATTTGCATTATTTGACAGATATGACGTCATTGTATGTAATTATTTCAATGCGAAAAAAATGATTACAAATACTTTACCGCGAAAATGTGGCTATGGTTTTGCTTAGCATTTGTTTTTGTTTTGATTTTGATGATACGATATTCAAATTATTAAATGAAAATAGTAGATGATGGAACAAAGCGCCAACATTATTTCGAAGTGTAGAATATGTTTTCAGATAGATGAACAAGAAATGATTCCTTTCTTCGAGCATTATTATAAGGGCAAGAGTCTAGCGGAAATTCTGAGTAGTATTTCAACTCTGAAGGTAAACTTTGCCATATCCAACAGCCTAATGATTTGTGGATATTTTGCATCTTGAAGCCACCCACACTCTCCTGAAATTTTGGGGTCAAGATGATTAAATGTTTTGAAATTTCATCATAAAGTTTCCAGATTCCTAATTCAATAGACAATAACTATCTGTACATTCAGGATAAAACAATTCAAAGTGCGATCAAGGATATTTCAAGATAATACTGCTGAATGAAAAAAAATACTTGCATTAAGAAACTTGCAAGGTCCACAGTTGTTAGTTGAATACACTTCGAAGGTATTATATTTGACTAAACTTAAGCTGAGTTCATATGAACATAGGGTAAAATAATGCGAAAAAGTAGGAAAAATAACCTTCAGGAAGAATATATGAACGTTTGTGATATCAGGTAAGGTACATACTTCATATCATGAATGTTCATGTATATATCCTAGAGTTTGACTTTTTGACCTTGCTTTACCTCACATTTACATAAACTCAGCTCGATAGTTTGAAACCTCCTTGAAATTATTCGTTTTCCCTTCTATTTATTTCTATTGTAAGTAGGTAGCTGATACAAAGTGCTCTTCCACCAGTAATTCAATGATATTTACTAATTGAATTGATCCATTATATTTGAAAATGTAATTATGTGTTTTTACAGATTGATGATTGTCCTAGATGGCCAAAAATGGTTTGCCAAAATTGCACCTCAATAATAATCCGTTTTGATAATTTGATGCAAATTTTGAAGGAGTCTGAAGAGATTTTCAAAGATACATTGAGTAAAAAGGAAGAAGTTGTTTTCATGGATGAAGAGGATTACAATCATTTTGTTGAGTGTGGAACTGGATCTTATGATGAAAGTGATGGTGAAGAAACTTTCAGAGAAAGCAAACCTGATGAGTTTGCTACAACTGAATTGGCTAAAGACAAAGAAGATAGTGAATATGAGAATATATTTGATCATGAAAAGAAAGAAAACTGCAGAGTTATAGACGAGATGGGTAATCGAGAAATGACATCTATAAAATATAGCTGTGAAACTTGTGGAGACTCTTTCTTATTCAAATCAGGTTTCTGTCAGCATATGGTTCAAAAGCATGACACTTATGTTTTAGAAGATGAGTATAAGCAGTATAGCACAGAAATAAAATTTCGTTTGCCACCACCTCTGCCTGATAATGCAGTAAAAGTTATAAAAAAGATTTATATGCCCAAAACAGCACGATTTCAGTGTCAAATCTGCAAAACGATTTTTTCTACAGGTCCAGATCTGAAAGATCATTATAATACTCACAAAACTCATGTATGTGAACATTGTGGTGCAGGATTTATAAAGAATTCATACCTACGAGATCATTTACTCATGCATTCTTCTGAAAGGCGATATACATGTAACATATGTGGAAAAAAATTCAAATACCGAAATGGGCTTTCAGTGCACAAAAATATACATGTTAATTTCAAGGGTTTTATGTGTGACACATGCGGTCAAGGATTCAACACACGAAGTACTTTAAAAACTCATATGAAACTAAAGCATACCAATGAACGAAAATTTCAGTGTCCAGAGTGTGAGTTATCATTCAAAGTGAAATCGTGGTTAGACAAACATTTTTCTAGAAAGCATACATCAAATAGGACAAAAGATTATGTGTGTAATATGTGCGGAATAGCTTATTTAAATAAGACAACACTAACACGACATATGTCTGATAAACACACAGGTACTCCTGTGAGGCATCACTGCAATATATGTGAAAAAAGTTATACTATGAGGAATAAACTCAATGCACATATGCAGAAAAAGCATAATATTATCTTGAATAATGCCATTCATCAAAAATAGCCATAGAATTTAATTGAAAATGTCAATAGCTGAATATTAAATAGTGATAGACATTGTTCCTTTGTTGTTCATGAATTCTGTTGGCTCTATTCATTTCATATTACCACTTTACTAATGTTCACAACTATGCCCAGAAAGCAGAGCCTTGAGTGGAATAGCCATTAAGGAACTTTAGGGCAAATGATTTTTGATAGAATGCTCTTAGCACTGCAGGAAAACCCAGACGTCATAGGTTACTATTTAGTGTATGTCCTGCTAGGATTGGTATCTGAGTAACCCACATTTGCTATGAGCAATTCGATCATGCCCTTTTTGTTTACTCAACTTATTACCGATTCTCGTGATTTTTTTTCCTATTGGTTGTTTGGTGTCGAGTTTTATTTAGACACATTTTAATTTAGATTATTCATTAGAGCTGTGACTTGCGGAATAAATTTCACTAAAATTGTTTGTTCCGTTCCGAGCAATGGATTAACGAGGCCTTACGTTTTAACGTGCGATTACCCAGCACTGTCCTTAATAACGAAGACTACAAAGTAAAAACTGATCGTTCCAGTTAAGACTGTGGTTAGATCTGAATGAAACACTGTCAACAGACCAAGTTTAATTTAACAACTGAGGCTCATCGACACCGACCAGTTCAGTGCCGAAAACAAATGACAAATAAAAAAGTCGTCACAGTTTTGGTGCATCGCTCGTCAGACAATTCACTATTTTCAAATAATTAACCTAATATGCTACACCTTCCCCCTTAGAATAAAAATTAATTTATAATTATAACAGAAATAGAAAAATCACTCAATGGTAGGTGAGTCTTCAGGTCTTATAATTTTGCTACGACGTCGTAGCGCCCGCTTCGTATTTTCGTCTTTTTCTGTATCACTATCACTTTCTAATGATTCGGTGCATTCAAAACTCTCATTCATACCTGCTACATCTAAGTCTGATTCGTTTAAATTTACACTCATATCAGATCTTGGAATGATTGAAACAGGTTTTTCAGTACGATTTTCTAAATTAAGTTGTGCCTCATCATTTCCTTCATTTTTCACATATCTCTGCTTGAATTGGTCAATGTGGCGTTTCCATATCTATTCCACTTTCTGTTTTCACAATGTCCTTCGGCCGAGGGTTTCACTCACTACTCCCTCACACCAATGAGGCATATTTGCCCTCGATCATTTACTTCAAATTGCCATTTTCTGTTTCCCCGATGATACTTATGTTGGCGATCCTGATTTTTTTCAACGATTTTTTCAGTTGACGGTAATATTAAATCAAATCTAGGGCGCATAGCCCGTCCTATGAAAATTTTTGATGGCGTTTACCCTGTGGTCGAATGAGGGGTATTTCTATATTGGAACAGAAAACGATCCCTAATGGAATGGCGCCTCCGCTATGTGTTTTATGTCACTGGACTTCAAAAAATCCTGAAATTCATCAGAAACAAACGTCTTCGCGTTATCAGTACATATTTCGAAAGGAAGCCCAAATCTACCAAATATATTACAAAATGCCTTTATAGTTGACATCGCAGTCATACTGCTCATTTCTACACACAGTTCATTTGGAAGTGCCATCCTCAATCACTAAAAAAAACTCAGCATGTAGCCTGCTCCAGGGATGTTGAGGCCACTTCCAAACGACTAAATTAGCTTCGGGTGGACTACTAGGGTAAACTGAACAAGATTTACAATTATTTGCTAAATTTTCTATCTGGTTATCTATAGAAGGCCACCATACATGAGAGCGCGCAAATGCTTTCATTTTAACTACGCCCTGTGTGTATTGATTTCAGAATTCAGATAAAATGGAATTTCTAAATTCGGAAGGTACTATATATCAGCCGGTACCCCCCACATCAAACAACCTTGTTCTATCGAAATCTCCGTTCTTTTACTCATAAAAGGACAAAATTCATCTGACGGGCATTTAACTGGCCACCCGTTCCGAAGAAATGAAACAATTTTACATAATATAGGATCAACTGCTGTTTCTTTCTTATCCATTTGAAATCGATAGGCAAGTGGCATTCATTAACATAATTCAAATTTGACCCTTCACAATCAATACTGCAATTACACAATTTACTATCTGAAATTTCCGAATCTTTTTCACTCGCCGACCGAGATTAAAAATCAACATGATTATTTTTACTAGTCACATGTTTTCAAAATCGAATGCCGACAAAATGTATGCCCACATCTGTAGGCGATTTGCTGCAAAAACTGGTAAGCCCTTTTTATCCCCAAAAATTTCTAACGATGGCTTATGATCCGTGCATAAAATAAATCGTTTTCTGTAAATATATTGGAAGGATTTTCCCCCCCAAAAATAATCGCTAGAGCCTCTTTCTCTAATTGTGAAATAAGAAATCTCTGCGAAATTCAAAAGGCGCGAAGCAAAGCCATATATATATGTGATATTGACGCACCTAAGGCAAATTTGGAAGCAACTACCAATTTAATTTTTTTATTTGGATCGAAGTGAGCCAAAACGTCGAAGAAATCAATAACTTTTTTCCTCCTCGAAACTTTTTGCACATTTCGCATTCCATTCCCAAACTGAATTATTTTTCAAAGGATTGTATAGCGGCTTCAACACGGCCGATGTTTTGGAAAGAAATTTACAATAAAAGTTTAACATTCTAAGGAAGGATTTCAATTCCGTGACTGTTTCTGGGACCTTCGCATTTTTAATAGCTGAAACCCTTTCGTTAGAAGTATGTAACCCATCTTTATCATTACTATATGTCCGAGATATTTTACCGAATTCTGAAAAAACAACACTTTTCTTCTTTTAATTTGAAACCACATTCCTTCAAGCGAATAGAAACCTGTTCTAGACGTTCTAAATGTTCTTTATCATTTTTACCAGTCACACAAATATCATCGAGGAAACATACTATTTCTTCCACATTGGCAAACATTTGTTCCATTATGTTTTGAAAAATAGCTCCCGCGCAGGTGATACCGTACGGTAAACGAGTATAAGAAAAAAGCCTCTTGTGCGTATTAATGGTGACAAATTCTCGTGATTCTTTACTTAGCACAATTTGTTGGTACGCATCTGATAAATCAATTTTCGAGAATTTATTAACTCCTTAGAGTTGCGTAAATAAATATTCTATTCGAGGCAGAGGAAAATGTTGCACGCGTAGATTAGTATTGAGTGTAATCTTAAAGTCACCACAAATTCTTAAACCACCCCCAGATTTCAAAACTGGAACAATAGGTGTGGCCCATTCAGAATATTCGACTGGAAATAGGACTTTGCTTTCGACTAAACGCTGAATTTCTGCTTCGATTTTGGGTTTTAGTGCAAAAGGAACGGGGCTCGGCTTGCAAAATTTTGGAATTGCTCCTTCTTTTAGTTGTATCGATACTTGAGATTTATTAAATGTTCCCAACTTTTTTTCGAAAATTTCCGCGTATTTTAAGAGTAGGGCGCCAATCTTGGCCGAAACATCTACACATTTTCAATAAAAGCAAACTTACATATTCCTAAATTAAGCATGTTGAGGTCATTTCTCCCAATGATTTTTTCGAAAATTGCATTCAAATTGAAAAAACCTAACGGTTCGAACGTGAAACCGACATATCTCTTAGGGAAAGATCGTTTTTCATAAGTTATTTTCTGGAAAGAGTTTTAAGTATGAATTTTCAGATATCGCGGAATGCGCAAACCCTGATTCGGCCTCGAAATTCGTGGAATTCCCTCTCACTAATTTCACGTAAGTGGATCTGACATACCCTTTAAAATCGATAATATTTCCGTTTTCATCATACAAATTGAAAATTGAATTCTATAAATATCTTCTATGATATATTTTTTTACACTTCGGGGCTAGGTGTCCTTTCTCACCGCATTTGTGGCAATTACAATTTTTGTACGCAGTCTCGCGCTAAATGATTATTACGGCCACATACCGAACACTCGAAACGCTGCCTTTGAAAATTATTGTTCTGTCTTATCGAATCACTCTTCCCTCCTGCCTTACCGACGTTGGAAAATCGCCTATCTGTCGATCTGCTACTACCTTGGCTCTTGCGTTGGAAGTGTACTGGTTCTTGTTCGATAACCACTCCTGAACTCTCACGTATGGTGTTTTCGCTAATGGCCGATTCCTTTGAAAGAGCAGTTTTCAGCAATTTGGACAATGTAACCGATGACTTTGAGGCGCCCTCCTCGAAAAGCCATTTTTCACATATTTCGATTACAAAGATGTCTCTCATGACGACCTGCAATTCATCGCCGAATTTACATTGCGAGACTAGTTGTTTAAGCCAGGCCTCCCATTTTGCAACACTCTCACTTGAATTAAGTCGAGCTGTAAAAAATTTCAATCGTTCTGCGAAATAGATTTGACCGGAGTTAAATGCTCATTTAATAAAGTTATCAAATCGTTGTATGCTTTACTTTCCGGTAAATCGGAAACACAGATACCGTATTAGCACATAACTGTCCTCAGTATGTGTGTTTAACAGTATCGCCTTTTTACGATCCTTGTCTGTAATCTTGTTGGTGATAAAAAATTGTTTCAACCTTTCCTTGAATACTAAAAAATCGGATGTTTTGTGATCGAAGGTAGCGAGAGTTCCCAATAGAGTCATATATTCCTAATGAATATACCCATTGTTATAATCCAAGTTTTTACCAGAGCTCGTAGACGCTGAGTTTGCATTATATTCCATATATAAACGCGAGAACGCATCATTGTTCGATTTTTACGTTTGATCCAGCACAGCTACCGAGCAATTGTATTCATTTTAAAAATAAACGAAATTTTTAAAAACCCAAATCGTTGCCCAGCAACTTTAATTGGCGCAGTCGGTAGGATAGTGGAAGTGTCCCTTCATCAAGAAAACACGTCAGCCCAGCTGTTAGTCCGCTATTCGAAGAAACAAGGAGTTGGCGACCTTTGGTGAATACAAGCTGATCATCCTGAAGTCCCCTAGAGCTGCTACGTCGTACCATCACGGTGAGTCGAGTATCCTCTTTGTACTTCCTGAACTTGTTTATCATAAACATTTCAACGGAGTTTAGGTTAAGGAAAAACGAACAGAAAACAAAACAGTTTTTGTGTGATACAGATCAACAAAAACAGAAACAAACCAAGTACAAACAAACCAAGTAGAGTAGAGTAAAATACCAAGTTTCAAAGTGAATTCTTGAGTAATTTTACAAGTAGATTTAAGAAAAAACCAAATATAGATTTAGAAAATATTTAACCCATATTTATTTTATGACTGATATTGACCATTTGATTGAATCTTTTTCATCATTGAACGTTTCAAATATGGCCCAAGAAATTAATTACACATTGTTCAAAATTTATTCAGATACCATTCCTACTTTTGATGGATCCTCTGAAAATCTTGAAATTTTCATAAATGCTGTTGACAAATTTCATACAAGATATCATGGTAATGATCAAATTCTCAACCAATGTATAGTCAGTATAATTTTAAGTAAATTAAAAGATAGAGCACAATTATTGATTAGTTCACGAACGGAATTAAATACGTGGCTATTGATAAAAAATGAATTGAGAAACACTTTTGGTGATAGATTGAGCCTAGATAACCTAGAACAAAAACTATAGTATAATTTTAAGTAAATTAAAAGATAGAGCACAATTATTGATTAGTTCACGAACGGAATTAGATACGTGGCTATTGATAAAAAATGAATTGAGAAACACTTTTGGTGATAGATTGAGCCTAGATAACCTAGAACAAAAACTATTTACTTTGATACCTAATAAAAATGAACACATGTTAGATTTTGGAAAACGAATTCAAGTTTTACGAAGTAAACTCATTTTCAAAATAAATTTAGATCCTGATATGGATCAACCAACAAAACAAATTCATATCAGACAATATGAATCTCAATCATTAAAAGTATTCTTGAGAAACTTAAACATTCGTCTACAAGATAAAATCTTAGTGCAACACCCAAATTCATTAGAAGAGGCTATGAATTTAGTACTCGAAGATGAAAACTTCAGACAAATACAAAATATGACTTTACAAAACCAACAACCTCAAAAGTCCCAAAGACCTTTACAACAACAATTTTACCAACAACCACAAATTGTTCAACAACGCGTACAACCGCAACATTCTCAACAATATGGCATGATACAGACTCATGTACCACAATTTCAATCACAATATCAAAATGGCATGATACAGTCTCATGCAAGGAATCAATTTCCAAGTCAACCAATAGCGATTAAACCTCAAGCTATAAATCAAAAATTTTCAACTAACAAACAAGTATTTGGTCCTCCACAAAACGTCTGGAAACCAAAGAATAAACAAACTAATACACCGGTTGAACCGATGTCAACCACTTCTCGAAATCCAACAATGATTAAACCTAATAATAACATTTTCAAAAATAATCCTAATATGAGAAGAAATTTCATTAGCGAGGAACTAAACAATCAAAATTCTGATATAACACCCCAGTTATATTCATATAATACACAACAATTATTAAACCATCAAATTAGCTCGCAATTTGAAAATAATATACCCGATCAAGACGATTTTGATTTTGAAAACTTGAATACAACTTTTGATGAAGTTGATGAACCAACAGAACAAGATGATGAGACAAATTTTTACAATCTGCCTCAAATGAACGAGATCACATAATAGAGCTACATTCAGCAGTAGTAAACGGGTTACCGTATATAAAAATACAAAATCCACCTATAAAATTACTTATTGACACAGGATGTCATACTTCTATGCTGAGACCCTCTATTGCAGAAAAGTATTACCCAGAACGAATTTTTAAAGAACCTTCACAGTTAAAAACATCATTAGGAGAAAAAATAATTCCATATAAAGGACTTATTCCAGCCTTTCCTGAATTTCAGAGTAACCACATGATAGAATTTTTATTATTTCCTTTTCATGAATTCTTTGACGGAATACTAGGATTGAAAGAATTAAAACATCTCAATTTAAGAATTGATTTTAAAAACCAAATATTACAATCAGATTATGTTGAAATACCATTCTTTTATAGACAACCCCACGAAACACAATATACTTTCGAAATACCAGCTTTTGAGAGTATTGTACAAAAATTCCCAGTTGAAATTCAACAAGGAGAAATTCTAATTCCAAAATTACAATTTAGAAATTTAGATGTTCCAGAAACAATAACTTTTGCTGAAAACTTTCGGGCAAGATTTGAAATATATAATAACACTAATAAAACTATTGCACTAACATTATTTGAACCTTTTCCTTGTAATCCAATACATGAAGAAAACTTTGAATTTTATCACGCAGAAGACTTATTAACAAAAATAAGCCCCTGTAAACAAAAGAAAATTTCGAACAGAATTCGAACGGATCATATGAACAAAGAAGAAAGAGACGCTATATTAAAGCTTTGTAATAAATATAGTGACATTTTCTATAACGAAAATAAAACGCTTAAATTCACTAATGTGATAAAACATGAAATAAAAACATCAGATGAAATTCCTATTCATACAAAATCATATAGATTCCCTCATTGTCATAAGCAAGAAGTTCAAAAACAAATTGACAAAATGTTGAAAGATGGAATTATTAAACCTTCAATATCTCCATGGAGTTCACCTATTTGGATAGTTCTCAAAAAACTAGATGCTTCAGGAAAAAGAAAATGGAGAATTGTAGTAGATTATAGAAAAGTAAATGAAAAAACTATTGACGATAGGTACCCCATACCAAACATTGACGATATCCTTGACAAGCTAGGCAAATGTCAATATTTTTCAACTTTAGACTTAGCATCTGGATTTCATCAGATTGAAATGAATCCAAATTCAATTCAAAAAACAGCTTTTAATGTTGAAAATGGACATTACGAATACCTTCGTATGCCCTTTGGTTTAAAAAATGCTCCAGCAACATTCCAGAGAGTAATGGATTATGTTTTACGCGATTTACAAAATAAAATCTGTCTTGTATACATTGACGACATTATAATTTTTTCTACATCTCTTCAAGAACATATTTGCAATCTAAATAAAGTTTTTCAAAGATTACGTGACGCTAAACTCACTATTCAGCTAGACAAATCTGAATTTTTAAGAAAAAATGTTGAATTTTTAGGACATATAATAACTCCGGAAGGAATAAAACCTAATCCCAATAAAATAAAAGCAATACAAAATTTTCCTTTGCCATCAACAGCTAAGGAAATTAAATCTTTCCTAGGATTGTTAGGATACTATAGAAAATTCATTAAAAATTTTGCAGACATAACTAAACCTTTCACTAAATGTTTGAAAAAAGGAGAAAAAATTATACACACTGACGAATTTATTAAAACTTTTGAAAAATGTAAAGATCTTTTGAGTAATGAACCAATTTTGCAATTTCCCGATTTTTCAAAACCATTTATATTAACGACAGATGCTTCAAATATAGCTATTGGTGCTGTCCTTTCACAAGGAACCCTAGGCAATGACAGACCTATCGCCTATGCTTCACGAACTTTAAATAGTTCAGAACAAAATTATTCAACAATTGAAAAAGAACTTTTAGCAATTGTTAATTTCACAAAATACTTTAGACCTTATTTATTCGGACGTAAGTTTTCCCTGATAACAGATCATAAACCACTTGAATGGTTATTTAACTTGAAAGACCCAAGTTCTAGACTTGTAAGATGGCGACTCAGACTAGAAGAATTCGATTATAAAATCCTATATCGAAAAGAAAAACAAAACAAAGTAGCAGATGCTTTATCTCGAATAGAAATAAATCCTATTGAAACCCAATCACTTGCAGTCAATATTGACCCACAAGAACATAGAATTGAAGACGACTTTCCTGAATTATTTGACCCAACTTATGAAATTCCTCAACTCTCAGAAAGTGATCTAAATGATCTAGATGATATAAACGAACTCATTAAAAAGGAAACAGAAAAAGAAACAAAAGTAGAGAAAAAGAAAATAAACATCATTTCGGACATTCAAATTCGTCCACCTACAAAAAAGAAAAAAGATGAAGAATCTTTAGAGACTGAACACTCAAGTGCAGAAAATCCAGTTCTTGAAATACCGATTTCAGAACAAGAATTAAATAAATTTCAAAATCAGATTTTCCTTCGTTGTAGCCGAGATGCTATTACACCACGAGTAACAATACAGAAAATATTCGATAAAACTAGACTTAATATAGTTTTACCCTACCAAAATTTCCAACAAAACTTGGTAGACACAATAAAAAACTATTTAAAACCAAAACATACATATGGCATACTAATTCAAGAGGAATTACAAACAATTGTAGTTTCAACTATTCAAAATTACTTCAAAAATTCTGCATTCAAATTGATCCAAAGTAATATTTTACTCAAAGACATAACCAATAAAGAAGAACAACAAGAAAAAATAAAATATCATCATGAAACTAAAACTATACATAGAGGAATTAATGAAACGAAATTAGCCCTCTCACGAAAATATTATTGGCCTAATATGATAACTGATATACGTGATTATATCAATACCTGTGAAGACTGTCAGAAATCAAAATATGAAAGACACCCATATGAAATAAAATTTAAACCAACACCTATCGGAGAATATCCTTTCGAACATATTTATATGGATATCCTATCGATAAATAAAACAAAATTCTTAACATTAATTGATAGTTTTTCACGCTTCGCTCAAGCATACCCTATTCAACCTAATGCATTGAATATTATTGATGGAATTTTAATATTCTTTTCACACTACGGAATACCTTCGAAAATCACATGCGACTCAGGCAGTGAATTCAAAAATAAAATCGTTGAAGATTTTTGTGAAAAACATAACATAAAATTACATTATGTAACACCCAAAAATCCTAATAGTAATAGTCCAATTGAAAGACTTCATTCGACATTACTAGAAGAAATAAGAATATTGAAACAAGAATTTCCACAGAGATCAATATCATCTCACATGGTGTATGCAATTTTAGGGTATAATAACACAATTCATTCGGCAACTAAATATACCCCATTTCAAATTATTAAAGGAAACTTAAATCATGGAAACCCACTTGATATAACCACAGAAAAAATAATGACTGACTACCTAGAAAAACATGACAGAAACATAAAAATAATAAATGATATGATAAAAACAAATAACGAGAAAGCAAAAGCATCTCTAGAGAAAGTTAACATAGAAAGGAAAGAACCCCCTGAAATCAAACTTGACCAACAAGTCTATTTGTATGACAAACAGAGAAGTAAAACAACACCCCTTTATAGAGCTGTTGAACCAATAGAAAATGAGGATATTAAATTAAAAACTCGTAAAGCAACCTATCATAAACAACAACTGAAACCTCAACGAATTGTTTCAGATGCTACTACAAATGATACTCCTGATAGGCATTATATTGACAGAAGGACAACAGATCAAGTTGAAGACTCTGACTAACCCAATTCTTCCTTTTTCCCTTGGACAAGCAAGAATTACCTTCAACAAACATACTTTCATCAAATTTTTAGACTTGACCAAATTTGATAAACCTATACAACGTATTAGAGACAATTCAAAAACAATTGAAAATCTAGTCTCTATTAAAGACGAATTATATCCTCAACTCCAACATATGCATGAACATTTGAACTATCTCCTTGAACAAATTATGAATAAACTCAATAATATCAAACCTCAAACATATAAAAAACATAAAAGAGGACTCATAAATGTAGGAGGTAGAATTCACAAATGGCTGTTTGGCACTTTAGATGATGAAGACGGTGAACGATATGATAATGCTCTTGCAACACTGTCCGAAAATCAAAACAATTTACATCATGATTTGAAAAATTATTTATCTATAACTCAAGATTTCATGAATGAAACAGTTAAAAATTTAAAGAAAATATCAAGCAATCAAAAATTGATTCAAAAACAAATTAAAAGTATTGTTCAAAGCTTGAATAAGTATACATTATTTCTACGATTACAAAATTCACTAGATACAATGATTATTGATAGTCAAAACATGCTATCTCTCTTAAATAATATCGAAGATTCAATATTATTCGCCGAACTCAATATAGTTCATAGTACTATATTATCAATTGATGAATTAGAAAAACTAACAAAAATAATGTTTTCTCTATACAAAAATGGATTACCAATTTTCGAAAATACTCAATCATATTATAAATTATTAAAAACAGAAATTCGTTACAGTAATGAAAGAATTCTGTTCATTGTTCATTTTCCGATACTCCAGGAAAACGTTTATGAGATTTTCCATCTCTATCCTATCCCTATATCCAATAAAACCATTTTACCCTTAAAACCTTATATAATATTGAACTCGACATATCACCATTATGCTGATGAAACCTGCATCAGAATTGAAAAAAAGTTGTATCCAGTACATCGAAAATCAAATTTCGAATAACGACTGTATTCCTGAAATTCTCATGGGACAACGTTCTATCAAATGCCAAACAACAGACATCCAAATTCAACAAGACATCGTTGAACCAATCACCAATGCATATCTCATTGCTATACCATTCAAGCAAATTTATATTGAAAAAGTTTGCCAAGAGAATGGTTATGAGGAAATCAATCAACCTAAACTTATATACATCCCTTATCATTGCAAAGTGAAAATTAATGGTGATGTATATAGTAATGACGCCCCTACCATTGAAGAAACACCGCTTCAACTACCACAACTAGATACTCTCGAGGCACCCTCAAGAGGAAATCTATCCCTGTATTGCTGTATTCTCTAGGAAAAATCAACCTAGATGACCTGAGCCATCTCCAGAAGATAGCCGAAAAGACGCAACTACATAGCCTACAACGACCAGAAGAAAATTCTTCACATTATATTTTATATTCAATATGTATAATCTTTATTGTTCTCTTATTACTGTTTATTTTCAGACGACAGATATTCAAGTCAATAAGATTATTTTCAACTCGATATTCAACTCGAGATAATGACATTCAATTAGAACCAAATCGTTGTTCTGAAAATAACACAGACGTATTATTTTCATCTTAAGGATGGAGGAGTCATATATTCCTAATGAATATACCCATTGTTATAATCCAAGTGTTTACCAGAGCTCGTAGACGCTGAGTTTGCATTATATTCCATATATAAACGCGAAAACGCATCATTGTTCGATTTTTACGTTTGATCCAGCACAGCTACCGAGCAATTGTATTCATTTTAAAAATAAACGAAATTTTTAAAAACCCAAATCGTTGCCCAGCAACTTTAATTATAGACCGACGTTTTCTGCCATTTTATGGAAAACTTGGGGTCACTTTTTATGTAATTGTCGGTACACCACAAATTTACTTTGATATCACGTAGGTGATTATGGAAAAAATCCTTTTCGTCAGTGTTGAGACTGCGGTTTTATCTGAATAAAACACAATGTCAACACACCAAGTTTAATTTAACAACCGACCAGTTCAGTGCCGAAAACAAATGACAAATAAAAAAGTTGTCAGAGTTTTTGTGCATCGCTCGTCAGACAATTCACTATTTTTGAATAGTTAACCTAATATGCTACCGTTCCCATTCGAGTGTCTATTCTTTACTCAATTTTTATTATTCCTACCGTTTGTTGCGGTTTATTCATTTTTTTACTTCTTTCTGTGAAGGTGTACCATTTGTAGTAAATGCCGATTTTGAATCAGTACTGAATCCGATTCAAACTACTATGCCAATTCCCGATTACTCGTACTCAATCAAGACATTCAAACATAAGCCTTATTCATTTGCTCATTTGATAAAATTTTCATACAATGATGGTTTGTCGAAATTTGTTACGTAAAGGAGTATGAATGCAGCCCAGAAATTCTTCTCAAATTTGAAGATGATTTGAAAAACGTTCATAAAAATCATCTCAGGTAACCTATTTCTATGGACGCACAAACCCCTGAAGAAGAGGAACAGTTTGCTTCTGCCACAAATTGTCGAATTGTGGCATTTGTTCTAAGTTAATGATGGCGAAGTGAGACATCATTGTCATCTCACAGGAAAAAAATTAGTGTATTGAGATGCGTAAACATTTCCCACAAATTGAAAAATTCTATTTGATGAGGAAAAAAGGTATATTTCCTTATAGCTTTGTTGATGACTTTGACAAACTAAATCATCCAATACTTCCAACCTAAAATCAATCGTACACATTCAATTATGAACATATATCAGATAATGATTATAGGAGGACCCAACTTATATGGAATTTGTTCGAGTGCCAGAGTTTGGGTGAATACCCCGATTTATATGTGAAGTCAGATGTTTTACTGTTGTTGACATTTCTGAAAACTAGAAATATATGTATTGATAAATATAAATTGGATCCGGCACAATACTACACCGCACTAGGATCATCTTGGGATACCATCTTGAAATATACGAAAATTGAATTGGAATCACTGACTGACATTAGTATGATTCATTTTCTCCAAAAAGGTGTACGTGGTGGAATTAGCCAATGTAGTGAAAGGAAACAATAAATTGCCAAATTTTAATCCAAATGAACCAACCATCTCCGTTTATTTCATCCTTGGATGCAACAAATTTATATGGTCACATCATGTCACAACCATACCATGAAATGAAATACCAACCCATGAAATTATAGATCTTGATATAATGAATGTGGATGCTGATATGTACGGGAAGTGGAAATTTATCATCCCCAAGAACTTCATAATAAACATTCTGATCTTCCATTCTTAGTTGAACGTTTGATACACATCCATGCTCGAAATCAAAAGTTGCCGAATTGATTCCAAATTTAAATGATGGAAAAATATATTGTTCTCTATAGAAACTTACAGCAAGCTCTCAATCATGGTTTGATAGTAATATACACACATAGAGTATTCAAGCAACCATGTTGGATGAAGCCGTATATAAATATGAATACTGAAATGCGTAATAATAATAAATCTGAAAAATACTTCCATAAACTTATGAATAATGCAGTATATGGAAAACAATGTAAAACGTAGACAATAAAATAGATGTTAGACTCGTTACACATTGGGAAAATATAAAGAGAACTATGGGTGCTAGTTGTCCCTCTCGCGACCAAATTTCAAAATTGCTTCATCTTAGATTTGGAGAAGATGCCTCCTTACTCTACACTGATACCGATTCTCTTACTCTCAAAGTGTATACAGAAAATTCCTATGAATTCATCAAAAATAATATAAACAAGTTCGATAATTCGATACATCTGATTACATATAGGAAACCAATTCGATATTCCAGTGGCAAAGTCAGTTCTGGGATGAATTTCCAAATGATCCAATAATCAGCAAAAAGACCAAAGGTATCAAATAAATGGTCTGTTATTAATATAATGAATTGACATGTGAAGACTATGAAAAAATTATCGAACAGGAAGGCATGATATTCAGGAAGATGAACTCATTTAGAAGCGTGTTGAATGATATTTTTACTGAACTGAAAAATAAAGTCACATTATACCACGACGACAAACGATTCATCATTCCAAATACCACTCGAACCCTTCCATGGGGTCATAGCGATATGAGTTTTATCAAAATGATCCGAATGATAACATTCGTTGTATTGTCATTGCTTACATTGACTTATGAATATTTTTACCACATATTAAAAGATTTGGAATATATATTGTTTTATTTTTTTCTAATACTCAATCGTCGCCATAAAACAATACAATATAAATAAATGAAAGTTTAAAGAACCAATCGAAAATGATGATTGTATAACTGTGAGCTTCCCTTCTAGCCCCCCAAGCTGCAATACGAACGTGAGGCCCGTCAAAAATTTGATGATAAGATAGCTGAAGGGAGAATAACATTGGCTCCCAAATACAACAATTTTAAAAGTGATGTCGAAATAAAAATATCCGACGCAACCATTGCAATGCAAAAATATAATGCATTGGAAGAAAGAGTTGCAACGCTTGAGAAGAAATATCCGGAGCGTTGGCCAAACGATAGAACATTTATGCTGGTATCCGGGTAAACGTCAATCCTGGTATTAAAAAATTATATAGTATATGCTAATAGAATGCTATCGATCATGTGAAATAAACTGGTCTACCATTAATTATGGGGAAAACTGTATTAAATTTGAACCCAAGAGGGTGATTAGAGAGCGATAGTGGGTTGGGTTAGTTGGAGTAGGAAAGGTGGGGTTTAGGGAGCGATAGTCGGTTGGACTAGTTGGAGTGGGAAGGATGGGACTTAGCTACAAAGAAAGAATGACGGGAGTGGAGAGTGGGGGCTGGCTGGAGTGTTTAAAAACAGAGCTCCGTTCATAATATCTTCAGCATGACTTTCAGCAGCTAGTCGATCAGTTTCATTGCCCGATTCCGGCCCAGTGCCGCATCAACAATTTGTACTTGACCTGTACCACTTTCAACAACTACTAATAGGTAAGTTAACAATATCAAATTTATGAATTTGTCTCATTTTATGTTTTCTATGAGTTTCAACCATGGATTTCTCCAGCTGTGAAATCATCGCCGCCGTTGATAGCATTATCCCGAAGCCTATGTAGGAATGTAGGGTGTCACGGCGAAGCCCATCGAGAGTGTCCTTCCTGAATTCAACCATGAAGATGTTCTCGGTATGCTGAGTGAGGGGTTCATCCGGATGTGCTCTCCCAGATCCAGGATGAAGAGAATCCTGCTTCAACCACTGAGCCGGAGATGGTAGCGGCCCCAAACCAGGAGGTGAAAGCGTCGACATCGACGGCGACCCCATCAACATCACCCCATCGACTTCTGTGCACCATCCCAGGAGGTGGTGGAATTGACGACGAAAGCGAAGGTACAACGCCGAAAACGGCGTGGAGTTAGTGTCTCTGAGTTCAAAAAGAAGAAGACGTTTTTCAATATGTTGGATAATATCGACAGTGTTAGTCAATGCCTGTGTAAAAAGGATTTGAAGCTTTTTTGTGACGCCATCTCGAGTATAATGTCGACATTTCCGTTTACTTGACAATGCACGACAAAATAGAGTTGACGATGAAAGTTTATGATGGAAATGAAAGTTTATAGGCATCAAAATAATCTTCAAATCATGAATGATCTACGACATTGGAAAAAAATCCACTCCTGTTTCTGAATTGATTGCCATCTTTTGGTATTATGTATAGGTGATCAAGAAAATGTGTGAATCAGGCTACGACGTCTGTAAGAAAAACGAAAGAGAAGACATGACTTAGAAACGAAATCCCTAGTGCCATCTAGCGGTAGTATCCATCCCTTCAAATGATATTTCCTTAAGGTTGACTAACTATCTCTATAAACAACAATAATACTACGAAATTGAAATAAATCCCCTAAGGCTGCCGCTGAGCATCATAAAAAGGCGAATTTACATAATTCAATGAAATATTTTTTTACCTGGATCGATCGGCGCGATCTAGAAAGCGCTTGGCGCCTCCTGAAGGAACTGGGCCTACGAGTTGAAAGCGGCGGACGAGTTCTGAAACGATCTTTCCTATTCGAGCAGGGTATATAAGAAATTCATCTTATCTAGTAACAGCGGTTTTTAGTAAGAAGTGTTAAATGTTTTATTTAGCTGAAGTCACCCGAGCAGCTTAAGTGTTTTGTAAGAAAATTATAAGTCAGAGTGCAGTAATTCTATTATTATATTAATGTAATAAAAAAAAGTTTGGCGTTTTTCGGAGTTTTATGTAGATAAACGAAGCCCCGAAATATCGTAACAATAATGTACATTCAATTATTTATTTTTTTGATTCGTACTCAAAAGTTCTTCGATGTAAAATACTTATATTCACATGGGTGGTTGATTCCTGTATCTTGCAAACATTTCAAATTTCTCACCAATAAATTCTGTAAACTCTACATTAAGTATTTGCGCCAATTATATTATATTCGCGCATGAATATTATTCTGATAATTAGATAATCACGAGTATGTCAAGAATGACCTTGCTTTATGTTGCATTACAATGATTCATGAAAAACAAATTTTGCAAACACAATGTATTCACATGAACATTATTTTGATAATTAACTCATCACGAGTAGTCAAGGTTGACCTAGCTTTATGTTGCATTACAATGATTTATGAAAAACAAATTTTGCAATCAACAATGATGAACACGTTCAGATAATGAATGAACAATGTAATTTTAGACCCTATCATACCAAGAATTTTAACTTCTCGGAAAGGATTGATTTGGAGAACCACATTAAGTTGAACTCACACTTCGTAAGAATCTTGTTGGATACTCTTGATTTTTGGATCTACTTGACATTTCAAAATTCATATGGAACCTTCTTCTAATTTCAAAATCATCATTTGTAATCATAACATATTCCTGCAGCAGTCTGCTCGAAACTCTAAAAGCTGTGAATTTGCTTATCCAACGCAAAATAAGAGAAAATTCATAGCTAACAAATCACAAAATGTCAAAAGAAATACGGAAATATGCTTTTGTTTACATTTTCGACATGGTGATTTTAACTTTGTACACTTTTGTATCAGGATTGCCAATCTTGTTTGCCCCAGACACTTCCCCTAGCCTCAGGTACTCTCACACCTATAAGTTCGTAATGTTTCGTAACCTTCATTCCATGACTTTAAATGACAGCTTTGGGTTCATAAAAAAAGGTCAAACCATTCAAAGTCAAATAGAAAAAACTTTTTGGAAATTAGAAGTTTAGAATTATAAGGTTAGAAACAGCATAAACAAAAGAACTTTGGTTGTGCGACGACATATGCATCTGCCTCATATTTTTTATTTGCGATGAAGGAAGATGTTCATAAAGTAAATCCAATCAACTATGGTGATATGGACATTCTCCATGAAGAAACTGGACAGGGGAAATTGGATTTGAACAAAAAATGCCGAATATGTCTTCAACCTGGCTCAGATATGAACCCATTTTTTGACATATATTATGAAGATCTATCTTTAGCTAATGTATTCAAAACCATCACATCTTACGAGGTAAATATTAACAGCTGTATGTTATTTTTCTCAGTAATATTGGGCAGCAGTAAGTTATTTGATTCTATTCTTCCAACAGGTACCTGAAGATGATCGGCTGCCTAAAAATATTTGCGAAAGTTGTAGTGAAGTTGTCATCAATTTCAATAATATGATATCAGTATTCCAAGAAAATGAGGAATATCTTAATAAACTGATCTGTCGAGCTGAAGTACATACTGCTGATAGAAATGAATCCATTTCAGACGATGTTGAATTTGTAAACATAGATTCTAAAGATAACAACACTGACAGTGTTGAAAAAATTGAATATTTTGATGAGAGTAATTTGGATAGTATTGTTGAATGTGGAGTGGTGGATGAAACAACAGAAGAGGAAGGTAATTTGAGCACATTAGAAAATGATACGGAGGATCACATCACTGAAAAGTGCCTAGAAGAGCCTGAAACTGCAGATGAAATTGAAGATGAGATCAGAGAACATAAAATCTCTTTAGAACCTTATATTGATAAATATGAGTCAATTGGAAATGGTGAATATAATCGGGTAAAAACAGTAAAGTACTCCTGTGATTGTGGGGACTGTTTCTTACATAAAGCAGGATTCCGTCAGCATATGCAGTCTAAACATAATAAAGTGATAGAAGAGGTTGATCTCGACAAATATACCTCCGAAATAAAATTGATTATTCCTACTGGGTTTCCAACTAATATTGAGTATGTCCCTTCTAGAATTATTGCAAGGAAGAATAAATTACAGTGTAGAATCTGCGAGTTATGCTTCTCTTCACCCACTGAAGTTAAAGAACATGAAGAAATACATAAAAATCATATTTGCCCTCAGTGTGGTGCAGCATTTCTAAAAAAACATTATCTCTCAGATCATCTACTTATACATTCAGAAGACAAACACTACAAGTGTAAGATTTGTGCGAAGACATTCAGACATAGACACACTCTAAGTGTTCACAAAAAAACACATGACGTTGCTAGGAGTTATGTCTGCGAGACTTGTGGGGCTGGATTTCGAGCAAGATGCACTCTTTATACACATAAAAGATTGAAACATACCAATGACAGAAATTATCCTTGTACAGTTTGCAATTTGAAATTCAATCTGAAATCAACATTGGATAAACATTTCTTTAGGAAGCATACTAGTGATAGAAAAAAGAGTTTTGTTTGTACTAGGTGTGGTGCAGCATACCTTAATAAAACTACCCTAACACGACATGTTGCTGAAAAGCATTTAGGAAAGGCTAAGACTTATCCTTGTAATATCTGTGAAAATAAGGTATATGCCATGAAAAAAAGTCTCATAGCACACTTACAAAATAAACATAGTATTTTTTAATGCTTTCACTAATATTTTTCATGCATAAATTTGTGCTGTTTTGAAATGAGCATAATATACTGTATGGTGATTTCATAGTAAATACCATTGTTGGTTGTTTTTTTAAGAAATAAATGATATATTGTTTAATTTGGTTTGACTACCAACAACAAAATAAGGAACAAGCTCAGAATCCTCAGCAGCTGCTGTAAATTTCTTAAGATACATAATCATACAATTTCTGCTACAGATCTCAGTATTTTCGATTCTACCATTGTTTATAGAGATGAGATATAGTCAATGCCTGTGTAGAAACAATTTGATGTGTTTTTGTTACGCCATCTACAGTATAATGCCAATATTTCCCTTCACTTGACACTGCACGATCCTTGTAGAGAGTCAACCACATGAAAATATCATTTGAGGGATTGATACTACGGGTAGATGGCACTAGTGATTTGCTTCCAAGGTCTTTCATTTTCTCTATAAACTTCTATCGTCAGGGCATGGCCCAGCTCTTCAGGTTGACTGACAGTCATTCGATATCTGAAGTTAAGCAACGCCGAGTGCGGTTATTACTTGGATACTAGTACTTTGCATATCATAGCTTGCAGACAATATATCAATGAGCACAAGATATATAGAGGATATGCCGTCCTTCGGAGGGGACGTAAAGCCGTCGGTCCCGAGTCCATGGATGTTGGGCTCGTTAAAGATCCCTACCTCTGGTTGGAATATCAGAGGGTTCGACAAAATTTCCGGTTGGGGGAAGTGTGCTCACCGGCGTCGGTGATTGGCCTTGGTAGCGAAAATAGTCCGACGTTAAATAATTGAAAAAAAAAATAAACTTCTATCGTCAACTTTATTTTGAAGCTTCATTATCTTTCTTTCAATATTTCTGTAAAACTGACAAACATAAATTTGCACCTACTTTTCCCTTCAGAGTAGGAAACTTCGTCGTGAATTCTCAAGTAGACGGAAATATCGACATTATACTGTAGATGGCGTAACAAAAACGCTTCAAATCCTTTTTACACGGGCTTGACTAACTGTATCTCTATAAACAATGGCACGACGTTTCCTACTCTGAAAGGAACAATAGGTAGAGTCATTGTCACAATGGTAGAGTTATCCAATGTATCTTGGCACAAACTCAAACTACTTTTCCAGCTGCACACTGCTAGTGCAAACCATGACGAAAGAAAAAACACCTACTAGGAATAAATTTCAACATGGTGAACACATATAATTGGTGTTTTTTTATCTTTCTATACCTCACAGAGATTGCTGGGCATATACGTCATTTGTTCTGTGCCAAGATGGATTGGATAAGCTATACAGAGTTCTGTCTGAAGTTTGACTGAAATGTTGATAGAAAGTTATTGAAGCTTCGAAATAGAGTTGACGATAGAAGTTTATGGAGATGAAAGTTGAGGTATCAATAGTATATTATGCAACGATCATGTAATGATGGTTATTAATACATGAGCATCAACCGGGATAAGAAACGAGCCGAAGGTGAGTTTCGTATGGTTGATACGAGTGCATTAATAACCATTACATGAGAGTTGCTTATGTACATCCGATAAATAGTGAAGGACTACAAATATTATATTTGTATTGCACACAATAATTGTTATTACTAGTATTTTTTTCGAAAAATTCTACAGAATTATAAATAATAGTATTAACTCGGAAAATACAACAATGAGAAATGAAGAGAAGAAAAAAAAAAAGAAAAAAGGGGAATACCCCAGGCTTGGGATTCGAACCCAAGTCACCTCCAACGCGCCTGTTCAAATTCAAATTCAAAACGTTTATTTTCTGTTATAATATACAATTCATCTCTTAACGAATTTACATTTCAGGTAGGCAACAGTTAACAATGCAACAGAAATATATACATGACATACACATTCTACACATCATCTTTCTGCAGCTCCTGGACCGCTCCCATCTGTGACGGAGAAACCCGACCAGCAGGTAAGAACGGGAGGGGGAGGTAGGTGCACCGCCCGCTCGCCCACCCTAGAGTGTGCGAGCGAGCAACGCTCGCCCCACATGCACCCTCGCGGCCGCCGGCGCGACAGCGGAGAGCATGCCTACAGGTGTTAGTAGGTCTCTCTGGTAAAAACGCTCCGAGATTTTCGGTAATTGAGAAGGTGCAAGACGCGCCTCCTGCCTCAATGGCTTATGCGCGTGTTTTTTGGTCAGATGAATAAGATAATTAAGCAAGCCGTACATTTTGATGGTTTTAATCGTGTCGGGAATGCCGGAAAAGCTAGAAAAACCGGCTTATGACAATTGGGTAATCAAGCTAGTAGCTTTTTAGTCCGGTATCACTGCCTCTCCCGATAGAGGTCGAGGGCCTCATAAATCAGCCCATGTTTCCTGGGCTGATTATGGTGAGCTCTGATGCCCGTAATTCCACGAGTCAAAGGGCTTTTGGGTAGGAAGAATTTGTAGAACGAGTAGGAGGTCCGTCTGACGTAGTCCGTAATCGTCTCTATACAAGCTGTTTCAAGTAAGTCTTCGATGCGAGTGTATCGATCACTATTAGTGACGATACGGAGGACTTTATTCTGCATTCTCTCAAGCCTCGTCATCGGAGTCTTTTTGAGACTGCAGAATATCGGACAAGCGTACAGCATAGCCGGCCTAATTACTTGCTTGTAAATAAGCAGCTTGCTGTCCACATCGAGCTTCGAATTCCGTGCAATGAGCGGGTACATACGTTTTACCGCTGCACCCGCTCGTTGGATTGCTAGGCTGATGTGCCTCTTAAAATTGAGGCGCTTATCGAGATCAACTCCCAGGTATCTGGCGCTTTCCTGTTCGCTGATGATGTTATCGCCGATTCGCAACTTCCCGAAGATCTTCGAATTTTTGAATTTCTTCGAGAAGTTGACGAGCTCGGTTTTATTCGCGTTGATCTTGATCTTGTTTCTCTCCATATACGGCAGGATGTACCTGTCCATGTGGGTCTGAATCTGACGATTCGCGACCTCACTGGCGAACGAATGCGCATATATGGCGGTATCGTCCGCATACATGGCAACATTCGTCCTCCTGAACATTGGTAGATCGTGCGTATACAGAGAGTACAGATGCGGCGACAAACAGGATCCCTGCGGGACACCTGCCTCGGTCCTGAAGACACCCGAAACGCTCTCGTTCACTCTTACCCGAAAAGATCTGTTGATCAGGTAACTGTCGATCAGTTTTACGATGTGTAAAGGCATGTTTACACTCCACATTTTGTTGACCAATCCCTCAATCCAGACCCTGTCGAACGCCTTTTCGACGTCCAACAGGACCATGACGGTGTTCTTCCCTTGGTGGAAGGACTCCTTCACCCCGTGGACAATCCGGGCCACCTGCGAAGTGGTATTTCTACCCTTCCGGAACCCGAACTGTTCCTCAGGGATCAGGTGCATCCTTCCCTCAAGTCGCATCAGTCTATTCAGAATGATTCTGTCAACCACTTTGGCGACGACACTCAGCAGGGAAATGGGCCTGTAGCTCTCCACAGCGCTCTTAGGCTTCCCTATTTTGTGGATCGGTATTACCTCCGCCACCTTGAGGCAGTCTGGATAGCACTGGCTTCTAAGTACTGCGTTTATTAAGTGGACGAACTGGACTAGGGCCTTCCGCGGAAGATTCCGGAGAAGGATCGCACCAATCTTATCCTCGCCAGGAGCCTTGTTCAACGGCATTCTCTTGATTGCCTCCAGGACCTCCTCATGATCGGTGAGCAATCTAACAAGCGTTTGCTCGTCGATTGCCACCGGGTTCATGTTTCGGAGGTCCCGGGCTCTTGCCGTCGCATGCCTCTGCTCCTGGCTTACATCGGCAGACGTCCTGTTGACGCTCTGAAAATACTCCCCGAACATTTGGGCCTTGTCCCGGTCCGACACCGCCCGTGCATTCCCCCTCTCCATGGTTGGGATGGGCTCGAATCTTTTGTCGATCCGGCGCGCCATCCGCCATAGTGAGTTGTCCTGCACGGACAGGGCGGCAATTTTGTCCTCCCAGCGTTTATTGGTGAACTCACGCATTTTCCTGTTTACTTGCTTGGCGAGCCTAAGCATCTCCGCTTTGTGGGCGAGGTCCCTGGTCTGTTGCCAGCGTTTCCTCGCCCTGTTGCGGTCATGGATGAGTTCATCAATATCCGCCGGGAGAACGTCCTTGCCCTCCCTAACCACGACCAACCTGGTCGTCTGGTTTCTAGCGGTTTGTATGTTATTAATGAAGGTGGCCATCCTGTTGTCCAGGTCCTCTTTTTGTATGTTTGGTGTTATTACTGTTAATCTGTTAAGAATTCTGCGAAACTCCGGCCACTCTGTCGTCGAGTAATCAAACTTACGTTTGTACACTCGACGACATTCCCTGCGCAATTCAAACAGCACAGGGTGGTGGTCGGAGCTGAGTTCCTGGACAACAGTCAGCCCCCCCAAGTCCCTCACGTTCTTATTTAGGACCAGGTCGATCGTGGATGGTGACGAACCGTTCCAGGGTTGGTAGGTATGTTCATCAGGATACTCTATTACCATATTATTATCATTGGAGTATTCCCAGAGCGTCCTGCCGTTCCTGTTGGACTGATTGGTACAGCCCCACTCCGGCCTCCTCGCATTCAAGTCCCCAGCCAGTAGCACTTTTTGGCCAGTGCTAAACAGGCTGTCCAGGTCCCGGTCGGTAAACCTATTGCTGGGTGGGTTGTATATCGCATACACACAGGTGCCATCTTCTAGCTTTACGCCAATGTGCTCTATGCTACTATTTACCTGTGGCAGCTGTGTGTATGCGACATGCTTCCTCACCAGGAGAGCCACACCCCCACTTCTCGCTGCATTCGGCCTGTCTTGCCTAATGGTGACAAAACCTCTGAAATTCAGACGATGTTGAGGTCTGAGCTTCGTCTCGGAAAGAAACATTAAGTCGACATTGTGGGTATCAACGAAATTAATAATACTAGGGATTTTATTATTAATCCCGTTGACATTTAGCATACATGCCTTTACTGGCATCTAGAAGTCCAAGCCCTCGAGAACGCTCGGGAGACCCAGCATTACCTGGACTCTTCCCATTTTATTATTCCCAACACGCTTAAAACCATCAATGATGTAATCAAGCGCTATACTCAAATTATCTAGGTTAGTCATCTGACCAATGGTCTTACACTTTTCGCCTACCTCCCAAAGCGTTCCTACCGTCGCTGCCGCCCCGGCCCCCGGAGGGCTCTGCTGGGCGTTTCGGGGTGGATTGGTTGACCTTGGAGGATTTGGAGTATTGACAATCGTTTCTCTGTTCCTTGGGGTGTTCGAGGCGCCCCCAGGGCCCGACTGACCATTATTGTTGTTGTTGAGCGCCATTTGCTGGCGCCTTCTGTCCCACACGTTCTCAGATGGGGGGGGGTGCGGGAAGGTATTTGCTATTTTTATTAGCTTTTTCACTCTGCCGTCTGTCTTCGATGCTTTTTACTCTATCTACGTATACTTTGCATTGTGTATAGTTTGCAGGGTGATCCTCATTGCAGTTCGCACAGACGGCAGGAGTGTCCCGAGTTTTCGGGCAATCCCGGGTCCAATGCTCCTTCCCGCACTTTAAGCACCTGGGCGTGCGGTTGCAATTCGAAGTTGCGTGCCCCCACATCTGGCAACGGTGGCACTGGATTATTGCTCGCTCTCTTTTACGTAGTTCCCACACTATCCTGGTACTACACAGGGCACGTACGTGCTTCCTCAAGTACGCCAAGGCAGTATTTTTTGGTGTTATCACCATGAAAAGAGGCCTGACAGTGTTACGCAGCCGGTAGACTGAGCTTGCCTTTATGTCATGGACATTTTTAAGCTCCTGCTTAATTTCTTCCGGCTCCGGCTCACTGTCGAGGCCCCTAATCACAAAAGCATGTGTTTTTTCCCCCGGCAGTGTATATGAGTGGAATTCTTCCTTGGCGCGCTTCAGGGAGCACGTAAGTCTCTGATGATCCTCGGGGTCCTCAGTGTGGAAAATTGTGGTGTTTCGTCGGTAGCTAACCTCTACCTTACCCTTCAATTCCCCACTGAAGACCTCGCGGGCCTCAGAGTTCCATTTTATGATGCCCTGCACCAGGATAGGTGGCATCTTAGACTGCTTTTTCTGTGTTTTGGTTTTAACCGGGCCTGCCGCTTGGTTATGATCGTCAGACTCTAGGGGCGCCTCGTCACTCCCCTCGGTTTCTCCCTCTATTTCTAAGGTTTGGAAACGATTGTCACTGGTGTAGGATGACTGGCTCGGTGTTCTCCCCCCCAGGGGTGGGAACTCTTCTTTCTTCTTCTTGGCTTTGGATTTGGGTGACAGAAGGATTTCTGCTTCCTTATTTACCTTTGTCAGCTCTTTATATTGTTTTTGTGCATCTATTAGTGCCTTTTCTAATTCTTCCATCTTTTTCTTTAGCCTAGCCAACTCATCGTTCTCCAAGTTGGTATTTGGTTCAGAGTTGCTCATTTCTTTGTTTACATTGGTGGTAGCTGTCGCTTTTGCTGCTTTCTTTTTTCCTTTTTTAGATTTTACCAAGGTAAAGCCTTCTAAATCCGCCTCTGGTGTTAAAGGGTTCTGTTCCGTGATGGTTGCTGTTTTCGGCGCAGGTTTCTCAGCCGGTTTACTTTTTGGCTTAGGTGTTACTGTAGCTCTATTTTTCGAGCCTGACTCTTTGGCTTTCCTGTCTTTTTTGGATTTTTCCAACATTTCTACAATTTTCGTTGAGACTAAGGTGTCTGAGAAATCGTCGACTTCCATATTTTCTATATTTCCTGTTATAGAACTAGTCGCTGTGGCCTCTTCCACGTTGTTATGTGGCTGTTTCTCTGGGTTTCCTATCAAGGAGCTGGCTCCCGCTGTGGCCTCTTCCACGTTGTTTTGTGGTTGTGTGTTTTCGTTTGGTGCATTTTCAGTTATTTTTTCCTTTAACAGCTCCAGCTGTTTGTTGATTTCATCCAATTCCTTATCAAAGTTAGGACCGTATTTTTCGTTGTAACTTTGTATTGCAATGTTGTCAATGATCCTCACTTTCTTTTGAGAGAGTGGTGGGGGTGTTTCCCTGTAGCTTAGGTTTCTACTCAACCATCCATCTGCCATTGCCTTGTGGATTTCTTTTTGTCTCCTTTCTATGGCTTTTAAGTACATAAGTTCGCCATCATTTCCATTGTCCCATTGTTCCCAGTTCTCAGGGGTACCACCTGTCGCTTCATCCAGTAGGGGGGTGTCTAAACCGGAATAGTTGTCTTTGCTCCCGGGGCTACTCAATCCACCCCGTTCGCGCTGACTTTCTCCCGGCTTTTCCACTCCCACTACGGTATTGCGTTGTTCTGGATCACTAGGTTCCTCCTCGACAGTTGTTGGGTTGAATGACCTTAGGTCCCCCCTCTCATATAGTCTTTTGTTGCTTTCTGCTGCTTGATAACTTTTTAGCGCCGTCTCGAGGTCCTTATAGTTATTTCCGGGGAGTTCATTCGAAAGGTGGCCTTCTTTCAAGTATTCACTAACAAAAGCAAGAAATTCCATGTTTTCTTCTGTGTTACAGAGTTCTGTCTGAAGTTTGACTGAAATGTTGATAGAAAGTTATTGAAGCTTCGAAATAGAGTTGACGATAGAAGTTTATGGAGATGAAAGTTGAGGTATCAATAGTATATTATGCAACGATCATGTAATGATGGTTATTAATACATGAGCATCAACCGGGATACGAAACGAGCCGAAGGTGAGTTTCGTATGGTTGATACGAGTGCATTAATAACCATTACATGAGAGTTGCTTATGTACATCCGATAAATAGTGAAGGACTACAAATATTATATTTGTATTGCACACAATAATTGTTATTACTAGTATTTTTTTCGAAAAATTCTACAGAATTATAAATAATAGTATTAACTCGGAAAATACAACAATGAGAAATGAAGAGAAGAAAAAAAAAAGAAAAAAGGGGAATACCCCAGGCTTGGGATTCGAACCCAAGTCACCTCCAACGCGCCTGTTCATTCATGGCGCCTTATACCGCACGGCCACGAAGACGCAATAAATTTGCTGGAAAATAAAGGGATATATTATGCAGTTGTCAAATGAAATAATTTTTTTTGTTGACTCCAACGCATGTGTAGAAGAGCCGAGGGTAATCCTTCTATATCGCTGGTATCAGACATTTGATATGATTATCGAAGTTTGGCTATATTCTTCAAAAATTTAATACATATATGCTTTTTGACAAATGTCAAATGAAAGCATGCACATCGTGCTTGATTTTAATAATTTGTGACTATTCAACCAAGATAATATTGTCTGAAAATCCATTATCATGTTAATTTTTATTTCTTGTTTATTATTTCCCCTATATATTATAGACGTATCGTCTGCAAACATTTTAATTTTTCCATTCAATTTCAAATCAGAAAGGGAATTCACATATATGAGGGAAAGAACCGGTCCAAGAATAGATCCTTGAGGAACGCCACATATAACAGTTTTTGATGAACTGACTCCTTTCCCAATATAGACGAATTGCTCTCTTTTTGATTAATAATTTTGAAACCAGGTATGAACTATTCCCCTAATATCTATTTGATGCAATATACTTAAGAATTTTGTGATTAACTGTATCAAAGGCTTTTCGAAGATCTAGTGATAGGAGACCACATTGTTTATTGGAATCTAAGTCGAGTTGAAATTGTGTAGTAATGTCTAATACAGCTGACTCGGTATCACTAGATCTACGAAATCCGTACTGTCCATCATAATGGGTTTCTATTGGTTGAAAAATCTGTATCGTAATGAAAAATTTGTATCCTAATAGATTTCATAATAAAAAAGGTTGTTTTTTTTTTTTGGATTGAGGTGGCCTTTACTTGATGGAAATCCATAGTTATTACGCTATAAGGTAGACACGATTAAATTTCCACAAAATTTATTGTCTTCGCGACATGTGACTGTATCTTTATCAAGCGAATGTATTTAAACACATGTGTTTAAATACATTCGCTTGATAAAGATACAGTGTATCGAAACATGTCGCGAAGACAATAAATTTTGTGGAAATTTAATCGTGTCTACCTTATAGCGGAAAAAAGGTTGTGTGCATATATGTGATTAGAGTAGGGGTGTAGATAAAATAATTTTCAAAACATGAATGATCTAAGACAGTGACGAAAAATTCCACTTTTGTTTCTGAATTGATTGTCATCTTTCGGTTTGGTATTCAAGAAAATGGGTGAGGCTAAGAAAAACGAAAGAAATGACGACTTGAAAACGAAATTACTAGTGTAATCTACCCTTAGTATCCATCCCTTCAAATGATATATCCATATGGTTGACTACTATATCTTTATAAACAATGATACTACTGTATATTTGATAGATGGATTACTCATGTACTATAAATAATATATTTCTGATATTCAGGGTGGGTACTCTGACCTGATTGAGAGTCCAATGAATAATCACTGAGAATGGACACCATCTCCTGTCATGAAAAGAAAAGACAGCCTATAAGCACTGATTATTTTAACGGACTGTTGTTATCAGGTCGTAAAGTACCCGCCATCAAACTATCAAAACAGGATGATGGAAATATAGAATAGTTTTCAATATAATATTATCTATAACTACTTTGGAGTACAATAAGTCAATGGGTACATTGAAGGTTTCCTCCTGGGTGGATTCTGGAACAACTTATCATTATTACAAGATTATTGAATTTAAAATTGTATATTCTATTCAATCACTCCATTAAGTTTTAGTGATAATTCACTTTTGCTATAAGAAACAAATCTATGTTCCGTCGAATTGATCTGCTAGTTCCAGAGAGAAAATCAAGTACAGCATCATCTAGTTCTTAACCCAGACAACACAGATTATTCCTGGAATATCATGTCATGAACCTGTATATCCTGAAGTACGATATCCCTATAGGAAATGTGTCAGTTATCCAATCGCAAGCTAAATGTTTGACTGAGAAATACCATTAGCTGGCCCTAAGATATGTTATATTCGCTAAAGGCGACTGGTAAATTATTGCGACAACCAAAGGTTTTTTAACCCTTAAGTTTTGATTAATCTGCTCGTAAAACGCAAAAAATGAAGATAATAAATATTGAGGAAAGAAATGTTTTTCAGAAAAATATCCAAGTGAAAAAAATCGTTTATTGCATTCCTTTGGTACACTAGCATTTCTGAATAACATATGAAGGTGGACAAGTACCTATACTCCCAATTTTTGTATATTTTCGAGTATAGTTCAGGCAGAAGGTCATTAAACGAGAAAAAACCTTGAAAAGATGAATGAAATGTTCATCATTCAGCAGAAAAAAGAATAATAAACAAATAACTATTTATAATACAAAAAAACGTCACCTACATTACAATGCAAACTGAATACTTCTCTTTGTAATCATAAGAAACCGGAAAACAATCTAATGAGAATTTTGTATTCTTGCTTGCATAAGAAAATGTTGAGAAAAAAGTGTCAGAGTCCCACCACCCAGACAGCACACAATATCCATTAGATATCCAATGGATAGCCCAATATCCACTGAACATCCAGTCCATGGAAGATATCTAATAGATATCCAGTGGATATATTCCATGGATTTTAAAAAATATTATGAGCTTCTATTTTTATCTGGTATCATAAGTAATAATCGTATGAAAACTAGTTTAGAAGAAAGCTTCAATACATATCTTCAACGCATAAAAATATTTGAATGTCCTAATATATATCCAATGGATATCCATGGATATCTATTATTCTCTCTGTCTACAACACCCTGGGCTTACATTTTCCTAAGGAGAAGAGCTGTGAATTTTGTCTGTGCTAAATGTGTTTTTGTCTTATTCAACACGTGAAATTAAATCTTTGATCGAGATACAATATTGCAAGGAATATATGCATTGGTAAAATTAAGATAGGGCATAAAAACTCGTTCCCTGACAGCGTACATAAGGAATATGATAATTGATAATATAGGCGAGTTCTGAAATTCATCAGTAACTTCCGTTAGTTCTTTCACTGTGATAGAACTAATGGAATTTATTGTTGAAGAATTTCAGAACTGGTCTTTGAATATGTACAATGAATCAATAGCTAGGCGTTATGGAGTGATCACTTTGATTTTGGTTCCACACGCGAAAGAGAGATAGTAGAACATGCCGTGTGTCTATGATTGGCGGAAAACTGGCAGGCTGCGCTAGAACTCGAAGTCGAACCGCGAACGCGAACGATACGATAAAGAGAGGCTGTGAAGGATAAAGTATTTCAGGTAGAAAATTATCATTCTCTCTTGGTCCTTCACAATTAGGGTGTATATACTCTCTTCCTTTTGTATAGGTATCGTTATTTGTGAAAAGCTGAGATGAGGGTTAAGTCCATTAGTTCATATGTCAAATATCTATGACCAAAGTTCATTGTTAAGTGTTAAGTCTGTCATTACTCCATTTTGTTTTGCATTGAATGGAAAGTGAAAGTTGTATACGGTGCACATTGCACATGTAGGTGAATTAATAAATTGCAAAGTGGTTGTTTTTGATACTTTGGAGTGCTCGAGATTTGGAGAAGGTAAGTTTGTTGGATTAATCTTAACATGTTTTCGTCTCTGTTATTTTATTGATATGATTACTGTAGCATTGTGGTGTAAGAATGTTGAGTAGATATCACTTAACTTTTTTGGTAAACTGGTGGTGGCTTGGTTTGGTTGTTTTGAATTGGTTGGTTATTAATAAGTAACATTATAATTATTAGTACCAAAGCTTCTGCTTTCGTGCTCAATGATAGTTTTACATTTAGACATTTTTTATTACAGGAAATTTCTTCACGAAAACGAAAGTGTCTTCTGGACATGTCGACGAGATACCTTCGTCGCCTGGTGGTTAGAAACCCAGGCATCTCAAATGATACTATAATTATATTCAAAACAACGTATCAGCGGAACTGAGAGCGGAACCATCATGTGAATATGAAAATAATTTGAGCTGTAATTCAAACGATGAGGCTTCAGATGACTATTTGAGTGAAGTGACTAACGAATGCATGAAGACAAAAAACTGAAGATATTGAAGAAAATATTCAACAGTCACATCAAAGTGAGACATCAAGGGAGAAAACCAGAGTGATAGTCTTTGTTGTTCACCACCTGCTTGTATATCAAGTTTTCAATAAAATGAATATTCGACAGCTAGAGCTACAAAAAAGTTTTTCAATATCTATAAGGATATCCATTGTTTATCCAGTGGATATACCAAATGTGAATATAAGATATCCTATCAATATCCATTGGATATTAGGAGATATCCAGTAGATATCTCCATAGATATCCACAGGATATCTCCTAAATCCTGGATATAGGCGGACATATGGATATCTATTAGACGTCTATTGGATATCCATCTATATCCAATGGATATACTGGATATCCAAAAAGGATATCCATTGGATGTCTAATGAATATACTGTGCTGTCTGGGCATGCACCAAGTTGTTGAACACTTGTGTTTTTATTTGTTTTAGAACGAACAAAACACACTCTGGACTTTTTGTCGGTTTCCTGTAGATGGAATATTAACTGGAGAATGCCTATCCATAAAGTTGGCTGCGGCCAAACCGCCCACTGATTCCATACAATTTATGGCCTTTTTCTACTCCAGTAAAGGAAGTAAATTTTTTAGTAAAATGAAGGACTAAATTCGAGACCACTCAGATCAACTTGATTTTTTTTGGAATTTGTCAAAAAAAGGTGTCAAGTATCCAAGTAAACAAGTTTGGTTACTGGGCAAAGCTCCAAAACGCTGTAAAACTTGGCCAAACTGTTTTTTTGGCCCAAAATTAATAAATATTTAATATCTCGGGCAATATTAAATGAATTTTCGTGAAAATAGGTACCGGGGGGTTTTTTGGGTCACTGATTACGATTTTAATGTCAGAAATTTCTGAAACACCCTGTGAACCGTAAAAACTCCCCGTCTTTAGGGGTTTTTAAAAAATATTTTTGAGTCGGGATTTGAAATTTGACAGCAGAATTTAATTGGCTCATCATCTTAACATACAGTACTGCACGAAAAATGTTCATAAAACTTATAAATCCCAATGGATTAACTATAAAATTTTTATGTGATTGATGAAAAAAAAAAAAGGATTTTTGGCCATAACTTTTTTTTTGGCTGATGATAACGAGATGTACCAGGAACCATTTTAAAGCTAAGGTTCTCGCCAAAATTTCATGTCATATGCATCATTTGAATTGGATGGGCCAATTTTTTTTATTTCGCCCGACAAAAAAAGAGCATTTACCGTTATAAACATAAAATAGGCAATTTTAAACGGACAAATTTGCTTACAGATGAAAAATTATAACAAAAAATTGAAATACAACTATCCTGGAAAAAATGCTGAAAAATTTGGCTGTTTAAAATAAATAATGTTCACGCTGCTGGCCAAAAACTGAAAATGTTCTAAAAAATACACGATTTTACCCAACTTTAGCAAGCCAAAACATAAACAATAATTACCCAATAGGGCCAAAAATGGCTGGACATATTTAGGACGAAGTGTTCTGACTTTTCACCAAAGGATTTTTTTTTCAAGCACCTTAGCCCATATGGCGCTAAAAAATTGGCATTAAAAATTTTTGAAAAAAAATTATTTTGCCATTAACTTTTTTCTCCTTATTTTAAATGGTTCTGGTTGGTCTCGATATTTTCCCGATTTTGTCATCTTGCAAAATGATAAGAATCATTTTTTCTGTAAAAGTTATATTTTTCGAGATATTTACGCCAGAACAATCCGGTTTCTTCATTTTTCGTTAAGCAACCATTTTTGCCATCTCATATCTCCTTTAATATTAACCGTACAAAAATAAAACAAAAACCACTTTATTTGTCAACTAAAATACTTCATATAAGAAATATATAATTTTTTTTGTAATACTAACAGACTCGAAAGGGGTGCATTTTTATGAAAAATTGCAATCAATGTTATGTTAAAAAATGATAATTTATCGATTGGTTTCATTATTATTATTTTTTAAACCCCCTCCAATGAGCTCCCACCCCCCGCGCTTTTTTCCAGTAACGGAAGTTGTTTACTCGGATACTTGGCACCTTTCTTAACAAAATTCAAGTTACTCCAAGTATCTGCAATTGGTCTCGAATTAGTCCAGCCAGTTTTTACTTCCTTTACTGGAGTATTCTTCATAGTCCTCTAGTATAATCTCATAGACTTACAACTGATGGACTGGCTTTTATGACAGTTTTCCATATAACACGATGCGGAATACTTTAGAGAGAGAGAAAGGATATGCAGAATGAAATGATATTATAATAATATAATAATAATTAATAATATGCTTTATTATCATAAGACATAATCTTGTTGGTTGGCAAAGCTTGGGTAGTAAATACTTAAAAAAATGCGATATATACCAAAAGATAACAATAATAAAACTATAAAAATACATACAAAACATGGTAAAATGGAGGTTATAAGAAGTATGTATATATAAAGAGTTGAAGTCAAGTTCATATAAGAATAGACATAGAAAGTAAAGCTTTAAAGCTCCTTAATGAAGATAAAAAACATGAGCTAGTCAATCAGTTAAAAGTTATCGTCAAAAAATTTATTCAAAGTATATTAGGGTCTATCAGATAGAAATTGTTTGACTAACTTCCTGAATTGGAAGTCATTTATATTGGCAGATCTTATGTACAGAGGCAAATGATTGTACATTTTTCCACCATTGTAAAATATGGAGTCTCTGGTGATGTTTCTAATTGGCACTGTGAGTTGCAGAGTGTGCCTGCTGTTCCGGGTGTTATAATTGGAAGAGGATGTGGCGAAGTTTAATATATGCTTATTTATTAAACACACAGATTCCAGTATGAATAATGCAGTTACCGTTAGGATATTATGGTTTTTGAAGAGGGTTCTACAGGACTCTCTTGGTTTAAGGTTTCCCATATACCTTATTGCCCTTTTGCTGTAAAATTAGAAGACTATTGAATAAAGTTGGGCTGCATGCTCCCCAAAACGGTATTCCGTAGCGTAAGTGAAAATCTATGAGTGCATAGTAAGCCATCTTTGCAGTGCCGAATCCCAATTCATTACGAATTACTCTAACCGCATAACAGCCAGAAGCGACTTTGCTAGTGAGTTGTTTGACATGATCCACAAATTTTAAATTCTGATCAATGAACACTCCTAGAAATTTAGTGCTATTTTTAGATTCCAATGATCTGTCTTCAAAATAAAGTTCGTTGATCGAGCATCTAAACGATATTAAATTTGTTTTAGTTAAGTTGAAAGATAGGATGTTTGAATCACACCAATCTTTAACTTTATTCAAGTCAGCAGAGATTATTTTATGTAACTCACAAGTGTTTTTATTATTCCAAAGTATGGTTGTGTCATCTGCAAATAAGGTGAACTTTCCCGAAATATCAAGCTTGGTGAGGTCATTAATATATAATTTGTGAAGGACAATGATAATTCTATACTTGAATTACTCTCTCCTTCTGAAACTCTATCTGCTACACATTGAGGAAAGAATTCGTTTAAAATTTAAACTTGAAGTCTATCTTGCTCATTCTGCAGTCCCCTCTCTCTTAGGGCCAGTCCATCACTTATAACGTCTATGGATAATCTTGTATAACTGCTCCCGAAACTCCTAATGAGTCATTTCGAGGAGAACAAATTTCTGATCTAGAATACACTAGAAATCTCAGAACAATTTTCGTCTAACAATGACACAAGATTCCTTCCATAGCAGTAGAACGGAATAGAGAATAGATTGCATAGGAGGGGTGCCAAAAGTATTCTTGGGTTTACAGATTGTATACCATACTTAACATAAAGCTAATCTCTCTCAAGTACCGAATACTGTATAGTAGTTTTCACAATAAATGGTATTGACTGAAGGATTATAATAAAACCAATTAGACCCTTATTAAGTTGTAAAATCCGAGATGCACATCATAAATGTAAAAGGAGCGGATTCAGGTAATTTTGTTTCTCAGAGAGGGATTGTAGAGGATTACAGCTTACACTTCTTGTTCATTTTAGTCTTTGTATTTCATTGTAAGTGTTCACTTGGGTTACGGCGTGCAATAATTTTATAACATTTATTTGTTATTACAGACATTAATAGCAAAGATTTTATACCCCAACGTACAGAATAGGCAGTATGTGGCGTCCGTGGATAAAAAGTAATAGTGCTTCTTCCAGTGGTTCGTTAAAGAAGAAAGAAAATGTGTATAGTTCCGTACTTCAGCAAGGATATAACGCGGGTGCTGCAGCAAAAGTAACCAGTAATTTGACGAAGGTGCCTCTTACTTCAGTTAGACGAATTGTTGAAAATTCCATGGAATTAAGAAAAAAGCGTAAAGATTCCGGTGTCACAAAAAGTCTAGACGACTGGGAAAAAGATTTGATAAGGCGAAAAATCTACACTATGTACGATGAGCAGCATGTCCCTACAATCAAAAGTCTGAAACAGCGGCTCATCAATGACGAAACTCACATCAACTGTGGCCTCACTACTCTTTGGCGAGCTCTGTCTGCAATGGGCTTTAAATATCGCAAAATTGACAAGAGACAATTAATAATGGAATCCACACTTTTAATAAACTGGCGTTCTGAATATGGCGTTCTGAAAAATACCGGTCTGAAAATCGGCCAATACTCTACCTCGACGAGACGTGGTTTGACACGCATGACACCCCTTCCAAAGGATGGTCTGATTCCTCTAATAAGTGTAAAACAAAAGCACCATCATAAAGGGAAGAGAATCACAATATTACACGCAGGATCAGAAAATGGTTGGATCCCAAACGCTATGTGGCTTTCTGCCAAAAATATTAAGGACTCTTGTGTTGATTATCACGAAGATACGACAGCAGAGCTTTTTGAAGATTGGTTTAAAAATTGTCTGTTACCCAACATTCCGCCAAACAGCGTTATAGTAATGGACAACGCAAGCTATCATAGTCGACAATTGCAAAAAATTCCTGGCTCAAAGAATACGAAATTGGAGATTCAAAACTTCATGGTTGCAAATGACATATATTTTGGGGAAAATTATACAAAAAAGAACTTTTACAAGTGCTGCAGTCATTTTCATTAAAAAAAAAGGATGTTTGTGATACAATTGCAGAAGAATTGGGACATACAGTATTACGACTACCTCCCTACAACTGCGTGTTCAATCCCATAGAGCTTATGTGGCACCAACTTAAATCGAGCGTGCGCGGAAAAGATCTTTCTCCGACTTTAAGTGGTAGTGTGATAGAATTAATTAGGAACTGTATGAATGACATTCCTACCGAGAGTTGGAAAAGTTCTGTTAGTCATGTTATAAATGTTGAAAACTCGTACCTTTCTGTAAAATCAATTGCGCCAATTATAATTAATTTAGATGAGGATAGCGATAGCGACACTGAACTAAATATAGAATAGAATTGTAACATTTAAATAAATTACTTGTATATCTCCTACATTATGCAAAATTCAAATTTCTTAAGTTCGACCCTGTATAGCACATTTGCTTCTTTTACCAGATGATTTTCTACACAATGCGATTAAATCGGGTAGTTTATTGCAGTTAATAAGCCAATACCATTTACTGTGAAAAATACTATACAAGGGATCATTGGGAGTTATGCAATTAATGGTAGGTCCTCTACCCCGGAGATGTAGCCCAGGAATTGCCTTCAGGGGGTTTCAAGGCGAAGGTAAGTAGGTGCATATACGATGAAAATGGAAAGGTCTACTTGTGTTTGGTCTTGTCGAGGGAACTGCTTCAGCTGTTTCAATGCTCAACTAAGGGAGCAGTGGTTAGATGTGTTCGAACATCCTTACCTTAGCTGGAGTGTGGCTTCAAAGATTTCTCAATTATAATCCTATAAATAGGTAAATCCATACAAGACGTTCAAAAGCTCCTGCTTCCAAAAGTTTAAAAAAAAATGAGAAAAAAACGAATTGAGAGACCAGGTAAAGTAAGGTTTTGACCGATTTATTCAAGGTCAAGTGAGAAATATGCCTCGGCAATGAAGCACAATGTGACTGGAAGTTGGTTATTATACAGGGTTGGTCCAAATTATATGAATTTCCGGTAGGTGCAGAGAATGGTTTGCCCAGTGATGACATGATCGATACGGTGTTTAATAAGGAACAGAACATAGAAAAGCATGGTTACTCTCTTTCACCATTGGAATCATTCAGAACCGTAACATACTTACCATCCACACAAAAGCAAAATGGTACACCAGTTAGCTGACGGAAACCATTGCAAGGCATCCGTTCTATCTACACAATATTTGTTTCACTGACGAATGTTCACTTTTTAACGGCAATTTCCACAGACAAAATTGCCGTAATTGGAGTGACACCAACCCTCACGTTTTCTGGGAAACTGATACTCAATATCCAGAAAATATTCACGTGTGGGTAGGAATATCAAGAAACCATATTGTAGGACCTCAATTCATTGAACAAAATTCATTCATTTTAAATAACTGGAAACTACTGTAAACTCACAGAAATCGTCGAAACGAACGATGGAGCTTCACCACATTACTCCAGACAAGTAAGAAACTATTTGGATAATACTAAAGATGAATGTTTTCACGGACGCTGGAATATTGAAAATAGTCCTTTCGGGTATTAATCCATGTGCGAGTTGTTGAAATGTTCGGCGTTTCGACTCTTATGCTGAAGTCTCTATCTAATTAAATACACATCTCCAACAATACAGCAATTTAGCTAGCTACGGTTAGACCAGGAAAATTACAATATCAACTTCGACAGTAATAGTTCAGAAAATGAAGCTGAAAATTATGGTAAAACCTCGCAATTTTTTCGTCCAGCACCGATTTGTACAAAAATTTGGGATTAGGCTCATTACACCCTCTAGTTCATTTTATATATTGTGCCGTTGTAGGCTTTTTGTTTTTTAGGGGTGAAAAGTACCCCTAATTGTCAAAAATTATAAAATAACATTAAAAACCTAAATATGGGTAAAAATTGTTAAATAATGATTGTTTCATGCTTTAGTATACAATCTCATAATCTTTCAGACTACCCTTGTTATAAACTACCCTTGAAAACATTGAAATTTTTATAATATGTCTTCGAACTTTAGAATACACTGGTGAGAAATCAACAAAATATGCACTCACACACGCGAGCAGATGTTTTTTCTTTTTTGTCTTCCAGTATGAATGGAAAAAGTGGAACATATAACGTATAACGGCCGAATATACCGTTTATGTAGATTACTACGCTCCGAAGCGGGAAATTGAAATTTTTCAAAAAAAAATTGATCGGTTTTTTAAGCATATCTCCTTCATTATAGGTGATAGAAATTTTTTTCAGGTGTTAAACAGCTATATCTCGCCGAATATTCACTTTACAAAAAATCTACTTACAGGGAAATTCTTGTCATTAAAAAAGCTACAATTTAGTACTATATCGTTTTCTTTCGTATCTTTAGTATTTTGAGAGATATTTTCAAGAATAGGGTCAAAAACACGGAATTGAAAAAAATCGTTTTCCCTTTACTCTACAATTTTTCCAAAATTAGACATTTCAAATTGGTTAAACTTCATGGGGTGTATTAATAGTACATATATAAAGAGAATCACAGAAGGGTGGCGATCAATTTTAGTTAGGGGGTACTTTCACAGATTTTTTTTTCGTAGAACAAAGCGGGTACCGATCTTATTTTGATCATAAGTCGGTAAATTTTCATTCTAGGAAAACGTTTTTTCATTTGTTTGAAAGCTCCAATTAAATACTTCTTAAAGATTCTATGAGCTTTCTTCGAAAAATGCAAATTTTTCTTGTTATTTCGCTTTTAATCTTCCAATTTATACATTTGACGAAAAAAGCTAAGCATTAATTTGCAGTATCTCAGTTGGTATGTGACGTAGGAAAATTATAAAGAAAGCATTGTTTTTGTTTTTACAAAAGTACAATTTGCCTCTCCACACTTTTTTGATAAAATGCATAGTTTTAGAGTTATTTGCAAAAAAAAATATTACTTTTACGAAAAAAAATTAAGGAACATTTTTTCTTAGAATTAATTTTCCGTCGATTCCCACAGTTGGAATGTAATAAAAAATTTCCACCCCCGTGATGGGGTGGCAACAGCGGCATGATATAGAAAATGATCCTTGAGCTATTCCCTACCTTCTGTGAAAATTTCAGGTAAATCCATGGTGGACAAAAAAACTGCGAGCCAAAATGCTTCATTTCCTTAACTATAAGCCTGCGTAGAGAAAGCTGATCAATCAATGCTGTTTGACCGATGAAATCGTAATTGATTTATAAATAATCGAATCGAATTGTGAGAGGAGTATGTTTAAATACCAGTTGATCAAATGCCGGGTTAACTGTCGAAGTTGATATTCTAGTTTTACTGGTCTAACCGTGAAGGGCTAGATTAGCTAAACTGCTATATTGATGGAGATGTGTATTTAAGTTCTTGATAAAGACTCCGGCATGAGAGTCGAAACGTCGAACATTTCAACAAATCACACACGGATTAATACTCGAAAGGAATATTTTCAATATTTGGATAATACTTTCCACGGTCGTTGGATTGGCCGTCGAGATGCCATGGAATGACCAGCCCGCTTGCTAGATTTGACACCCTTAGACTTTTTTATGGGGAGATTTTGAGCAAAAGGTGAACGAAACCTTCTTCAATATTGAATATAGGGTAGAGAATAATAATTATTTGTAGAAATATCTACGTTCCTGGGTTCGAATATGTTCGGAGTGAAATATCGGGTAGGCTGTTCTTAGGTTAAGAAGTTCAAGGCAACCATTTCGAGCATCTTCTGAAGTGAACTAAGCTCATTTCATCAAATTATGAAGTTGCAATTATCATATGTTCCGCCATTTTGTAGTAGTAGAAGATATTGACTTTATATTCTACGGTTGTGCAGTATTCGTCAGGAACTCCAAAAGGATGTGTCACAAGACCCCCTCTTTCCATTTAATTCTTGCCCGGATGGCGCACAGTCGTCATCTTGAAATTTTTATCTGTCAATTTTACTCCCAAATTAGTATTCATGCATAAATTTCATTATAATCCCAAATTTTATTTTTTTGAGTTGGTCCGTTCACTAATAAAAGGGGGTAGACATTAAAGGAAACCACTGTATAATAATATAGTTTATAAGGGTTTTTTGGTGTAACTCATTATTTTTTGCGAGATATGAATAAATTTACATTTAAGTTACTATGAACATATTATTTATAAGGTATAAATCTTTGCTCTAAACATGTTTCTCTCTTCTCAGTTTTCAGTAAATTGTTGTAACCAAGTTGGGGCTTTTTTGTTTTTCAACTTTTTTCTTGGAGCTTTTAACAATGCAGTCCAACAGTTTTCATGAAGATTCATTGACTTGCCCTGGATTCCAGATTTTATGACTTTCACGCCTTACTGCACTCGTCTATTTCATTTGTTGACGGTGTCTAATCTGAAAATCTTAGTAGTGAATCTTGACATTTCGTTGAAATATCTCATTTTAACAGCTTAGAAACTAATGTCATAATTGTTCATAGTCATTGAAGCAAGCCAAGAATATTTTCGATCTTGCCTCTGAGTAGATCGAGATGAATGTGGTCTGGAATGATTTACTCAGTATAAGTGTATCTTTGATCTGATTCTTCCCCATGTGATCGCAAATGATTGGATTTCTATTTCAGCCCAAAATAAGTATTGATGGTTCTTAGTAGTAATTGTTTATGTACACGTTTAAAATATTTTTGGAAATAATTAGAAAACCATCTTCATCTCACTCATGGTAGAATCACAACCTTTCACAAAAACACAATGGAAAACGATGTCCAAAGTCAAAGTGAAATTCAGACGAACATCCTGTATAAAAAGAATTTGAAATGGAATATATCAGTACGTTTTATGTAATATGATGAATGAGTTTTTTTAATTTCCATCGAATCGGCCTGAATCACTTGCTCGACTTTCGAAAGTAGTTTCATCTATATTCACACATATGTCTGCAACCCGTCGCGCACACCTTATGCGAAGAAAACCACTGTCGGATATGCGCTAAATGGCCCCCGTGCGAGCACCCTTGACACCAAACATACAATCCTTTCACCACTTGATTACACACGGTACATAGCGCGTACTCGGAAGAATGGCATCTATCGCACAACCATCCCACTCTTTGTAAAGGTTTGCCACACTTGCTGCAATTCGTATTGATTCTTGTGCTCTGCTGGTTGAGTTGATAGACGGAAGGTAACCAAGAAAGTTTGATGATCTGGAAAAAAATCATGGTATATACATGATGACCGATAAAAAATGCTTGTGCGGAAATTATTGTAGCACAAATTTCTTCGATATTCCCCATTTTCAATGATCAACGAGACACTGGATGACATCGAGTAGGTAAAACAGTTGCTTGTTTCGTGGACATAACTATACGCTGTTCATCCATGCAAAGGAGTGATTCAAAACATTATCATGCATTGTGCACGTGCTCACTCAGGCAAGGCTGCTTGTACAGAGTCCCACCAAGGAACGACCGAAATTGTATTTTTTGAAGTGCAGTTTTTTCGGTCTTTTTTTCGGGTAGATTGTAGGGATACATATCAGCAGTTTCTTCAGCTGTATCAGTACTTGACATTTCAAAAATTTCAAATTTCAAAATAACATATATGTACACACCAAAAGCGTTAAAACGTAACTGACTACTCCGACACTGCAGCGCGAATTCCAGCAGTCAATTGCATTTGATTTCGATTGGACAGCGTAAGGAGGCGTGTTTATTCTACCCAATAGATGCAAATGTATGTGATGATCACGCTTCGATTACGCGTTGATCACGCATCTATCGTTGTTTGGGTTATTCTTTCGGTTGGATGGATATAGTATAGATACAGTTCCAATCCACAAACTGTTAAACAAAAATTTCTCAAAAATATAATTTTCAACTAAATTTTACGAAGAATTTGAAACGAAAATTCGCTGAATTTGGTTTTTGCACTATTGAATGTAGTTATGATATCAAATTTATCAGGTCAAATGTAACATATACCAAAATTACAATTTCGGAAGCGACCGCCATTTATTTAAAATACACTTTCCAAGATTTTGGATATTACTCAATGACAGGGTTGGATCAATGAAAAATAACAGAAATTTTATACTTTTTGTACTTTCTATTTTGGAAACTACAACCTTTCAAAAACCAAATTACCAGCCAAATCCAACGAATCAAAAAACTGTGCATGCCATCTGAAAGTGGCAGGAAAAACCAGAAACACATTGTATATCAGAATTGGTGAACACTAGAAGAACACACTGGGAGAAACTACGAAAACGGGAATAGCAGAGCATGTCTGGAAAAACCAACATTACATCAAATGGCCTGAAACTGAAATCAACCACAAGGGGCAACATGGGTTTGTATAAGATTTTAATGAAGCTGCTTAAACACTAAATAACACCCTACAGTCTGTGTTGGCAATTCGAAATGTGTGGAAACCATTTATCTGATAAATGGAACAACTAAGGCTCAACGACCGAGATATTTGAGATCGACTTACACACCATAATTGTGCCTTGCAGGCTCACTTATCACCAGAGGACGACTGCGATCCAAACTTGGAAATCAAACTGTTTGATAAGAGTTAAAGGGTTGAGACAATGGACGTTCAAACCATTACCTCTAAAGAGAGAGTATTCTCATTCATATTCAAACTGTATAAAGATGATTACCACTAGAGAAGACTATCCCAGATGTCCAATGAAGATATTCTGAACTGGCATATAAAAACTATTGTTGATCGATTGAATCAACAATTATAGATATGCCTACACAATTTTGGTCCTTCATCAATTCAAAATCAGATATGATCATGAAGACAGAAATTTCGAACCCTAAAGAAATGGTGACTTGTTAGGGGTACTATAAAATAAATATTCAGGTGGTTGATGAAAAACAGCATATAAATTCAGGACTTTGGTTGGCATGGTTACTTTTAGAGAAGACAACTTTAGGGTAGTATTCAAAGTGGTAGTAATAACTCAACCACAACAGCAAACAGAAAGTAAAATTAGGGGGAAGTATAATAGCATGATGCTATGAGCGGTAACCTGCAAAAAAACGATTAGTGTGTAATTCATAGTATGTGAGACCAAAATGGTGTGTCAAATAATTGAATTGATAATTACCTGAGTCACAATATTCCATAATCTGTACTTGCTGAGTATTTCTATGTAACCCAGAAGCCAGTGCTCCTGTATTGCTTCATTAAGTTCCTTCAAATATTTTCTACAATCACCCAATACAATAAGAATACAAGCAGCAGTCTGAATATCTCCTAAAATTGCATGATGCTTCAATGCCTCTACTACAAGGCTACTCGGATCCCACGGAGATTTTTTGGGAGGTTTTGATACAGAAAGAAGAGTAATAGATTCATCTTCAATCTGGAAAGTTTGGGCGTCCTCATTGAAATCTGGCGAATGATGATTGGCGAACTCTTCAGGAGGCGGAGATCGATCTTTCAGCTCATGGCGAACCGGAAAAGCCTCATCTGGTATCACCCATTCAGGACACTCTGAGGTTATATGGCTGAAACCTCGATAACCTACTTGGAAATCTGAAAAAATCCATTAACTTCGCAACACATAATTGGAGAAAATGAAGAGACACACTAATACACAACAGAATATAAATAATTTCAGTTCGAAACATCAATTGCAGGAATATGAGGAGAGAGTTCGGAATTCCTCAGATCAAACGTGGATATGTAATTAATCGACAATTTATGGTTGAATAATTTCAATTCTACAGTAAATTGAAACTTCAGAATTGAAAAAGTACTTGATGATGAATTTTTGGCAGAACAAATATCGTTAATACCTTAGGTCTTATATTCTAATCTTTAAGAAACATTTGTTTATTTCTATTGTCATACATGTGAGTACATAAAAACTCAATTCACAAAAATTAAACCAAAAATGTGAATAAACTCGAAAATTATAAACCAAACATCAGCAAAATCGAAAATAAAAAAGAATAACACATTTTTATCAGATGAAATGTTCAAACTGTCTACCTGCTGATAAAATAAATTCATATCACCCACGGATAAATCTCAACTTTTATACAGTTTCAATTTATATTTCAAAGTTGGCACAATATACCCTTCAAATTAATATACATTTTTTAGTCACATATTCACACATATGTTAGATTACAACTAAACTATTTTTTTGCTACCTATCAGCAGAGAGTGCCTGTGAATGTTGTGATGTTACTGAGAAGAAAATGACGAAAAATTGTTTCTCAATTTCGTCGGTGCTGAGTTACCTTTTGTGAATCCGTGTGCGAAAGCAGAATACCTGAACTACTCGCTTTTTGAATCTTAAACTTCGCAATTTCGGATACACCCACACTATTAGAGGAAGAATTTTAGCTATAGTTCCGTTTCTGAAGAGCTAATGCAAAGAAAACAAGTGTTCAAAAATATTTTAATTCTTTTTCAATTTATATTATCCCTTTAACTCTTCGAGAAAATCGGCTGAAATTCATGAGTGTCGTATCATCTCAATTCTATACAATATGTTCACCATTTTAGAATTTGCTTTATACCACAAAACGTTAAAAAAAAAGTTTGCTTAAAATGGAATCTCAACTGTCATGTTCACAAAAATATTGACCTTAGTGCTGCAAATATAGCATTCATAAAAGCAATTTTGAGCTTCTTCAGATCAAATTAAGATATATTTATCAAAACTATTTCATTCTTTACATATCATAACAATATATATACACACATAAATCCCCTGGGTAGTAGGCAGATTGAAACTTCAGCGTGAAGTCACATTTTTCGAAAACGGCTTCAAAATCGGAGCCAAAACGTCGAACACCAAACTCTAGACGCGTTTCTCTACGATAACCTATGGAGACTTTTGTGTGATTTGACGCCGAGGTCCAAATTTTCTTATTTCCCAGCTCTTATCAGAACATATACATACATCCAAAATGCATTTACCTGAATTTAAACTGTCCAACTCCATATCAAGTTCATTTTCTCCAAAGGAAAAATCGCCTTTCGGAAGGCCTGTTCGAATATTCAAGTATGTTGGAAAACCATTGTTATAGATGGCAATATGATCCACTTGGTCTTCGTTTTCAGTTTCTTCTTCACCGCTAAATTGATCATTGGTACCTGAGAATAAAACCCTTTTCAAAGGTTCACTAGATGACTGGGTTACTTTTTACTGCTAATCGTCAAAAAATATATTTATCATTGAATTATGTTGGTCCGGTGTAAGTGATATGACTAGAAGTTTGTTATACCAACATTGGAGCGTTTTGAAAGGAGTTAGGGTCGTACTTCGTACTTACGCATTTACAAGCGTAGAACACAAATCTGAAATCAAAACGCGGAGATCTTTCTTCGTTCGGAAGTATTGGCCCTTCAAGTTTCAGAAACAAAAAGAAAATTATTCCTTTTCCATTACTCAACTCATCGATCGGAACAAAAGTAATTATTCGTCAGGTTTCCTTATTTTTCACAGCCTCGACCCGATTTGAGGATTTCGATTTCAGTTAACGAATATAATTCGGAAAAAAATATTGAGAAAGTGGAATGAGGAGTAACCTGACGAATGAAAACGTTTTTATTCTGATATTTTTTTATGTAAAAAGGCCAGAATATGCCCTTCCTCCGGACAGGGGCAATATTTCGAATAAAGGGAGAGTATAGCGTTCTGACTTTACATTCGTGTTCTATGCATGGAAATACGAGGTTAAGACCAAAAATGTTTACAGAAGGCTTGGTTGTGGGGATAACAGATTTTTGCTGGCATTAAAATGTATTAAGATTATTCATAGGCTAATGACACATTCATTAAATCCATAACTAGGTTCGAATTAATTACCAATAGTATAGCTATAGCCATTGGAAATATTGTGAAGATAACAACATTTGGCACATGGATTGATTCTGAAGTACTTCAGATATAAAAATATTCAATGAATTTGGCTGATTTTCTGTTTTAGGATTACAATATCTGGAGTCGTAATCCGAAGGAAAAAGTTATTCATTTCAATGTTTGGTTTCACTGTCAGAAATTCTCTTCTACAGAAGAGTTACGTGCAATCCATTGCAGGATCAAGCACATTATTAAAATGCGTTAGAATCGCCTTGCAGTTCGGGAATCTCATTGAGAGCAATTCGTTGCCGGCAATTCTCCTATTGAATCAGTATGGTAATAGCTGATTGGAAATACCTACGCGCATGCACGCAAGAAAAAGATGCTGCAATTTCTTCGAGAATTGCTAACTGCACGATCCTTACAGTATATGATACACAGAATTAACCTGTCCTTGAATATTATTTTCCTGTTTGCAATTCGGTGCAAATATATTCACTGAAGCTGTTACATCATTCAGTGGCGTAACTAAGGTAAGCCAAGCCCCTTGGCAAACAGAGGCTATACGCCCCCCCGCCCTATAAATAATATTATATATATATATATATATATATATATTTATATATGGTAAAATTCCGTTAATCGGGCTACGCCTCGAATGTGAAAAATTTTTGGTGGAACTTACGTATTTTGGCCTCCTGAACAAAAACGTCAAATGAAATTTTTGGGGCTCTCAACTCGTTTCGAAGATACTGCCCCTCAAAGACAGGAAATCGGGGTTTTACGCCAATGTTTGTTTCTCAGCCAATTCCGCTCGAAATTTCTCCTTTCTATCAGCAAAATATACACATTCTATATCACCTCATTTTTCACTACAAAACTCTAAAATTTCTATGACGATCTACATTTATAGAGTTTTGTAGTGAGAAATGCTTATAATTCGGTTATAAAGTAACGAAGAAGGTGGTATATAATGTGTATATTGTGCTGATAGAAAGGAGGAATTTCGAGCGGAATTGACTGAGAAACAAACATTGGCGTAAAACCTCGATTTCCTGTCTTTGAGGGGCCGTATCTCCGAAACGAGTTAGGAGCCTCAAAAATTTCATTTGACTTTTCAGGAGGCCAAAATACGTAAATTCTACCAAAAATTTGTCGTTTTTTAGATATAGATTGGTAGTCTTTGCTGACCAGTCAGGATACAAGGGGAGAAGATATTGGGTGAAGGAGCAAGCAAAAAGTGTAATCATTTTACACTGTATTTCCAATATTTCGACAGTGAATAATGTCATCTCCAGAGAAGCTACAAATATAACGTCCTTTGTTAAAAATATGGATTGAAATTTACGACAAATGATATATGACTAGAATTTGTAAATGTGAATACTTATGAAGTATGACAGATACTCAACTATTTGGCTGCTGCTTATGTGAACATTTAGCCAATTTACTGAACTCGAAGGAGTGACGTATTGCCAAATAAATGTTGTTTCAGTCATACTTCATAAGTATTCACATTTACAAATTCTTGTCATATGTTATTTCGTCATTTCTCGAAAATTTTAATTCTAACCTTCATAAACACGCTGCGACTGACTGCACGTGGCGAAAATTAGTTATAAAATTAATTCAAAATAAGTTATCACTACCAGCTTCCAATGCTATTGTAAACAATGGAACAGAACTCGCCCCGACTTTGAAAATAAATGCAACGAGGTGATTCAGGTTATTGACAACGCGCCCGGATTGTTTCGGGCAATCGGGCGTCAAATCGAACGCAACTTATAATATAATCAGTTAGAACTTAGACTACTTAAATTTCTTCAATGAGTAACACATTCCTCCTGATTTTTTTTCAATTGTCAATTGTGTACCACTATCCCTATCTATATGACATTCATCAGGTTTATTCATTTCAGATATTTTTTTTTGTTATTTAATGCCTTTTGTTGCGCCCCCTCTTGCACTGCGCCCCTTGGCGCCGCCAAGGTTGCCAAGGCGTTATTTACGCCACTGACATCATTCAGAATAAGAAAATCTTTTTGGAAATTACTTGAAGTCTATTTCAGGACTAGCCCAGCACAAATCTGGAACTCGTTATTGTTATTTCTTGATTTTTTTTTAATTTTTCACTCCTAACTCCGTTCAAAAACATTTCAAATGTATTTCTCAATTTGTTCATATCTCTCGAACTAATCCACGCACTCTCATGTAGAAAATGTATGTGATGAAGTAGAATGTTTCATACACATACATAACAGAATCTGACTGTGAAAATTCACAACTGATACTGTGAACTGTTAAAACCTTAAAAAAAATTAACAAACGAAATAAGTCACCTCACCTACTACCTAAAAATTGGTTTGGAGTTTTAAAACTATGCGCCTCTGTTATATAAAGAATGGGAGTTAGTTATTGGTTACTTTCGGACCATACCCTCAAATTGCAGAATACTTTTTTATGTTTCCGACAGTAAGCACCTTCTGTGCATATATATATTTCACAGGAATATTCTTGATGACTGGTAAATAAATAATAAAAATATATAAAATATATATATATATATGCTGGCTGGAACTTCCGGTTGATCCGCGTCTGGAAAGATTTACTTGTCCAGCCAGCACATTTCTGACCGCGGAAGCCTAGCCGATCAAATATATATATATATACATATACATATATATATATATATATATACATATAAATAAATATATATATATATATACATATAAATATATATATATATATATATATATAATGTGTATCTTGTCTTAAATATTGAACAGATTCTATCTTTCCACTTACGTATTTACCTTTGGATTTTTGTTGAGAATCCGAATCTTTCATATTATTTATTGTATTTTCCATTTGTACCACACTGGAAACATTATTAACAGGTTTGTTGTTCATTGTCACTTCATCTCTATTCGTAGTTCTGGAATTCATTGAATTTTGCATAAACTCCTCGCCATACATTGTCTTTATTATTTTCCATATCACAGAAATCTTAAAATAAATAGAAAGTTAAAATAGTTGACCATTTTCAAACTACTTCATGTGTTAGGTTATTCAGTCTGTAAAAACGTGTAGGTACTCGAATGAATATTGTTGATACAAATTCAAATTTCTGAACAACTACAATGTAGCAATCAATAAATAATAAGATAGTAGACAAAAAGTGTGGTTGAAGAACTCGGCCACAGGCCACAGTATATGATTCCGTTTCTAAAAACAATTCAGGACCGGTTTTTCAATGCAAGATATCTGTCAGATAAAAATAACTAACGGTTTTCATCCTTAGCACTGCCAATTATTATTACTTACGTACAGACCCTCATTTCCTCCATCTATCTGACAGATAACTCATTTTCATAGTTTTCAAGGATGATAAATGGGTTATCTGTGGGACAGATGTAAGAAATGACAGGATGCGCGTGAGTAATGTTGGGCAGTGATAAGGATAAAAACTGTTGGTTACTTTTATCTGATAGATATCAAGCAATGTCATTCTATCTGAGGGACCTTCTTGCTCTAAGGTTACGTTAAAAATAACATGTTATTCTATTCTATTCTAATAATAATGTAATGTTCTTGTTGTGCTGGCGAACAATTCACTAGAAGAGTGTGAGAAAAATGAAAATGAAAAGAAGGGTAAAAACTGTTTGTTAGCCAATGAGAAATTCAAGAAAGTCTATGATATTTCTCATTCAGCCGACGAAATTCATAGTTGCGAAAGTTAGAAATATTTTGACATAATAAATCGAAAAAAGCTTTCCATGAAAAAAATTTATAATATTAGTATTTCTGAATTAACTTCCATAGACAATTATGAATTTCAGAAATGAACAAATATGAAAAATATGTACCTAAATGCCCGATCTCTCAAAAACATAGAATAGAATAGATGTTGAGTAGTAACGAAGACTTGGATGAAGAAAGAGGAAGTGATTTTTTATAATCTAACAAACTTTGAATCAGTCTATTGTAGTAGAAATAAACGAGGTAGTGGTACTGCGAATTTTATGGACATGAAACTCTATTTCAATGAACTAAAGACTGAATGTTATTTGTTTGGTGATATGATTATAAATTCCAAGCAGAAGAAAATATTGTATATCTACCAATGAAACTATTTTTCTGTATACAATGTCTGCATTTCTACAAGGGACATTATTCGATGTAGCACGAACTACTTTCTCCGAAAATGCAAGAATTCTCGCGATTTACGCTTATCGCGGTTTCGCAGGTATTGTCCTTTCTCCTAGGTTTGCAAGGGCAAATTCTTCTCAGGATCAGTGTAATCTCAGCTTTCCCTAGGAGCGTTTTCACCAGTGACTGTTCGAGGCACGAAGTTGAATAGGTTTCATGTTTTCTGGCTGAAGGATGCCTCTGTGTGCCAAGGAAACTGCAGCACCGGTGTCTATTCTATTCAATTTTCTTGGAATGGTTCTTCTTAGCCTGTTATCACATATGATCCTCCATGGTCTTGTTCTCGCAGGTGACTGCGAACTTGTCAGTATCCTAGAAGGTGAGAAGGACCTTGGTGGTGGCATTCTCACCTTGCAATCTATTACGAGATGTCCCGGTCAAGCACACTCATAACATGTCCTCTCTCTTCCTGCAGTCTTCTATAAGATTTCCAGGTTTTCTACATCTATAGCAAATCCTTAGCAGCATTATCACCCTGCAGTCCCCATATCAAATCAAAATATACTTTATTGTCTGAAGTAAATACAACTTATAGACAAAGTCTTATAAATTAATAAGATGTCCAATTTCACCAAATATATAACATTTCCTTTTTTTATGTGTGCTCATTCAACTTATCAAGGACTTTGTCTAGTAGCTGTGCCACATCGTTTTTCGGGTACATCTATTAATACCGCACACACTTTCGGCCACAAGTTGTTGAACATACTAAGGCATCGCTACTCCTCTTGATGTTTGTCAGTGGCAGAGTTCTATGGATCTCCGGTCCATCTATAAATATTTTCACTACCAGCTGTTCCTTGAAATCTCCAGGAGCTTATGGGTAAGTCAGCTGGATTAGGCGTCTCACATCTGCTTCAAATTCTTGCAGGCTCTCGGGCCCGGTATAGATTTTCTCGATGTTGATCGCCATACCGCCAACTCTAATGAAAACATCGGATTTTCATATTTATTTTGCTGTTCGAAGTTGGGCCTCTCAAAGCTAATATGAGTGCCGTAGTTTTACTTCTTTGCCCCATCCATGGACTAAGACGCCTGTCCATCAAAAGTCGGTGGTTTCATGGAAATATCTGATGTGGCAACCCTGTCTCGGCGATCGTGGAGAAAAGCCATTTTTTATTTTCAACCTTTTTTTTTCTAGCCCTGTCATTACCTTTTAACGTCTTGCTTTAGTTCTTTCAGTTCACCCTTTATTTCTCTCATTTGCATTTTTCTGTAACACATACTGGAAGAAATTGTCTAGAACTTTCTGGAAGTCCTTCCGATTGTTTTTCTATTAGAACTAATTCATTCTTTCGTTCTTCTCTCACTTTTAAAAAGATTCTGGAGCGCTCCTTTTCGTTCTTTCTTTTCACCTTCTCGTTTTGTTCTCTGTTCTCCGAAAATATTCTGAAGTACTTCTTCTCTATCTTTCTTTTCCTTCTGCTGTCGATTCTTCTCTTGTTTTTCCTCATGCCGTCGCTTTTCCTCCTGTCGTCGCTTTTCTTCCTCTTGTTTTTCCTCCTGCAGCCGTCCAAATTCGCAAATTGATTTTGGATAAATTTCACCATTCCCTCCATCGTATTGTACGTTGTACTCCTGGTATTCACCATTGATATTTTCAATTATCTAATAAATCCTACTTCCGACACCACTGTTACGATATTACTGGGTTCGTTTATCTAAATAATACTCAGGACAACACTAAACTATTTTTATTAACTTCACCATAAAATACCATTACTGAACTGATCATAATTCGCTTACAAAACACTTACGACTTCTCAACTAACTAAAACATCCAATATTCTTTACAAAGAACTACATAAAACTTCCGACTCTCTACTAGACTTCTGCACTAAGCTCAACTGAGTTCTCAATTCTCATACTCAACTCCCATGAAACGTGTTAGGCTTATACACAGTTTTTGAATATGGAAGATACCTCCAGAACTCGCTCTCTTTCGACTCGAACGCTTAGTCGCTTCGAGATTTACCTATTGCCGAGATGATCGGGAGCGAAAGGTAGAAATTCCTTCGACAAACGGACCTCCTCAATTAGCATGCAAATTTTTATGATGCTCAGCGGCGGCGTCAGGATTTTTATTTCGATTTCTTAACAAGACTATTCTCAAACAAAAATATCAGTTTCCTGTACGATTATCACTGTCTCACTGTCAGTGACAATCGTACTGGAAACTGTAATGTCTTTGTTAATGAAAATTTTAATCAAGTATTGGCCAGTTCAATTCAATACTATATTTTTTTACGATGAATTGAAAAAAACAAAAAAAAACTCAAATTTTATTCTTGCCTCAAAAATAACTTCAATTACCATGTAAAAAAGATAGTATCAAATTTGCCTGTTTAAAATAATAGATTCTCCTATAGTTATGAGAGTTCATGAACGAATGGTTCAGTTTACAGGAAAAAGTGCATGAACCTATACTGACTTTCAAAAAGGAAGTATAGTCAATTGATTTTATTTCACTTTTTCATCTTTATTTCTTACATTGGGTTTTCCAAATTCTCGAGCCACTGCTGAATTATGTTCACACAATTCTGAAATACTTCTTCCATGCAGTACGTAATTTTTGGCAAACGCCAGAAGATGTTGAGATTCTTGACGGGGATTTTGACTTTTTTTCGAGAAATGGTGTAACGTGCTTGATGCCTGATGGAATTGATCTATTGCTTGAGTTGTAGATATTTTTCTAGAAAAAAAACATTCCAATATTGTTAATTTTCAGTACGAAATATTTCGCATTCTTTATATTTGTGCTAAAAGTTGATGAAACTTTTCCTAGAGATCAATTACCCTACATTCCGTTTTCTAATTTTCTGCTGTTATTTAAGGATTTCAATTCATCAGGGATGATGTTGTAAAACTTGGGAGTTAAGTAGAGAAACATTATCTGTGTTGTGGTTTCGACCATCAAAGGTGGCATAGAGTGATTTTTCTTTAAAGTATAGTAATTGTGGATGGAGAGTTGGTTTTGTTGCTTTGTGTTGTGATATTTTATACACGTCATAAAGAAGTGTAGTTGTCTCAGGTCCAAGATTTTGGATTCGTAATGGAGGAAGTCTAATGAGTATCTGGAGTTTTTGGAGAATATCGGTTTTACAAATCTCCTCTGTACTATTTCTAACGGGTTCAGATGGATTCAGTGCCCCACCCCGTACCACAATTTCATAGCGTAAATCACTCTCATTTGATGATAGGTTTCCTTTAAGCCTGTTAAATTAATTTTTTTCATCACATATATTATGTGTGTGTCACATTTTATGTATGGATCAATAATGATGCCTTAAATTCCATGGAAAAACTCACAAACATTATTTATTGTTATATCTATCTAGCTTATTAAAACTGGGCATACTACGAGAGTTACAGCTGAAAAGTAAATATTTTATTTTCTCCGTGTTGATCTTGAGTAATTTATAATCAATCAAACCCCTTTTCATTGAATAATAGTCAGATTCGGCTTAGTTTTCAGGACTTCCAAATTATCGGACTTGTAAAAAATTGTTGTATCGTCAGCAAATCCTACATTGTTATCAGACAATATTCTGGTCCTCTTCTTCTCAAACTTCTTTCGAGTATTAATTCTTAAGAAATTCAAAATTATGATTTTAAAAAAAAATATTATGAAAATCCTCAAAACACCTTGTGGATAAAGAGTGCGATCTTTAGAACTGAATTTTTTATTTAAATCATTTGAGACAAAGTAAAATGTCTTACCTCATTAGACCTACTGTTGCTTTTGCTAAAGAATTAGAGGTACTAGTATTGTTGGTGTTGTTATTCTGAAGAACACATATCTTTTTTGCAAACAATGTATCTCCGTTGTTATTTACAGAAATTCCCTGAGGATTTGCTTTGCTAGCTGGTCGAGAAGCGTCACTGAATGTATGGTGGTAAAGGGCAAAATCCTTGAAAAAAAAAATTCATCATTACAAATACACATTCAGAACAACGAGATTTCGAAATTGAAAATATCAGTGCCGTATATTTCCAATATTTTGTGGAACATACAAACATCGAAATGGAAGATATATATTTTGTTATTGATGTTGAACTAAACAATTCTTTTTTCTGGTATATAATATATACTGTATGAAAAATGTTCCCTGCAATAAGCCGTTATTGTTTGTAAGGAATAACAAACATTAGTATTATAAACTCATCAAAATGTATTTTGTTTTGAATCATTCTGTACTCACTCTTCCACTACTCAAGAATACATGAGGGTCTCCTCTCCAAGCTATTCCACTGGCAGTGTCCCTGTGTTCATTGAATGATGCAAATGGAATGTATGGCCTTCGGACATCCCATATATTGATGCTACAGTCTACAACTAAGGCACAACTAGCTATGTGGTATTTCCTCTGTGGCCTCCATTTAACATGACCAATAGATGCGATAGTATGTATTGTGTATTCCAATGTTGGCTTGCTAGTCAAGTCCCATACCTGAAATATAACCATGATTCAGTTAAACATACCATGTATAGGAACATATGCAAAAATCAATAGTTAGATGATCGAGTTTTCTGGTAGTCCACATCCTTGTGGACTAGCAGAGGATATTATCTCAAAAGATCACATTATGGATTATGAAAACGCAAACATTTTTAGGGTGAACAGAATAAAATTAAAAGGTTATTTCTTGAAATGGTCCATATAGAACTTGTATAAAAAATTTGACATTCAAAATTTGAGCAAAATTTACCATTTTTTTAACTTTCAATTAATGATTTGTATTTTGAAGACCTTATTCAGTTGATATTCTTCACAACTCAACTGTAAACACAGAACATGTTCGAATATTTAATTTATCTCCTCAGCAAGTGGTCTGACAAACGTCAATATTTCTACTGACATATTTACAATTTATTTTTACAACGTTTTTACTTTTGTATTTCATTATGCCAATTACTTTTAATCTAACTCTGGTGAGTTCTACATTTATATTTATACCACTTCTTAGTCCATTTACCTAAATTTTCCGAAAGCTCGAATATTCAGAAAATAGTGCCTCCAAAAAATTGACTACAATACCCATATATATATATATACAGTGTCACACATAAAGTTCGCGACATATGGAAGTTTTTTTTATTAATAGATATAATGAAAATTTGGCTTGGCAGTTAGTTTGTGCTTGAAAAATTAGTAAAAAACAGCCTCTTTCCTTTTGTCATGTGATACTCTAAACCTGTCAAATTTGACATTTTTTTCGAAAATCCTCAAAAAATCAGTTTTTTTTTTGGAAATTTCGAAAAATGCCAAAGAGAAAAAGTGCTCAGTTTCCAATTTTATACCTTTGCTCGAAATTTGGACTCTTTACTGTCACTTCGACTTTTTTCCAATTTTTTTAATTTTTCGAATCTTTCGCTCTATCGATTCGAACGAAACATGATTCAAATTTCATAATTTTGATGAATACGAGACTTCAATGTCATATTTTGCCCAGAAAATACCCGCATTGGCCTGTTACCAGAAAAAGAAATGAATACACCTCCAGAAATTCGTCTTTGTTGTTGCAAAGTTCATCTAGTTTTTTCATTTCATTGTTAAACTGATTCGGTTTTTCCATGTGTGTGCGTTAATATGTCAGTAATCGAATAAACGAATTCCTCTTCATTCTTATTACACTCGTATTTCTTTTTTTAATAGATTTTTATCCAGGTTGATTATTTTTCTGACCAATAATTCAGTTACAAACTAACCCGAAATATCATACTTTTCTGTAAACTAAACATTGACCTACAGTTTCAAAACTATTCAAAAGACTTTGGTTCTAGCGATTTGTACTAAACATGATATAAAATTTCGTGATTTTAAACATTACAAGACTAATGCAACATGTCGGGAAGAAAATAGTAGGTAGTGATCAAATAGAAATAAAATTTTCCCTCAGTAGGCTTTTGAAACAAATTTTTAGTTTTGGTTAATGTCAAATTATTGCTTTCAATAAATCGAGTTGTTTTGTGTACATATTTTCGTACATTTATACACAAATAAGTTTTATGTACAATGTTATCCACGCAAGACAAAGTGGAAATCGTTCTTTTATGTGGTGAGAATGTGCCATATCGAGATGTTGCTTGTATTTTCAATCGCCGGCATCCAGGAAGAAATATTCACTTTAGTACCGTAGGAAGGATATTGAAAACATTCAAAAAAACTGGCTCTGTGGACAATCGTTTCAAGAAACCACATAATCCAATAAAGTATAATGAAGAAGAACAACTCAATGTTTGTTTGAGCGTTGTTGAAAACGGAAAACTAATATTAGGAGTATTAGTGAAGATACAGGGGTTGGCAGAGAAACTGTGGGAAGAATTTTGCACAAAAATAAATTCCATCCCTATAAGCCAGAGTTCATACACACTCTTAAAGCAAGAGATTTCGATATTCGAGTAGGATTTTCCTTTTGGTTCCAAGGTGAGAGAGAAAATGATATCGCATTTCCCTACAGGATTTTATGGACAGACGAGGCAACTTTCACGTCGAACGGAACAGTTAGTTCCCAAAATTGTCGCTGGTGGTCCAACACTAATCCAAATTTTGTAATAGAATGCCGTGACCAATATTCATTCAAGACAAATGTGTGGTGTGGGTTATTACATAACCAAATAATTGGACCATATTTTTTTAGAGAAAATTTGAACGCAGCCATGCACAGAAATTTCATTATGAATCAGTTGTCTGAAGTTTTGGATAATCTGCCTCTAAGTGTTAGACTAAATTTGTGGTATCAGCTTGACGGGGCACCGATCCACCAAACGGTAGAAGTGAAACAGTGTCTCAGTCAGATGTTTGGGGACAAAGTGATAGGACGAGATTGGGAAGATTATTGGCCACCAAGATCACCGCACTTATCTCCGATGGACTTTTTTCTATGGGGTTATCTGAAACAAAAATTGTATAAGCACAGACCATTTGCAAACAAAGAACATTTGGAGAATACCATTCGGTAGTGTTGTTCTAACATAAATCCCCTATTTATTAAAAATGCCACCAAGTCTGTGAATGAGTGACTATAATTTGTATAGAACGGGAAGGACGGCATACTAAATGATGAATTCGGGTTCTTTATAAGATTATTGATATAAATCAATGAATGTTATGATGTTTTGTTGTGAATTTGGTTATAGTTATTTTGTTTTAATGTTATTTACACACCTAATGGTGAAAATAAAAAATATAAGATTTATGAAATTAACTCAAGAAGCGTTATTATTTGCTCGATAACTACATCTAACAGTTTACATCCAACAGTCACACTGTTGGGTGTAAACTGCATCAAAATATTTGGAACTCATCTGCAGCTAATGGGATACAAGTCTGCTAAAAAAAGGAATACGAGTGTAATAAGAATAAAGAGAAATACGTTTTTTCGATTACTGACATATTAACGTCCATACATTGAAAAACCGAATCAGTTCAACAATGAAATGAAAAAACTAGATGAACTTTGCAACAACAAAGACGAATTTCTGGAGGTGTATTCATTTGTGGTCTCGGTAGTGTAGTGGTTAGCATATCTGCCTGTCAGGCGGAAGGCCGGAGTTCGAATCCTCGCCGGGCCACCGTGCTGGGTAATCGCACGTTAAAAGGTAAGGCCTCGTTGATCCATTGCTCGCACAAGTTTCGACTTCTGAGGGTTGACGTTCGTCAGCTGGTTAACGGAAAACGAACAATTCATTTATTTTTCTGGTAACAGGCCAATGCGGGTATTTTCTGGGCAAGATATGACATTGAAGTCTCGTATTCATCAAAATTATGAAATTTGAATCATGCCAAGTCAAATTTTCATTATATCTATTAATAAAAAAAAACTTCCATATGTCGCGAACTTTATGTGTGGCACTGTATATGCTCTCTGGAACTTCCGGTTGAACCGCGTCTGGAATTTTTATTCTTTCGACGAAAACCACCAAGAATCCGGACACAAAATTGACTTCAACAACTCGAAGGCCATTGCCACAGCAAAAACACTCCACTCCAGAATCATTCGCGAAGCAATAGAAATTGAAAAACGCCCTCAATGCCTCAACAAACGAGACGACTCACAAAGACTCCCCAATTCCTGGAAACTATTATTATCCCTTCGAACAAATCCATTAATTAATCCTTCTCAAAACAGACCTGTATACAGTCCGCCAGTTTCAACAACGTCGGATTCTTATACAGCTATAAATACCATCCCTCCATCTACCAAACCACAATCTTCATTCTGTCAAGATGAGTGCTGAGGGTTGAGGAGACTTTGGCCTCGCCACCAAGTCAAGCAGTCTTGAGAATGGCTCCAAAGTGGGAACCGAAACGTCGAAAGAAGAAAAATTCCAGACGCGGTTCAACCGGAAGTTCCAGAGAGCACATATCCGACCGCGGAAGCATATCCCAAGCATTTATATATATATATATATATATATATATATATATATATATATCACAGTACTGGATTCCTTTTACTTGATTTTTCATGCAGCTAGCTCTTATGCCTGATTCATAGACCAAACCTTGAATTTTTTATTTATCTTTTACTTTAAGGAAGTTGTCAGAATGCTAGTCAATGTGACTGAGTGAACAATTCAAATATGCAATAGATAGATAATTTATTTCAAGTAGATGGAAACATGTTTGCTTATTTCAGAAAAACTTGTCTGAAAAATAAGTCACAACATGGCATACAATAGAAGATACAAATTCAAGACGTGAAATAAATTAAAAAATGTTTTGCAGTAAAATAGTGTTTCTATAACTTCACAAATAAAATTACCTTGTGCTCATTAACGGATTTTTTATGGATGGAACATGAAGAGTTTTTTTTCTTGTACTATAGTAATAGCAGCTACAATACTTTTCAAAATGACTAAGGTGACTGATAATAAATGTAATTGATTCAAAAGTTGCCAGTACCGTCAATAGACACTAACACTACACACATCTGCTTACACGGATATCATGTTTATTGTGGCAGGCTATAAAAATTTCTGAACTGGGGCTGATCAAACTACCACGTGAGGACTTTCATCTTGGCCCACTTGCAAAGTAGAAAAGTAGAAGAGTGTTCTATATTAAAGTAGAGACACAGTGTAATTTTGCATCTAGTCTGGTTTATAATGCTTTATTTTCAGCAATGATCTTTTCTCACACTAACATGCAGTGACTAGTACCTATTAGGGGGCTTACTGAAAGTCCATAGCCTGGTTAACTTTGAAATGAGTTCTACTACATAAGTGGTACACCAGCTCTGAATATCCCTCATTATATGTGAGCAAGTTTCAGAGAGCCCCAGCCAGCAATACCGAAATGCTTTCTGTATACTGACAAACAAGGTCACTGAAAAAGTACTCACAGAGGTCATTCTCTTACAGCTTGAAGATCATTGTTCCAAGAATAGAGCTCTGATAGATGACTTGGGCTATGATTGTTCATGATTTGAAAATTTGTGAAAATATTATGAATCTGGTACTTGCCTTGATAGTTTTATCTCGACTGGCTGTTGCTAACCAAGTGACTTCAGGATGCCAGTCACAGGCAAATACGGGACCACTATGTGCTGTGTATTGCTGAAGGCACTTTTCAGGTTTACGAATATCCCAAAGTTGCACGCTCCCATTGTCTGATACTGCAGAAAAGCTGTACGGATTATGAGGGCTGAACTGAACATCTCGGACACTTTCTGTATTACTAGAAAGATGTGAATCTTATATAATAATTGAAAATGAACGACTCATCATAACTGCAAATTTTCACTTTCAACAATATTAAAAATTAGAAAATGTTGCAGATGTCAATGAGGTGGAATCAAGTCTACAGTGGACCCTGGGACAAAAATATTTCAATGGTTTTATGGTGAATAAAAGTTGGGATATTCCTTAGATATGCTTTGTAACCTTCATGTGGTTCTTCAGCATGAAGCTGACAGATAAACTACAAACCATTCAATTGTCCAAAGTGCTTCATATCATCTCCTGATGACTCCAACTTAATTGGTACACCATGATCAGAAAATAATACTATTTACAGGTCAACCAATTTTACTTTGTGAAGTAGAAGTAAAATCATACACTGTGAGGAAGATCGACCAATTAATTATATGAATGAAATATATATATATATATATATATATATATATATATATATATATATATATATATATATATATATATATATATATATATATATATATATTCATCTGATATGTATTTGTTGGAAAGCTTGGTCTGATAATAGTGAATGGTTACCACATTTGCAGGATTCGATAATGGATATATGTAAGTTAATACCTCTATTTCTTTGTCGAGTACATACATGTGTGACTGCTGACTCATTCACCAAGAGCAATCTCCATTCTGTTTATGCACATATCAAAGACATTGTGAATTTGGTTGAACTGTAGAGTTGGAAAGTGTAAAATTTTAAAAAATCACTAATTTTTGTTGATTTAGGTTAATGTTATTACCTATAAAATACCGTCACAGCACTTTTCAATCTAATGTCAAAATATCTCATAGTACCATCTTGGGAACCAGATATCAATTTATTTGGCTCTGAAGCATGAAAATTAACTTTGTTTACTGTACGCTTATGATCTTGGTAGTCTTGTTCTTGCATTGCCTTTCCTGTTTGGGTGAGGTTCCAAACACACACATGTCCATTTGTAGCTGCAGTAGCAATGAAATGATCTGAAAGCAAAAAACAACTCAACATTTGCTCTTTTCAAGAGGCAATATTACCATCTGTAGGACTCCAAGATACATCGTTACAAGAAAAACCAACATTTAGATGCTTTGAACCTCTCACATTACATATTTCTCTAAACTCATTATCTTCAATGGCGTATATTTTGAAAACTAAAAAAAAAGTGTAAGTGAATTTTCATTATAAGGAGAATTGAAGATACCATTGCGTCCACCAATCGCTACTTGAGTATGGTCTTTATTCAGAGCCAGAGCATTAACTGGGCCTTCTTGAAGTACATTAAATGTCATCATTGTTTTTCCTCAAGAGTGTCACTTGCAAAGATGAATATATTATCATATTTTCAGAAACAAAAGTTTTATTCTAAATATATATTGGTTTACAGCATCACAATTCTTCATGGGCATAATAAATAGTACTTAATTCTGTACACAAGTCTCCAATTAACAGTTCAAATCAATGATTACAATAAATAACAAATTGAAAAAGGATTTCACAACTTTTTAGGCTATGCCAGAATTGACAGCTAGACATTAGACATAGACAGATGTCAGATAAGCTGTCGTTTGCTTTTGGGAAGAAAAGAAAATACATAGCTAAGTTCGTTATTCATGGGTGGAGTAGACCGAGTAAAGCTGAGCACAAATTAGCTGATTACTGAGCGTATAGGATAGAGCTTCTAATATGAAAACGAACAAGTTTTGAGCTTTTGAACCTGTTACTTTTTTATTTATTTTCTCTTTTTAGAGCAATATCAGTAATTTGTACTTGAATGTTTATGGATTTTACTTTGATTATCCATATTTACCATGCATATTGTTCATATCAAGCTCGTTTTGAATAATAATGTAGGCAGGTAAGTTCAATTTTTATGATTTCTTTACAATGATTTGTTTATTGATATCGTATGAGGTTGATTTAAGATATGGGTACTTTTCCTATTCAGACTTGGCATTGCATTCCATTCATCAATAAAGAGCATATCAACATTGATACGCTGCATTGTTGCTAGTCCATTGTACCTTCTTGGGAAAATTCCTGTGCAAAAAACTTCTCTTTTTTCGTCTCCAAGTTTATGCATCAAGATTAAGTAATCATCAAATAATTGGCAAATACCAGAATGCGTAAAAGCAATAGGGAAATCAAATCAGTAATTGTACTAATAGAATTAAAGCAACCCAAAATGATAATATAGTTTATTTATTCGAAAATCCTCCATTATCTACTGAGGTTTCATTCAATTTATTAATAATTTAATAAATAAGTTTTCCTTGATTTCAAACGAGCTTTTGAAACTATTGATGTACCAATACTACTCATGAAGCTTTGAATATTATGGTTTGAGGGGAAAAGTACTTCAGTAGTTCAGAGGCTATTTATCGAGTAGATCCCAATGTACAAAAGTGAATGAGTCTTTATCACATGCTAGAAATATAACAACAGGTGTTCCCAAGGGAGTGATTTGGGACCCCTTTTGTTCATTTTATATTTGAATGATATTGTACATACTGAGAATTTTGAATTTATTAACCTGTTTGCAGATGATACGATGCTCGCTGTAAGCGATTATCATCTGCCTGAAGCTGTTAATAAAATGAAACAAGCATTATCAAAAATAACAACCTTTTTCAACATCAATAAACTCAAGTTGAATACTGATAAGACAAAAGCAATGATAATAACAACAAAGTACAAATACAATCTTATCAACTTGAATACAGTGAACTTGGAAATTTTTGGCGACTCAATTGAGATTGTTGAACAATACAAGTACCTAGGTGTCATTATAGACAATAGTCTGAATCTCAAACAACACTACCAATATATTTCTAACAAAATAGCACAGAAATTGTTCTTCTTCACTCGTATCAGCAAATTTTTAACTTTCGAAACATCAATTACAGTTTTCAGAACAATAATTCAGACCCATTTTGAGTACTGCCCTACATTATTATCACTGCTTGATACTAACTCTTTAGCATCACTACAGAAACTACAAAACAGAAAAATGCGAATTCTCCTGAGATGCAATAGATATACCCCCATTATAGCAATGCTTCGGATATTGGACTGGTTATCAGTAAAAGATAGGTTGTATTATTTTTCAATGATATTTATATTCAAAATGATAAGAAGTCTAGCTCCCTCACACTTTGACCAATTTGTTCTATACAGACATGATGTACATAGCTACCACACAAGAAACACTAACAGCTTATGCATACCCCGAACTAATTATTCAAAAACAATGAATTCTCTATTCCATAAAGGCTTCCTAGAATATAACAAACTTCCAGACCAATTGAAAAACTGTAACACTTTGCCCAATTTCAAACAGGAGCTAATGAAATACCTTAAGGTGAAGTACAATGCTTAGAATGTACAAAAACGCTGTATTCATTGAATTGTAAAACTACTACTATTCATTAATATTTGTAAATTAGGATGTACCTATTTGAAATGAAGATTATTATTATTATTAATAATTCAATTACGTACCTCAGGGGTTCTTTTTCAAAACCTTTTACTAAACAGGTATCGTTCGTCAGTATATATGACTTTCACACGTGAAAAATATATATTAGAACTGCAAGAATTATTAAAAAAAGTTTCTATCCCGTAATAATAATAAATAATCTCACTTCATAGTTCAATGACACATTTATTTTGCATAATACTTCGAATACGTCACATCTTCTCGCTCGATTTTCTCTTCAACGAAACTCTGATCTAAAAGAGTTACTCGATATGCACGTTCCGTGAATAAAAGGACCTCAATCTTTTTGCTTTGCGCGCCTCATGTCTTCGATTTGGGATAAACCACCGTTTTTGAGTGGACTGAGTGCAACGGAGCTGAGAGAGTCTGCTCGATATGCTCGCTCAGTGAATAAAATGACCCCTATGTATAAGCTCGGAGAGCTCGTCTTTTAATAAACGAACGGCTTCAAGCAAAGTGAGAGCCCAGGGGGTCTATTCTTGACCCTTCGCAAAATGAATTCATGTTTGTATTTGCACATACCAATGTCCAGTCATAGCTTCCTCTGTACAGTTGAAATATTAGAATGTGACCATAAATGCGAATCCTGCGTTTGCGAATAGTCAAGAATAGCACCCCAGAGCTTAAAAAACGAGCTTAGATACACACGGCGCGTCCGGGCGTTTGTTTGTACAGCTTATCCATTCCATCCTGGCACAGAACTAATGACATGTATGCCCAGCAATATCTGTGAAGACCTATTATACATGTTTACTGTTTTGTAATTTATTTCCAGTAGGTGTTTTTTCTTTCGTCATGGTTTGCACTACCAGCGTGCCACTAGAAATGTAGCTGAGTGAGTCCCGAAACTATACTTGGAACTACCCAATGAACACAGATATGTGTCAGTCTTGTATCTATTATATATCACCGGTAACATAGGATGTGTCAGACATGTCATTTGTATAGTTCAGGTACTCCCCATTTACCACACGATGTCCGCCTCAACTAATGTAACATACACGTATCTGAATAAAAAATGAAACATGATTTCAGCATTCACTGTTATGTATCAGACATGTCTCTTGGAAATGTTGATGACATATTTCTTGAAAGGAACAAATTATTTGCACGGAAAGAACAATTTCATCAACTGTCTATGTTTCAGACATAAAACATGTAATATATTTTTTCATTCCACTGTTATCTGTTTGATTCGTTTCACTGATCTTAGCGAGAATGATTCCTGAAACGAACAAATGAATGGCATGTACGCTAACATTTTCATTCATTTAATTTATGAGGTATGATACTCTATTAAATGAAATATGTTGTATCAAATCTCATATATTAAAAGAATAAAAATGTTAGCGTACGTGCCATTTATTTGTATTCATTTTTGTCACATAGGTTTTGTTTCATGAATCAACTCTATTGGTTTTTCAATACCCAGGTAAAATGAAATGAATTGCAATAAATCATATATTTTCTGTCAATAACAAACATATTTCAAAACCAAACACATTCCATTTCATCATTAATTGCCTTTCATGGTTCTCCCTTGCAAACCTCAGCTTTGACTGCCGCAACCATTCACTCACTATATTCTCGAGCTCTTCCAGCGAACGAGGGCAGTTGTCTGCTATAGCAGCTGAAATTATTAATTCAATGTTACACAAATTGAATTGACAGGGCGATACTAAAAATCCATGTCAACCCAAAATATCAGTTTTCTATACAAAATTCTGACAATTGGTTTACAGAATGGCAAAATGTATTTCGCTATATGAAATCTTCTTTGAGCAGGATAAATTCATTCTGCACATGTTTCGCTATACCATAGTCAAAATATTTGATTTTCTGTAAAAATATAACAAGGTGCTGTAGGTTGAACGAACTCTCTGAAATTATATATCATTGTGTTAATATTCATTATTACAGATAGTAGGCCTATTTGATGTTTAATGTGTTGAGATATAATTTCAGATAGAATGGGTCAGGATATAGGTAAACATTGTTTTCAATAGGTGAGCAAACTATATTGGTTTCATTTTTTGACTAATAATTCATAGATCTACTTACATTTTTTGACTAATAATTCATGGATCTACTTGAGGCTGCTTGTTGGACTGCTCCCTTTCAGAAATTCAATTGGTGAAAAAAGCGGTGTGCCTGTCAGAAATGAGTGCACAGTATTTTCCAAAAGGAAGGGGGCACAGAGCCCACTAAAAATAAAAAGTAAAACAGATTCAATTCAAATTATAAACACTTCATAAAGCTAATAGTTCGAAATGCATGCCCTCTTGGAACAATAATTTCTAGAGAGCCTAGCAGTTGAAAAAGAACTGTACAGATAATGTTACCCATAATGAATCATGACTTAGTGTAGATGTAATGAAAGAAACACAACACCTAAGACACTTACCACGAAAACACTCTAACCTGGGACGTATTCTGAGAAAGCTCTCTATTCGCTGATGATGAAGACTATGGTTCATCACTTGAGGGATCCAGAGCATATCACTTTACACAAGTTTACGACGTTTCTGCAGTCTGCTTAGTTCATAGAAGTATTTTTTCCAGACATTTTTCACACTAAATAAACTCAACTCATATGCAGAACACACATCTCACAATTCAACACATCATAGATATCAAGATGATACAGTTTTAAAATGTGCTCAAATTCTGGTGGTACCTGAACTTCTATCAAAGTTTCACAAACACAAACATGATGACATGATACCATATATAACCTCAAATACAAAATCTTGGCCTGAGCGCTTGAGGCAGTCTGACACATCATAGTCTTCTTTTACCTGTCGTTAAATGGAAAAGAATGTTTCGCGACATGAAAAAAGTTGTTTCCCGAAAATTTTCGAGTACCTTTCATTATTTGGGTAACTTATATATCCGGTACATATCTGGTTCATATCGTGATCAATGGCGTGTAATGTTCATCTATATGTATGAATTCTGAACCCATACATATGTCATTAAACGAACAAAGTTGTTGCAATGAAACCATCTAGCACAGTAACGAATTCAGCTCTCTTATATGTCCGATATGTTTATAGTGATATGCCATTTGAAAGATACAGGTAGGTTTTGAATTATATGTCAGAAATGTACCAAACGGAGATCATTGAAATGTTTCAAATTTGTTTCGGTGAACTCCAAATGGTATATGGCAGACATATGTGTGTTCATTGGGTAGTGTTGAGTTTTCACTCCTTTTGCACTAAAGGTTTGATGTGGTTCTGGTTGTCTCTCCAGAGGAAGAGCTTTTCATTGTTCAAAAAAGCAAAGATTACAGTAATAAATAAAAAAAAGCAGCTGCATACGAAATCCTAAGGCGAAAATTATGTGAGGTTGAGGCAAATGCGACTAAAGGAAAATGTAGTTTTGTAGCCACTATTTTGTCCAACGTTTACGTTTTTAAGATTTTGTTATAACGACAAGTGCAACCGCAGCACCTAACAAACTTTTCTATCAACTTGGCTTGTCAAGCCAAGTTTTACGAATTGATTGTGGGTGTGTAGCGGGCTTAATAGTAGCCCACAAAATTTTACGGTTTGGAATTTTCAAACAGCGTCAAAGTCCTAACCTCAAGTTAAGTTTCAAGTTCCGGGGCTCTTAATTCTAGCTTCATTATTGGTGGAATTTGACACTTGTCATTTTCAATCAATGGTAAATCTAAAATTTTCCACCCTGGGCCTTGAAACTCTCAAAAAAAAAGCTGCAATTTTTACCGCTGAGATGGAGAAGTAAAATCTGGTCATGCGCATCTTCATATTCCTTCTTTTGCTGTCCATGAAAATGCTCCTTAAGCCGTACTCATTTCTCTGTTTTGTTGATGTTCACACACACACAACACACACGACACACCAGAAAAGGATTTAGTTTAGCAAAGGCCAATAGACCGCGGGCATATCTGACAGACGACAGTAAAATGATAGTAAATCTAGCCTGCTGGACAAACAAACGGATCTACAAATGCTCATTGTGCATTTGTATCATATTTCAAAATATTTTTTTTGATAATAACTCAATTTTCAATGATCGTGATGTTTCAATCCATTGATTCCCTTCTATTTTCGACAATAGAAAGAATACCAATCCTCTTGCTGTTGAGAAACTTAAATTGTGGATTCAAGCAACTAGAAGAGCAGATTTAAGTACTGATTTAAGTTAGAATGGGCAATGGTATATTCATGCATTTTGTATCTCAGAATTGCAATCATAATCTCATTAAATTAGAATTGTTGTTTATGGAAATACTATTTGTTTGTCCAGCAGGCTGATGCAAGTGACGTCACAGGCCCGCGGTCTATAATCTAGAGAGAGAGGTTAGAGGTTGTAGGTTTTAGGTTAGGAAAGATAAACAAAAAGCACAGAACACCCTATCTACACAGAAGCGCAACTTAAAGGCGGTCCCTTTGATCTTTTGGGTCAATTTTTCGTAACCTTGATTAAAAGCTTGGCTTGTATAATGTCATTTCTTGGCGGTAAATTCAAACTGTCGATTGATATACAGTTCAAGTGATACACCTTTGTAAACTTTCTAGACTGAGCATTTCTGCTTCTGAACTGAAATTGGGGCAGTTTCAATTCCATTTGAAGATACGACCCTAGGAAGGTCTTAATAATTCAGAACTTACATTTCCCCCATCAAATTCGTCTAAATGCTTCGTTGATCAGCAATCTACATTCCCTTATTCTCAACAAATATAAACGGAGAATTTGGATAATTACCAAAATAATTTCAGTAGATAGGCTTACTGTTTTTTGCATCTTTAAATAAAAGTAGATATGAAAGAGTGGTGTAGGCAGCTATTTGATGTTCAAATAGTTTTAGAGTAATCAACTGAATTTTGCAGGAACGAACGTTTAAAACTACTCTGATCTTGCTTTCATCCGATATTAATAAAATGTATCAGTAGTAATAACCCAAGGACATTGATAATTGTTCGAAAATTTTATAACACCCTAACAACACAAATGTGAGGTTGACAATATACAAGCCAAGCTTTCGATTCGGTCGGAACGCTTCAGTTGCGCTTCTGTGTAGATAGGGTGTTCTGTGCAAAAAGTAAAAAGTCCGGACTTTTCTGGTCTGATTGTTGGTCTACTAGGTCTACTCATAAATATTAATCTTGAATAAGATGAATTTGGTGAAAGCATTTCAACAGGTCCGGAACATGAATTCACTTTCTGCGTGCATCACTAGACCCCATAGAAGCACCTTTTTGAGAACCTATCCAACCAAACTTGTTTATCCTGATGGTTCATCAATCAATATAAGGTATCCAGAACCAAGGCAAATCATAAAGGTATATCAACACAAGTTGGTTTTATTGACTTGACTAACGTTTGTGATAAATATCATAAAAGAGAGCTACCTAAACCTACCATATTTCGATTATTTATACCTGTTGTATTCATCAATTACTAAATATCACAGGGTTATACTGAGTGGTGGTATTGACTAAGCTGTATGGTTTGGTATTCAGTTTCTTCTACCTGTGTGAATTAACCATATTCCTAGGAAACTTGTGCTTTTTATGAGGGATCCTGTTTGTGTAATCCACAAAAAAGTGTAACCAATTTTATAATGGAGATCTTTGTTAAATATTATTCCTACTCACTGCTTTTTTGAATGCAATATGGCAGTTTTAAGCCCAGTTATAGGAAAAGTGTAACTGGAAATCTCTTACCTGTTCTGTTCATTTTGAAATTTTTTTCATTGAGTACCTAAATGAGCAACAAATTTGCCCCCATATACACAATTTCACTGTATGACAATTTTTTTTATATGCAGATTCACAGGAAAGGGAAGCCTTGTAGTGTTCAAAGAACACGGCGTAAATCATGATAGAGAGATGATTTAACATTCACTTTGAATTTTTGAAGTTTGTAAGCTTCAGGAAAAACCTCTATCGGCAAGGAATTCCAAATTTCAGCTGATCTATTGAAAAAAGAAAGGTTCGAGACAGGTCTCCAAGCTCACAACAAAGGGGTGGGAATTCTTTACTCGTCGTGTCACCTGTGTAGCAACTGCCAAGGGTGGAACAATTGATGTCAATTCAGAAGAGCACCGACCATGAAAATATTTATAGAAGTGAGATAAGTTTCCGACACTAATACGATGCTCCTATAAAGTGAGCAAATTTGTGACCGAAGAATTACCAATTAGACGCATTGCCTTTACCTGAATGGCATCAAGAAGCTTTAATGAATGTTCTGGTGCCGAGCTCCATACAGGAGAACTATAGTCCAAGACAGGTTATATCTGAGCCTTGTAGATTATTAGAAGCTGACGAGAAGTGAAGTATTTCTTTGCATGAAATAGAAATCCAAGTTTCTGGGAAGCACCTTTAGCGATCGATCTCACATGCTTTTCTTATGAAAATTATTACTGGTCGTAATTACTAGCATCAAGTTACTTGACTTTGGAGGAATAGTTACTCCTGACATCTGAATACTAGATAATGGATAAATCGGCTTTCTTTGAGGAGAGAGATGTCCGGGTTTTCCAGCATCAAATTCAACCAAGTTGATGTTTTTTCCTGAATTAATAAATGTATATTCATCCTACTCATTTTCTTTCATGGGAAAAATGAAGAATAATGATTTGTTGGGTTGGAAGTTAAACAAGATATTTTCCAATGATAAAACATATGCGTTTCAATGCTAAAATAACCACTGGCTGCATGTTGAAAAAAGGAATAGTTATATCAAATCATTTTTTTATATCCTTACAAATTCTACATCGTTCATTTTTTCTTCTCTAAGTTTGCTGCTATCTGTTATAGCGTGATATATAATCGATTTTGTGTGGAAATATCAATTATTCCATTCAGAATCGATTCAATGTGCTTTTTTCTCTTCCATCCCGTTTATTGAGTCTCTTTTTACTTCTGACAATTTGCTTAATACTAAGAGTTAAAATAATTGTTGGTTCAATATGGTTATTTCTCGGGTTATTTTCTGAGACCAGTTTTCATCTCCTTTATGAGCAAACAAGCTTTAATATGTACAAACCAACTTTACTCTTTCAAATACCAATCACAATCACGCTGCTTGACTTCAGATATTGACAGCCCTCAACTTCCTTTAGTATATTTTATGTTATACTAGTTCATTATTGAGTTTTTATTGCATAATCACCGACTACATAATAGTGTACTTTATACCTGTGCAGGCATAATTTCACTTCATGGCTATCTCAGTAAAACTTTCTTGCATTTAAACGTTTTGAGTTGATAGTGTTTCCTTAGATCCTTAGCGACGACAGTATGTACTTTGATAAAACGAAAATGCTATTAAAATCAAATTGAGTTCGGACTATTACAAATTATCATTTTCCTTGTAGATATAGTATTGAACTAGTATGACATAAAAGTTTGTATGTACCATGGAGATTAATGGATGTGTATGCTCTTGGCTTTGTAATATTGTCGCCGTCAGGGCATAAATATTTACTATATTATAGGACTGGTACATAAATATCTGTTCCTAAACTGACTCAATTATTGCATATCCACCATTTTTAAATTTGGTGAAAACCAAAATGTTTAACAAATTATTTTTGAGGGTTGCGCTATGATAAACAGGACACAGTATACTCTAACCAATTTTAAAATCTGGGGAATCTGATCCACTAAAGCTTATATAATCACGGTAAAAATTTGCATATCTTCATAACACATAACGAAAAGAAACATACCTGATTAGAAAGTAGAAGAGCTATTACAAACACAGTGGTAATTGAAACAACATAAGTCTTCCTCACTTCATTCACCATCAATTTGTTTCCTGTTCTTTATTATGTTTAGAAAATTTTAGGTTTGTTCTAATTTTTAGTTACCTTTGAATATTTGGACATTGAGTGAAACTGAAAGGAAAGCTAAGATAGATGCAAGAAAACCAAGAAAGAAAATTTCAATTGAAGATGACCTAGAAGATTCTTATGATTCGAATAAGTACTTGAAATATATGAAAAAGTAATCATTTCATCGGCAACAATTTCTGTAGAACCCCTTGTATATTAGATTCCTAATAAAGTATTTTCTTGTTGCTTGAACATTTTTTATCAACCGGAGTATTAGATTTGCTGGTTTATTCTATAATTAGTTAATTTGAAATTCGTACTTTCATTATGCTAATAGGTACTCCAATAAGTATAGAATGTGAAAACAATGTGACTTTGGATGTAAATACTTGAAAGGAAAAGAAAGTATCTCTGTGAATCATTGCAAGGATTTTTTTCTGAGGTACTTGATATTAGTTAATGCATTTATGTAATGTAAACATGCATACTCAAAAAGTATATATCAGTTATAAAGCAGCATATTGAGAGTACCCTGAAGTACGTATGATAATTTCAAATTACCCGGCTCTAACCAGAGTTCGTGTAGGCATGCGTGTTTCGAGTTACGTAGGAAATCACGAGCCCTCTATTTTCTCGTACTCTTCTTATCTATACTCCTGATGCAAGTCATCTATAAACGTATGTCTTTACTAGGTCGCTGGCTTATTGGAATATGGCAGCTGACGGTGCAGTAGAGAAAGCTTTTGCAGTGTCAAACTTTTTATTTACGTTTCGGACATCAAATTTAAGAGGTGTTTCAGTGATAAACATCGTGCTGTCATTTTTTTCCCTTCTATTCACGTAAATGGTGTATTATTTTTGTGATCTGTTATTGTATTGTGTATTCGAATAACGATTGTGATTTCCTACCTACATAGTTTTTATTCTCCAGTGCAATCAATCTATGGTCTGTACAGAAGATTTCATTGTAAAACCTGAATTAGGTTTATGTATTGAATGAACTATTTGGCAAAAAATTGTTTTATTGAGTGATACTCTTCGGTTTCAAAGTAATATATTAATATGACAATTTGTTTATATTCTGACGTGCGATGTCAAGTGATCACAGAAAAACTAAAGTAACAAAATTATTCTGATTCATACAATATAAAATTGAAAGTATGTGTGATAAAAAGACTGAACTTGTACGTAATTGTACACAAATATGTACAACGAGATCGGTTAAAACTACATAATCGTTTGATCCAGTATTATAATGCACCCATTAAAGAAAAATGATTCATCTACAAAATCTAAAAATGCGTGTATCTATGACAGTCCATGCGACCCTAAGGACAGTGATTATGAAAAGTTATTCTGCCCGAATAACGAACTTTCCGAGCCTCCTAGAATTCGAAGTGATAGACTTAAAACTGGATCTTCTTGCCAAGCTTTAAAGCATGCGGTTGCATCTCTCCACCGCCTCGATGACTTCCATAAGGAAAAAATCGGCGAGGGATTTTTCTCTGAAGTCTTCAAGGTAAGAAGCTACTTATTTTTTTTTGCCAATGTGAAACAATCTAGGCCAACAAATGGATATGGTAACCTCGAGAACACCATAAAAGAGGAGATAAAGGTCTCTTGGACAACTCCTGAGTCACGGCAGTATGTTTTTTCTTGAATGAAAATGAACAATAAAGTAACGTGAGATAAACAAAATCTGTAAATAACTTGGCGAGAAAACGTAGTTTATTTTTACATCGTTCTGTTGAAATCCAAATCTCAGAAATATGAGGATTGGGAATCTGTTTCAACTGCGATGTGGGAACAAAATTTGAATATAAAATAAATGTGAAGAAATTCCGAGTTATTCAGCGTATGCGTTTTTTCTTTAGTTTTTTTTTTTGAAGTTTAGGTACTAACAAACCTAAATGCCAAGAATTCGGCTCCGATTAAAAGCCGTGGATAGTCTTCCGGTAGCAGACTTTATTTCGTTCCCTCGACACGAATTTGATCTAATTCTGACTTCCGTGAAAATATAATCTGTTATAGGTATGTTCAGTCGAATATTCAATTAGCACATAACTTCTCGCAAATCTTGTGAATTATATTGATTTAATATTTGATGTGTTTCATTCCGTACTGATGGATATCCATCTTGGATCTTTCATACGGAGGATGTTCACTTTATGTCCTTAATATATTATATATCTACAGGGTATTCCTTGAACACATCCTTATATCCCGAGTTGGTAATGTTAAGTTTATCGGGCACCAAGCGATAAAAAAAATTTTTTGCGGGAACTTACGTATTTCGACCTCCTGAACAAAAAACTTAGATAAAAATTTTGGCGCTCTCCAATAGTTTTCAAGATACAGGGCATTTTTTGGGTCAAAAATGGGATTTTTGAATACACGTTCCTGCATCAAAATTACACTTGAAATTCATCCTTCTTTTCTATCAGCTCAATGTACACATCCCTAATTATCCGCTCCACACTTTTTTTCATTCGGAAACACTAGTTTTATAACAAAAAATGCACTTTTCCTCAACAACAACAAAAACATTGAAAATTCGGCATGTCACTGCTAAATGTTTAGTGTATTTTTTTATGAGGGGTTGGTACCTTGGAAAACCAGACTCAAACCAGAGCAACTAACCAGACCCAATTAATTTTCCTTCATTTTGAAGTTTTTACGTAAATTATTAAAATGATGAAATTATTCGAATATACAGCCTTAGTGCATAATAAGAGGGCATTAGTTAATAACCTTACAACAATAGGAATATTTCTCTCGACAATTCAATGCCCGAGGTGTGATGCAGTATGCACTTTGAATAAAGATTTGAATAGAGTGTGCTCTGGTTTTCCAAGGTTCCAACCCCTCATAAAAAAAAATAAACTAAACATTTAGCAGTGACATGCCGAATTTTCAATGTTTTTGTTGTTGTTGAGGAAAAGTGCATTTTTTTGTTATAAAACTAGTATTTCCGAATGAAAAAAAGTGTGGAACGGATAATTACGAGGATAATTAGGGATGTGTACATTGTGCTGATAAAAAAGAAGGATGAATTTCAAGTGTAATTTTGATGCAGGAACGTGTATTCAAAAATCCCATTTTTGACCCAAAAAATGCCCTGTATCTTGAAAACTTTTGGAGAGCGCCAAAATTTAAGTTTAATTTTAAGTTTTTTGTTCAGGAGGTCGAAATACGTAAGTTCCCGCAAAAATTTTTTTTTATCGCTTGGTGCCCGATAAACTTAACATTACCCCCGAGTTATATCCAATGGAGTGATTCTTGAATGCATTTTAAGATGAACTTCTTATGAATGTATGTCAGAAAAGTCCTAATTTTCGAGATACAGGGTGGTGAAGTTTTCAAAAAAGTCAGTTTTTTTTATAATACTTAATATTGCAGACTCGATTGTAGACATCTGTATCGAATTTGGTAAGTAGTTACATGTCTTCTATGCATGAAGATGCGTTTCCTTACGTAAAAAAATTACGTCCGTACAGGTTTTACACTAAATAAGTATTTTTGAGAAAAAATTACTACGCCACTGATTTTTCTTGAAACAAAATCATTTCTGAAATCCTCATTTACTTTTGAAGGAATTCGATCTCTAAGTTCTTTGATTATGAGATTTGTTCCAAATTGAATGAGAATTCGGAAAATTGTTGGTGTTACAAACCATCAAATCTTTTTTTATTTATTTTTGTGCGAGTTTCAATGGACGAATTCATTGCAGATTTCTAATATCTCGATTGGGTGAATGCTTTGAAATTTGGTACACACATAAATGAAATATGTATTCATGCCATTGGACCAATTAAAATGATCAGAACGTTGTATATATCTCAATTGATCATTTCGACACACATTTATGCAACAAATTCAAAGGGGACTTCAGAGCTCTGCCAGGAGCTCTGAGAATAAATAAACGATTGACAATTTCAAATTTTAAAATATCGAATGGCATACACAATTGAAATCAGAATGTACCTGATTAAAGAAAATTGGTTTAAAGGGTATGGTTTTATGTATGACTGTGACAAAGTTGATGAGTGTTTTAGTACGTCCGGGACATTTTTTGGCGGATAGATCAGTTGACAAGTGTCAGCTATTAATTACTAGATGGATATTATACTAGGTATGTCTGAATAATATAATGAGAGCAATTCGATAATCAAAATAGTCACTCATGTAGGTTTTCTTTCGCCCAAATATTTGTGATTTTGAATAGCATTCCGGGAAAAATTTGCCTCGTCCACGAACAGAATATGCGACTCAAACTGCGGATTCAGTGCAATAGTCTGGAGATATCACTGACAGAAGTTCACACGGTAGGGTTTATAAGTTACAAAACACCAACCAGAACACGCCAAATAATTTGATAACAAATGTTGAAAGTTCTAGCGATCTTCCTTGTACTCGTCCCAGTATGTTATTCTATTTCTTGCATTAAGTACCGCGTCCTCAATTTCAGGAAGGAGTTCTCACAGTTCGAGGTCTACCTTCCGGAGTATCTTTTTTGAAACTGCCAGTTTCCCGGCGATGATGAATATTTGGAAGGATACGGCTATCTGGTAAAGCAAGATCTGGATATCTTTGCTGATAAATGCTCCTGGCGAGGCTCCTGGCTTTTGTTGCATTGCCATCTACTCGACCATTGACGAAGCCATATACGTATTGCATGGCCGCCATTTCCACATTCGTATAATTTACATATTCACTGAAATGTTCCGAAAAGCAGCGGACAACCAAAAAAACTTCACTAAGACCCATGATAATGTTACGAAATATCCTAGCGCCGGCCCTGTCGCTCATAAACGCAGAATAATATGAAGGGTCAAAAAGCGAACGTCATTTTTCCAGGAACTCCCGTCTTGCGTGGAATGTTCGGTCATCGGGATTTGTCTGGAGGATTCTCCGTGGGTGTGAGCGGGTATATATACGGGAAATACTTCATCGCGGGGCAGAGTTGATTCGCAGAAGAGAGTTTATTCGCAGAGCAGAGTTTTATTCGCAGAGAATTGAACAGAGTTATTCAGAGCTAAGTGGAGCGAGTATAGCAGATAGTGAATCAGAGTTTCTAGCTTAGTGAAGCTCAGTGGAGAGAGCTTTCTTATTGCTATGTGCAGAAGTCAAAGTGAAGTATTTCTATTACAGAGAGTTTTAGTACCGAGAGTTGGAAAGTTAGCGGAGCAATTTAAGTGATTGTATTGTTGTGATAAAGAGTTGTAATAAAAGTAGTTGAGTGTTGTTTGGAGTTTTAATCAACGAGCCTCAAGGAAATATCGTAACAATACAATAACTTAGCTTCATCATATAGTATGAAATCGAAGGTCCGACTACAATAATTATATTACCTACTGCAGGTGAATTCTAATCAAACATCAGGTACTTAAATAACATATTCAATAACGGTGAATTAATCAACTCGATCTGGTCGTTCATTGATTGGGTGAGAATTTTTAATTGTAATAATTTCCACACTTTCTGAAAAGTTGAGTTCAAAACTCGGTTCAAAACGTTTTTCTCGAGGTTTTTCTTCAAAGTGAAGAATTGTCTACTCATGATTAAACTAATGTCCTTGAACACTTTTTATACTTGATCATTGTTATGATATGAGCTGTTCATTAAGTTTGATTTACTTTCATAAAATGAAAAAAAAAAACTCGGTTTCGGGCAAACTGAAATTCTAATGTGGTAAGTAATCATTGCTTTTTCACCTTCAAATTTTAATTTGTTACTGATTTCTGTACTAATTATCAATTGATGTTGAACGAAGTCAATAGCTCAAAAATAAAAAAAAGATGTACCTAGTGATTTGGAACATCAATAACTATTTTCTGAATTCTCATTCAATTTGGAACAAATCTGATCTCATAATTTGCTGTCAATCGATTCACAAGCTTTCTCGCAATATTTTTATCTCGATTTTTATGGACTCGTTTCTGAAGTGATACGATTTTTATTTATTTTGAGCGAGAACCCTGCGTCGGACAAAGAAGAACCTAGAGATGGAATTCTTTCGAAAACGATTTTTATTTGAAGAAAGAGCAGTGGCGTAGTATTTTTTTTCCAAAAATATTTGATGCAAAACCCATACGGACGCCACTGGTGGATGAAATGAAAATTTAGAGCACATTTTGATGCATAGAACACATATACCAAATCTCACGATTTAACGATGTCTTTAATATAATATCTCAATTACTGACAAAAAACTGTTTCTTTAAACTTTACCACCGTGTATCTCAGAAGTTAGGACTCCTCTCAAAATGGGTCCAAGAATCACTCCTTTTATGTAGAATTGGATGTTTTCACGGTTTTGTTCGACGTTTCGACTTCCATTTAGAACTCAACAACAACATACAACTGACCGCGGAAACCTATCCATATATATATATATATATATATATATATATATATATATATATATATATATATATATATATATATAAAGGTATCTTTTATATTTGGGTGTTGTAGTCAATTGGAGGGCTTCAGTAAATGAAAACTATTTTCTGATTATTCGAGCTTTCGAAAAATTTATTTCCTTTTTCAAGAACATCTACAAAGTAAATGGGTTTAAAAGTGATACAATATATGGTAGTAGAACTCACCAGAGTAAGATTATAAACTGGCAAAGTAAAATAATACATAAGAACATTGTAAAAAGTTGTAAAATTGTCAGTAAAGACAAGTTGTTAAATGGGGAAATGATGATAACAACTTGTCTTTACCGAATAATCATATTGAATCCTTACATTACTATTCCATACAATATATTCCCAATTTAACACCCAAACTAACGAATATTTTTCGAGATATCAGAAATATCAAAATTTCTACAAAATTCCAAAAAACAATTTCTTCACTCTATTCAAGAATTAGAACTCCTCTCAGTTCCAAAGAAAAATCTCATGTTATTTATAGTATTCCGTGCACTTCTTGCAATTCAGTTTATATAGGCGAAACATCTCTAAACCTTTCTGGAAGAATCACTTCACATAAAAGTGACTGCAGGCTAAACAAATCTTCTTGTGGACTAGCAGACCATGTTATTTCAAAAGATCACATAATGGATTATGAAAATACAAAAATTTTAACTGTTGAACAAAACAAAATTAAGAGATTATTTCTCGAAATGGTACATATAAGTAAATGTCCAAACAATTTGAATAAAAAATCAGATATTCAAAATTTAAGCAAAATTTACAATTACATTTTAACTTTTGATCAATGATTTGTGTTTTGAAGACCTAATTCAGTCGATATTCTTTACAACTCAACTGTACTTTACACACTGTACATGTCCGAATATTCATTTTATATCTTTAACAAGTAGTCTGACAAATGTCAAAATTTTACTGACAATTTTACAACTTTTTACAATGTTCTTATGTATTATTTTACTTTGCCAGTTTATTTTATAATCTTACTCTGGTGAGTTCTACGTTAACGTCACTATAATTTTTCTCTACCACTCTTTGTGTTCTGTTATGCAAGTATGATTCAAGTAGTTTGTTAGTTATACCTCTGATACCGTATCTATTAAGTTTTTCCAGGAGTGTGCCATGGTCAACACTGTCAAAAGCTTTTGATAGATTACATTACATGGGAGTTGCATGCGCTATTTTTTCGACACACGATAAATGATGAACTATAAATATTAGTTTTATATTTGTATTGTGGGTTCCACTGATTTATATATTATATATATATATATATATATATATATATATATATATATATATATATATATATATATATATATATATATATATATATATATGTAGCAATTTCAGCTTTTTTCCAACCGGAAAATTGAAACATTAATGTTTTGAAGATTATTCGAATAATTCAAAATGATATTAGGGGTTGGAGGAGGAACGTGGTCTTCCTGGAAATTCCCAGTCGGGTAGAAAATTCGTTACTCATCATAGAGACCTATCTGGAAGATTCTCCATAGGCGAACGCAAGTATAAATACGGAAGTGATTCATCGCTACGGCAGACTTTATCAGAGAGCCATTCAAAGTTTCTAGTGGAGAGAGTTTTGGTATTGCTTAGTGCAGAAATCGAAGTAGATAAAGTGTTAATAAGTACAGAGCGTTGAATACTTTAGCTGTGCCTTTAAAGTGATTGTATCGTATTGTGAAACAAAGTTGTTATAAAAGAAGTTTAGTGTTGTTTGGAGTTTAGATAAACGAACCACTGAAATGTATAGTAAATGACTGGAATGCTCGTCAGGCTGCGCGAGTGGATTTCTCATGGAGGCCGCCATGTTTGTTTTGTGCCTCCTAGCAGTGGCGGAGGAATTGGGGTTAAGTTGATTTCAAGACAGAAATTATTTATTGAAATAAAATGTTATTGAGAATCAGACAAATTACATTCTGCTATTAAAATATAAAAATCAATAATGACACTAAAAACAAGTAGAAATTAGACTTGTGACTCTATACTCGGCCTTTTTTTTGGAAAATGGATGTCTCAAGTAATTCAGAATCCGAATGTGCTGTGGGAGGTAATGGAGTACTGGTTGACTCAGATCTGGTGCACTCTTCTACCACTGGAAGGAACAGGGTGGGTTTTGAATTAAGTTTTAGTCTCACACTGGAGCCAGTTCTAATGAAACAGTCATTCTCGAAATGAACTGAGCAAATCCTCTTGTTTTTAGGCCACGCAATGTCAGAGTCAACACCTCTACTGTCAAGCCATTCCTTATAGGTATTTTTCGAAAACCTGTAGAATAAAAAATGTTTAAAGATCTGAACCCGTTGTGTAGCAAACAGACTCACTTGTGAAACGTAAATTTCCAGAATTCTTTCCGCTCCCTCACGAGTTTTTACAATTGCTTATAAAGCACGGCATAATTCGAAAAATAACAGTACAAATTAATTAATACAAATAATAAACAAAGCCACAACTAGTTAACTTAACCACACTTTTGTCACTGCACTGGCGTGTTTACAAACAATAAATTGGAAAACTAATGCCACGTACGTGCAGATGAGTGTCTCTCTCGCACCCTCACAAGTCACCAATGAAGTATTTCACTGATAGACCAAGGAAATATCGTAACAATACATATATAATAGGTATATAAATAGAAAGGAATATTTGCTATGATGCAGAAATCAGGAAACTGTTGAGTAGATTGTCAAATTATCTCTCTATCAATTCGAAATGCCCACCACAAACAACTAGCTGTTTTTATAATAGTTTGATATGTGAAAATGATTTGATTTCTCAACGAGTTGAAATGGATTTTTCGCATGCTTGAAATTATACATTTGTCTTTCAGTTTATGAATTGAAATATGCAATAGCTTCACACCCCAACATCTGTTCAGACAATATCTGGCGAATCCAATTCAGACGCACAGGTTTTGGGCAGCTCTTACTTTCTTATCTCTCATTTTTTTTTTCAATTATTTCGATAACTTAAGAATTTTTCCGATTTTTCGAGAAACATTCTGAAAAAAGTTGGAAACCGCTTTGTACCCAAGACTAGTTAAGTACCTGGTTACTATCGATCGGAGCGTTTGCGGTAATCTCACGTTTCAGTATGAACTTCATTGTCCAGCGTTTAATTCCGGTTCAAGTACGAGAGGTACATGTTTATTTATGTGAACATTAACCTTGTAACATCGTTAGTTTTCATCAGGTTTTCTGACCAATGGCACCGTTCATAATGCAACTACCTATTACATATACATTTTTGGGATTCTTCTACCACATCAAGAAAACTGTCAACTTGAAGACGTTTCGGATCAGTTCAGTTAATAACTGGCGTTTGTCAGACTATATGAGAGTTTACATCATATGTTGGTTTTATATTTTTTCTCGGTATCTCCAGAAAAACTGACTTCGCCAGCGACCTAGATTGATATCGAGCTAGTTTCAAATAATTACACGGTCTTTCTTGAGTTGTAAAGAAAGGCGACTACTTGCTTTGCAGATATAATAACCACGAAGGTAAAACTTTGCATTGAGAATGATTTAACAGAGCCAAGTTTGCTGTCGTTCGAGGCAGGAAAAAAATGACTGTTCCTCTCGGATATGTACCCATAAAACTACTGTATACTCAGCTGAGTAACTACAATCTTCCGGGGAGGTAAAGGCCAATAGTTGCTTATACCAGATGCATGAAATGTTGTTGTATGTGCCTCGTGTCGTTGTTATGTACTTTTGTTACATCTATTCCATTTTAATTTCTTAGTTGTGGTTCTCGGTAGTGTAGTGGTAAGCACGTCCGCCAATGAAGCGAAAGACCGGAGTTCAATTTTCCGCCGGGCCACCATGCGAGGATTCTCACTTCAGAAGTTAAAGCCTCGTTAATCCATTGCTCGTACAAGTTTCGACTTCTGAGGGTTGACGTTCGTCAGCTGGTTAACAAAATTTTTTTTTCATCATATTTATATTGCTATATCATCAGACATTGACAGGAGTATCCCCATCTTCTGTGTGTTTAAGTGTACAACTTATAGTTACTCTATGTTTGATGAAAAAAATGTGAAATTCGTCATAGCATCAACTACGTGGACTGAGATGTAAATGGAAATATCATACATTTGTTTTGTGTTGATAATTGTATTGAGTTGGAGGTAGTAGTAATATCACTTCGTGATTTGTAACCAACGTTAAAATTATTCGATTTCAAATTCTTCGTACATGATTATCAAGAACATCATTATGAAGCAATCGATATTAATATCTAAAGCACAATCCTTGTCTCAGCATTTCATATTATTTTACTTGTATGCATAATTGACTATTATCAAATAAGCTGTAGTTTTTTTTCCGGAAAAATACATTTTCCAACTCGCAAAATGAAATCTGTGAAACATACTAATTTTTTCAACCAAGTTGGAATTATTAGGTTAGTGAAACCGTCTTTTATCATCCCTTAGTGATGATGTCACAGTACACTTGTAGGTATTTTGAGCTCCATACTTGTTGATGTGCTTCCGCTTACCTGCAATATCATGTCTTGCTGCATTCACGAATTTTGAAGGAGGCGTATAACATGAATACGAAGACTAACGGAGATGTTCTCCCTTCTTGTCATAATAAAAATAATAATAAACATTTATTTGTATATTAATATATAATATATAAGTGATTGAATTTCGAAAAATTCTTTAAAAATTTTAATTTTCAAAAATTATTCCAACTTCTACAATGCAATTCAAAGTTTAACGAAGGACCATACATGAACGACATTTCGGAATGATGTATGGACCAAGAGCCCGTGTCACCATTTTTGGTAGTGATGAGTTTACGCCCATCGACTACAATAGGGGAGATCTTACTATAAGCATTTAAATGACACAAATTTTGTTGGCCAGCCTTTTTCAATGGGGTGGAAGGGCACAGGGCCCACCTGTTTCGGAAAAATGAGTATTTTTTTTATGAAAACGTGGCAAAAAGGTACTTGAACCTTGGAAAGGTGCACAAGTATTCAGGTATACTTCAATATTATAAGTTTATGGTCAAAAAATTCACACAACGTTAGTTGAAAGTTGAAAACATACGTCATTTCAGTGGGAATGTGCTACAAGCATTTTATATCTGTATACAGGGTGTGCTAAAATTACATAGATACACTGCAGGAATAGTTAAAAAATTTCACACACAAACATGTGTCCAGAAATGGTCCCTCAGGGGGTTATAGCCACTTAAAGAACAGCCCGAGATGAAGGCCCAATATATCGAAAAATTCTCCCTGATGGAATTACAGTCATTTGAATGTGAATTTAAAGATGGTTTCGATTTGAAATCTCCGAAACGGTGCTTGACAGAAAAATAACATTTCGAGAGTTGATTAAACTCAGACGTAGACAATAGGGTCGTACTGGGGTTTCAATTCGGTTTAAAGAATACTGAACTGAAATATGTACCTATATTCAATCATAAAATATTATTAAAAATCACAGCTAGAGAGATATATGCTTTCAACTAATAACTATTATAGGAATTTGAAAAATGCATGTATACTACTTCTCAAATGGGTCAGTTGACCTGCGTTTGAGAAGACTCTCTTAGAAGGCACAGATGTTCCTGGAATGCAGAGATACTTGGAAAACAATATTCAAGGATAATTTCATTTACCTAAAATATTGTTCCGATCTTTCCTTTAGGTTCGTTTATTAAAACTCCAAACAACACTTCACAACTTTTATTACAACTCTTTATCACAATACAACACCTTAAACTGCTCCGCTAACTATCCAACGCTCTGATAAACTGTCATAGAAATTCTACACTTCGACTTCTGCGCGAAGCTCTCTTCACTTAGCTCTGAATAACTCTGCTAAACTCTCTCTCCAAATAACTGTCAATAACTATTGAGTAACTAACTCTGCTCCAAGATGAAGTGTCTCCCGTATATATACCTGCGTACGCCTATGGAGAATCTTCGAGTCAAATCTCGGTTATCGAATATTCCAGGCGTGACGAGAGTTCCTGGAAAAATGACGTTGGCTCTTCGACCCCTCATCTGCGTTTACGACAGTCAGGGTCGGCGCTAGGAGATTCGCAACAATATCATTACCATAACATAAATTCAAACATTACTGCTGAGGCTGCTAAAGTCTTTCTGCCGCACAGGGTTGCGAGATTGGGATATTTATCGCCGATTGGGCTACTCAGCGGACTATCTTGGCGACTTGAAAATCCAGTAGCAGCCTGGAGCCCAAATGGGCTACCCGAAATTCTGTCGCCACCATTTTAGGCTCTTTTGTACTGCCATATGGTAATGTACATTGTCCAATTACCGACCGAAATTTTCTTTTGAGCATATCTTTAATTCGAGTCATGCTCATTTCCCACCGATTTGCGACAGTATGAAATGATTATAATTCAATGTACTTTGAACAATATTTAATGTTGTGGCATTGACGTGGGCTTTATCCATACAAGGAACAACTGAGATATGTATTTTTACATCCACATGCTTACGTTGTAACAACATTTATGATTGTCAGTCATAAACATTTCATAGAGGGTACGGTCATTCGGAAATTGCAAGTAATCTGAATATACGCTGCATTTGTTGACTGACAACATTTCACCGATGTATCAGATGACTGACACATGAATTAATCGATCCAGCAAGTCTACTTATGATATGGTTTGAAGTGTCTGTCGTCGAATTTCAGTATGGAAAAATTAGGGACGATGTTTCATTAATAGCCATATTCTACCTGCACCTCGCAAATGCAAGGAATTTGTTAGTTTTAGCTACCAACCGAGCATTATCCATACGATAAACAGTTGAGAAAGGTGTTTTCATTATCACGTGCTTAGTTGTACCTGAATGTTTGATCCTCAGTCATAAACAAGTGATCTTCATGATAAAAATATAGCCGAGAATATAGCCGTACTTTATAGAGCACCATTCCACGAACTTGTTTTTTAGAATGGCAATGTTTACAACACATGTTTTACGACTGTTAATTGCATTTTTCAATTGAACAGTTAGAATTGAACATAATTGTGGAGGCGTCAGACGTGAGCTTATCATAAAAATATACTTGAAAATTTTTCCGAAACAGGTGAGCCCAGTGCCCTACCACCCCATTAAAAAGCTGGCCTGCGAAATGTGTGTTAGTAATATTATAATGGTAAGATCCACCCCATTGTCAGTTGTAAACTGGATCTTTTTTGTTTTTCATATTTTCTTACATATTTCCAGGGTTGCAGCGGGTAAACGCCACGATACACGCGACTGACAATCAATCGACATAATAGTACAAGTTCCAGTGGTCGATGGGCGTAAACTTATCACTACTAAAAATGATGAGACGGGCTCTTGGTCTAGTATAAATAATTATAACATGAAAAATTCGTCTGATGTTACTCAACACCCAGTAAATAGTGACGTCAATTCGAATAAAGTCCGCTATATATTTTTACTCAAGTTTCGGCTATGAAGTGGAGAAAGTGTTTAACGGCAGAGTTTACATTTTTCTGGCGTTATTCAGACCGTGGTGTATCCGTAAAATAATATTAATTCCATCAATTAATTCTCATTTTTACCGTAGTCGATTACGATCGACGATATAATATAATTCCGGTACCGAGTTCGTATGCCGAACTAATTGCGACCTACCGTATTAAGTAGTTGCGGTACGGTATACTTATACATTCATTATGCGAGAAATGTTATCTAATATGCATTTTAATATTGGTACCCAAGGTGAATTTTCCGTTTCAGGAGAAAATGAACATTCGTGTTCAGTATTACTTTTGAAGGTCGACCGATAATCATAAATTTTGCGAACTTGTACGAGTATGACTCAGTTTTTCTTATGTACTGGGTATTCCTCCTTTCATTTATCCACTCCCAAATGTCAGTTTTTGAGAATGCGAGGGGTTGGGGGACATGCAAAAAACATCAGTTCGATCAAAAAACTTGGTTTTCCATTGGTGCCTCGATTGGTGCAAGGATCGAAGGATGTATGGGTACCTATTTATCATTTTTCGATAATATACTCAGCGAACGTACAGCTTTTATTCATTTAATCTTAGGGGTTTGAAAATATAGGGTGCCACAGAAGAGACGAGCAATATCTCCGTTACTGGAAGAGTTAGAAAAGTAATCGAAAAATCATGTTTTCGAACATCGAGTTGCCTTCCATGTAACGCACCACTATTTTTTCTCGCTTCGTAGTATCATCGTTTATCTGGCGACAAAAGAAAACTGATACCGACACAGTATTAGTTTTTTTCTTCTCCTGGAGATGCTAACCTTGTAGCCAAACGCGCGTCGCATGCGAATGATATCAGTGTGGTGTTAGGATAATTGATCTTAACAAAAAGTGAAAAATTATGTTGAGTGATTCTCAAGGGATATCGACAAGAACAAAATTCAAAAGACGTCTTCTGAAAACCATTTTTTCTATTAATGAAAAAAGCAACTACCAACCAATACCAACTTTAAAAGAACAATAAGCGAGTAATAAATATTCAAAATAAGTTTGGCGCTGGGTAGGCATCACTTTCGATGTTGCCGTACTTTGTTCGCAAATTGTTATTTATTGATGGACAATTGTTATTCGAAAGTTACAGTTATATGGTCATGTCTTCTTGGTATTAACAGAACGATATAATAATCACCGCTTCCCTCAACGGCTGTTGGAGGGGTAAATTAAGTTCAACATAGTGAATTGTATTTGTTATCTACAGTCAGATATTCCTTTTTTGACTAAAGAAGCATGCTACTCAACAAGGTATACTGTCAGTGAGATTTTTCGAAAGATTGAAGCTATCGAAGTTCACAAATCACCTCGAAATCGCAAAGCAACCAAAAGGGTTGCAAATAATGCAGTACTGGATACAGGCGTCATTCATAACACTATTTATATCATATATACGCAGTAAGTATTTAAACAAGAACATAAAAATCTCGATTTTTCGAGATAGGTTGGACGTAGTTATTCAAAAGGTGATCAATTCAGGATAGCATATAATTCTGAGTTCCCTATAGGAATAACTCCACAAGAACTATATCAGATATTCTTCTATAACAATCTGGCTTCAGTGAACTGCAAAATGCCCGCCCTTTATGACGTACAACAGTTTTGAAATATATATGCGAATTGCAGGCAAGAATTTACCAGATGACCTCTGGTGTCTAAACCTATATTTGGTATGTTTTTTACCATTGCAGAAACCGATTGTAACATTGCTATTTTCCATGTGTTACCTCCAAGTCATACGGGAGGTATGAAAGTATGATATCGTTTGTGTTCAAATTATGGGCAATATACAGGGTGTTATTTAAGTGAGTGGCCAAACTCGAGGGGGTGATTCTTGGCGTGATTCAAAGACAAATAGTTGATATAAACATAGGTCCAGTAATGGTAAAACATCAGAATCGTGAAGAAAAAATCAAAAAAAAAATTCTTAGTCTCCATTCTCTAATTTTTTTCATTTTTTTGTTAGTATTGACATTCAAAAATAAAAAATTATAAGATATGTTAAAACCGGGGTGATAAAATCTTGTGAAGTATTCTTGTTGTGAAGTCTCCACGAAGCGAAATATTTTTGATGGCATTCGTTAAAAAGATGTAGTAGAGTCTCCTCGAAGCGAAGTGTTTTTGATGGTTTTCGTTAAAGAAATCTCATTTACATATCAATGGAAACTGGAACAAAAGGTTCATTACCTGACGCTCACTTTAATGAAAATCGATGGAATTTTGTTCCTTCAGGTGTCTGAATGACACCAAGATCTTGTCAAATTTCAAATCGGTATTCGCCTAGTTGAAAACAATCATTGTACGTGTTACGATCATTTGCATTGTGGTGTAACGGATTAGCAAGCGTTGTGCGGAACTCTCTTTTCACCACGGAATTGAAATGGTTATACAAGTGGTGGAATTTCAGTGTGAAACTTTTCCTTTGAACATTTTATCTTCAAGAATCTGTTTGAAGGATTCGACTAACATTAACTGTTTCCAAGTCATTTACGAAAGCTTAAACACCCCTTTTTTGACAGTTTAGTTTGTTGATAATTATCGGGAGTAATTACACAAGTGTTTCAAAATTACCGTTAACTTTCCATGAAAGCATGTTGTCTAAAAACTGCATGAGTTTATTTTCATATTTTGTCGAAAGAGCCCGACTCCGGAGGAGGAGGGGAAAAATTATCAGGTTTATTTTGATGCACGAGTGTAACTCGGTAGAATATTTGCGGAGTTAAAACAACGACGTTTAAAATTCAGTATTTATGCCTGTCAAGATGACAAATGTACATTTTAACAATCGTTACTATAGATACACGGACCGAGCGGGTATTTTTCGATACCTACCGGGTATTTACCAGCCCGAAAATGTCCCGCCGGGAATTTATCGCTGTAATTGATCGAAAATGTCCCGCTTCATATGGGATTTTCAACATACGATGGAAATATTCGAATTGATTTACTTCTTCTTCACTACTTTTGTAGTCGTCATTCCGAATCGAATGAGCCCTAGTTCATATTTTAGGACCAATATCAAGATATTTATGATTTCCAACTTGTGAGCTAGATACCAAAAAAGTGTGCGTCACTGAGTTTTTCCAGTTACTTTTTCTCGCATTGAGCAACTGGGGCCTCAACTGTTTTATATGTGGTATTTTTTGTATCTTGCTTTGTTTTTGAGTAAAAAAATCCCGTTGCTGCTTGATCCTGGGAAGAAAAAATTTCAACTACAAAACCATCATAACTGAGGTGTATTTGTTGTTTTTCATATATCAATAGTCTATTCTTGAGAGATTCTTGGAGATTGCTATCAGAAGTAATTCAAGCAATTAACAAAAAATAATTGAAAATCCATGTTCATGGACATGCAATAAGGGTAACTTGTTTATTTTTAAACAAGGAAGATACGACAAAAATACTTTCAGCTTCGCGATGCGAACAAACATTTTGAAAATCGATAAAGCACATCTTGAAAATGAACCATTACCTCATCGATGTCTGAATGAACTTTCTATCTTAAAATTGCTCAATGCATCACCCCTTCGAGTTTTGCCACGTACTTACATAACCCCGTGTATGTATATTCAAATCCTGTAGAAGTTATACTTTATCTCGCGCTAAAGCTGTCCACCTTCACTTTTTTTATGTGATCACAACGACCTTCTAAAATATGCATTCGACGCTGGTCATGGTCTAGTGCATATTACGACCTTCAAGTGAAAGGTATGCTAATTTCAGTACTACTTTCGATTGTTCATTCCTCAGTATTCATGTTGGAAGAATACTCGTATTCGTACGATTATACGTTAATAAACTATCAGATATGAGTACCTACAACAGCAGCAATGAAAGAATGTAACAAATAGGTTTTTGGTCTTTGCGTGAGAGACATATATCAGATACTCCCTCAATTAAGCTGTCGTTACATAAGAGAGATTGAAAGAAACAAAATCATTCTATCTTGAGTGTGAAGCTTTATGGTAAGACTCAAATAAGTTTTTATTACATTAAAACTTCACGAATACGATGTATTTGATATTTCTTATGATTATGTTGCCATCCAAGCTCCATAGAATTTTAGATCGCAAAATTGTCAAAGAATATTATCAACAACGTTCTCTTGATCTCTTTGAAATTATTAATTGTGAACAAAGTATTCATCAATTTATACGAATATCATGCGCTGGCTTGGAAAAAGAACATTTCGAAATCAGCCATTTTTCATAATAAATAATAGACCCGTGCCCACTTCGTTGGTCGTTGATTATTTTTGTGATACAATCAATTATATTGTGTAGTTCACAGCGTTGAGTTTCATCAGGTACATCATGCACAAGGCTCTGCTTTCTGGGCGCACTCGAAGGAGTGTTTGATAGAAGTTGAAAATGTTATAAACCCCTTTTTTACTCCTTTAGGCGATGAATTTCAATAAAACACGAAACAAGTCTTCCATCAATTGTTTTGAAGAATTTTTATGTTGAATTCAAAATAGATTGGACCTAGGAATCACGTTACCCATAAAATAGAAATCAGGAAAAACATGTTAAAACATCAACGGACCAAGATGCGGTCCGCCAATGGGTTAAAAAGGATTCCAGGAGCATATAGTTATTCCACGGGCCTCTTGGGGGTGTATATGGCTCCCTCAAGGCCCGCTCCACCTCTGATACGCACCCGAGCAGACGTTCTGAACATAACAGGGAGTGGTGTAAAATACATAAAAATCGTTCGCAGTCTAAACGCTATCGATTTGCTTTGATTTGGTGCTTACAGAATTCCGTTCTTGGCACCTTCACAATCTCGACCAAGATCGAAAAACTTTGTTCAACACTTCTCGTGCAACAACATTTATCAATGTTTCATGTCCAAGCTACAAGGACAGATGAAATTTCGTAAAAGTATTTTACTATTAAAATGTTCTTACGAACGTGCCATATCACACGAAACAATCATTGGAGGAATTTGTCAAATATTTTTTTTTAATAAAATTGAATATGAAATGGAGTAATTGATTCGAAAACAAATCTCATGATTGAAGTTATAATATAAAAAACAATAACGAGCGTATAGTCACAAGCATTCGAAAACGTACTTACTTCTATCATAATTTCAGACCGGGGTAGCCAGTAATATATTTTGGACCAATTTTTCACAGTCGGTCTTTAAAAGAGGAAATACTTGAAGCTAAAAGAAATCGTCATTTGAAAAAAATCGCGTCAACTTAAATCCAGAATTTGTGTTTATTGAGTTTCAAAGTGATTTTTCTACATGCTGCATATGTTACTTCATCGCTTCAAATACGAAAATCATGAAGGCATACTGTTTCGAATGATACAAGGTGAATCGCAAATTGCACGAATGTGTTGCAGAAAAAGTAATGGAAACCAACTCTTCACAGTTTGCCCTTTATAACTTGAAATACTTTAAATTATCGCAAATTCTGGAATTACGATTTGTTTTAGCTTCAGAAATTAGCTACTATTCCAAAGCCAGACTGTGAAAAGTTAGCCCATAAAATCTATCATTTGCGCCCGGTCTATATTATTTTATTTGAAAAGTCATTCTACTCATTGGAATATAAAAAGTGTTTTAGAACATATCAAAATAGTTATACATTTCAAGCTGACTTTGACACAATATCACAAACTATCTCAGTTCCAAATGAAAAAAAAAAAATATAGGCCAGTTCCACCCTTTGAAATGCCCAAATCACTTTGATTACGATCTCTCAGAAGTTTTCAGAAATGAAACGTTTATCGGTTTATCATTACCAGCCACTGGATCTATTTTTGGCCTGGCGTCGGCCTACGAGTCTGCGAACAATATTTTTCTCTGGGGATAAAAGAGGCACGATTTGTCTCGGTATATTATCCTCGAGAACAGTCTGGAATGATTAGCAGTGTATGAGAAGGACAGTACCCTATATATATGTAGTTCCGGAAATGGCTCCGAAATGGGAGCGGAAACGTCGACCGACTCGAAATTATAGACGCGGTTCTACCGGAACTTTGAATTTGCCAGATTCTGACCGCGGAAGCCTGGCCGAAAAAATACACAAATATGTTTCTTAACATGAGATGAATTTGTCGAAGAAAATTTAACTATCTCTCTAAAAACATTTATGTGTTCCAGGAGATCTATAGAAGATTATATGTATAATTCTGCCAAGTCCAATGTGAATTTTCAATTTTGATATATTTTTCTTAGAAATAATAATCATGAAATGTATCTCTAATAACTGTTTCGCTGGGTGTAGAAGACCTTCCTTGGAGAACCTGTTTTATTTTCAAAAGATGAGATTTGAGGATCATATTCCATTCTATAATGTTTGATTTCGAGAGAAACCAGCCCAAGACCATCATTCATAGTGTTACGAATCTCCTAGCGCCGCCCCTGGCGACCGTAAACGCTAAATAACCCGAGATTTGACTCGAAGATTCTCCGTAGGCGTACGCAGGTATATATACGGAAGCGATTCATCCGATGCAGCAGAGTTTTATTCAGAGAGTCCGTTTAGCAGAGTTATTCGAGCTCAGTGGAGATGCATAGAGTTTTACAGAGTTTTTATCGGAGACAGCTTTGGTATTGCTAAGTGCAGAAGTCGAAGTAAAGAATTTCAATTAGGGAGAGTTTATCAGAGTGTTTTAATACAGAGCGTTAGATAGCGGAGCTGAATACGGGAAGTACATTTTACGATACGAGGGAGGACATGTTGAAATCTATCCAAAACCAATTTGCGGATTTGGAAAGACGACCACAGGAAAATGCAAAGCGACGGCAGGAGGAAAAGCAAGAATGAGAAGCGCTCCAGAAAATTCTCGAAAATGAAAAGAAACAACAAGAATTAGAAACGAGAAAATGAAAAGGAAGAACGAGAAGAAGAACTCCAGAATATTCCCGAAAATGAAAAGAAAGAACGAGAATTAGAACGAGAAAATGAAAAGAAAGAACGAGGACTCCAGAAAATTCTCGAAAATGTACAGAAAAAACGAGAAGAAGGGAAGAAAGAACGAGCAGATGGAAAGAAAGATCGAGAAGAATCTCTCAAGAGAACTCTAGAAAATGAAAAGAAAGAACGAGAAGAGGCACTCCAGAAAATTCTAGAAGAACAGAAGAAAGTGAGAGAACAAAAGAATGAATTAGAACAAATTGATGGATGGAAATGAAAGAACTGAAAGAAGACCTGAAAGGAGAACTGAAGGAAGATGTCAAGATAATCGACGATCAATTCAATAAGAAAGTAGAAACAGTTCAAGAGGAGATGAAAGGACTAGAAAAGAGAGTCGAAAAGCAGATAGCTCTTCTCAGGAACCAAGATCGCCAAGACAGGGTTGCCACATCAGGAATTTCCGTAAAACCGCCGACTTTTGATGGACAATCGTCTTGGTCCATGTATCGTCGACAATTTGAGGCTGCTGCAGAAAATAATGGATGATGCGAAGAAGAAAAAGCAACGGGACTCTTAGTAGCTTTGAGAGGACCAGCTCTGGGTATATTGCAACAATACCCAAAGAACAGCAAAGGAAATATGAGGACCTGATTTCTGCATTAGAGTTGAGGTATGGCGATCAAGATCAACACCGAGAACAGCTGTACCGGGCACAAATGAAGACTCGCACACAAAAATCAGGTGAGAGTTTGCCAGAATTTGACGCAGATGTTAGACGCCAAATGCAGCTGGCGTATCCAGAAGATTTCAAAGAGCAGCTAGCGGTGCAGATGTTCATAGATGGACTGAGAGACCCAGAAATACAATGAACTTTACGACCGATAACTTTCAAAAGGAAAAGTAATAAAAGTAGTGAAGTGTTGTTTGGAGTTCTAATCAGCGAACCCAAGGGAAGATCGTAACAATAACCATTTTTTTTCATTTCGGGAAATGTTTCAATTTTTTGTATCAAACAGACTCCCAGCATCTCAAGATCAGTGATTTATCATACCTGAATATTCTACTAATCACTCGAAAACATGCGATAGCATCAATGTAAAATCGCCCAAAACACCCGTTTCACATATTCGTTGTGAAAATAAATATAATGATAAAATTTCATTGTTATCGGAGATATCGATATTCGATGTTCAGACCAGTGCAGTGATATAAAACCTGGAAAATCAATAATAAATATCCTTTAATATCTGAAAGTGGGAGCGGTTTTTACCGAGGAATACGATGAATAAAATAATTCTTAATGGTATCTCCAAATACTACCAAATTTCGAGCTTCTTTATGAATTACGTGACGTGATTTATAATTTTATAATTCAACACCAAATCTAGACAAATAAAGATTGTTAATATCCCATCGCATCAACTTTGCTTTTCATTTTCTTACGTCATTCCAACTACGTAGATGAGGATTATATCATTGTTTTTAGAGATACTTAGCTTATTATATGGTGGATATAAATCTAGAACACTGTTCTCACGAACAGAACCATACATATGAAAATACTTCGCATTGTGTTCACCAAATTTTTATAATGAAACGATGGACATATTGATAAATGACGTTTTGATATGGTTTAACTGGTGAATCCCAGACAAGGTTTACAAGAATAATTTGTTCTAGCATCACCAAATTTGGAGAAAACAATTCGAATGGCTGATTTTTCCTGCTAACATTTGATTGCCCGAACACTCTGAATGTATTCACAACTTTTGACTCGAAATTTCATTTCTATTGATAATAGAAAAAAATTGAAAATAATGTATTTCATAAGGGAAACTACCTCTATAGCCTATTGAACTCAGTAACGATCAATAATATCTGAAAGCTTATATTCATTGATCAAGCACTATATAAATGTATTCAACAAACTTCGAGAATAACATGAATGAAATATAGGAAACAAAATAGGTAACAATAGGGAAGTAGAACAAAAGTGAATGATTGAATACTAGCGGCTCCGACAGACCTTAGACTTTGTTCTGTACACATTTCTTCAACCACAAATTTCAAACTCAATTGTAATTGTTGAAATAGGACTTCGGACACAACAGTACCTTTTTAGCATACTCATCTACTTTGTTAGTCCGCTAATGACTTGAATATTACAGAAAATGATCACAACGTGCCCATAGAAAAAAATATTTTCAGCGATTATCACTTATTGGTACAGATTGAAAGAGAGGTAAAACATATGTGCGGGGGGGACGGGACGAAATTGACGAAGCGCCCTTTATGTGAGTACTAGGCCTTCGGAAAATAATTTACTCGGAGAGTTTTAGCGTTTTTAATTGATCATATCTATTATGATTATAATATATGGGAAGATTGACCGCCCCCTGAGATTTGCCGCTTAAGCGACTTGGACCTGTACTTTATTCCCGTGGTACATGTATGAATAATTTCCATCTCTGATCGATTTCAATATATTTGAAACAGGTACCGTAGAAGTTTTGTTGTCGCTATGTTACTTGTTAACAAACAGACTTCTGTTATCAATCGCTGTGTTTGTGATAAAAACGATAATTGTGTTTCGTTAATAATAGCATGTTATTTCATCTTTACTTGCTAAAGGAAAAGGGAAGGATATCCCAAGGAAGTTGTAACCCTCTCTATTGATAGCGTAACTATGACTGATTTTATAATATTCCGATGAGAATAAATTTATTATTATTTTATCAAATATATATGATCTGGTCAAATCAGGCATATACCTGTTCACAAAAATGCCTGATGTCGACTTAACTTCAATAGGGTTCGCCCCAACATTATTTGCATGCACTGAAAAACATCTTTGAGATTATACACGCATACTGTAGATACAAAAAATCATGTATCACTGAAATTTTTCCTCGATAATTCCACAAGGGAATGAAGCTAAATGGAGAATAACTGATGGAATTCCCGATACTTGATGAACATCCATAATAACGTGAAAAAACACTGTGATATTGTACTAGTGCCATAACACGCCTGAAGAAGCTCTTGTATAGTATACACAAGAGAGTGTTTTTTTAAATGGAGAATACTGAAATTAGGGCTAGACAAAGTAAGTCTAGATTTTTCGCTGTTGACTCCATCCTGAGAACACCGAATTCAACCAGATCAATCCATTTTGTCCCCTCGTGTATCATTTATAATTTCCAAGAAATAATTATATGAACAATTTGATTAATGAAATGATTTGAGGGATGTGCCGTAATCATTGTACAAAACTAACGCACATTCTCACTACTGATGTGCAGCATCATACTTATTCGATGTGTTATGTTCAGCATTCTTCATCTATAGCCTAACCTATCCTCATTTTCATCGACAAATCATAAAAACAATATGATTCGTACTAGGCGATAGAGTTGCTGCAAGTGGTTCGGCTCATGACCGAGAGTTCTGAGTTCGACTCCCCAATAGGGCAGAAATTTCTATCTAGAATTCATCTCCATGCTGCTCCTCAGGAATGGTGTGGGGTGATAGTATCAAGGCCTAATTGCTGAGGGAATTTTCTTTATATGAAAATATCATTCACGAAATTCTATCTGTTCTCCAACGACTGTCGCACAGTTGTAATTGATGAGTTTCGAGTTTGGGACTGATTCTTCGATCCATTAAACTATTGTGTTCTAAACAAAATGCTGACGTTGGTGAATTTGCAGATGCTCACACGTTCAGCAACCACTTAGAAGGTACAGTATAGTAGTTATTAGTTTCTCGGTGTCGTATTTCTCGATTTTTCTATATCACTTTCCAAATATACGACGTATATGTTCATTTCATGGTCACGTAGAAGAGCTAGGATGACTTCTCGCTTAATATATCATGCTTTCGTAACAGGAAACCGGAGTTGAATTTTCATTTACATTAAATTCAGAAAGTGGTCCAAATATTATCATAATTATAATGATAATGATTGACACGGAGTCTGACTTGTACCCAAGACTCAATCAATAAATAGAACAAGAGAAGAGTTGGAATGAATACCTATACGAGTGTTTAGAGTATTAGACCGGGAGCCGAGAGGGTTTTTTTATGTATCATAGGCCCCTCGCTGAGTTTTTGGCAACTGATAGACAAGGTTTTTTTCCACCTTGAATTTCCGGTATGGCATTTTATGTCGTCAAGGAGGTCGCCAAAGTCCGCGAACTCAATATGCCATACTAATATGGTATCACTTAAGGTCCACCATACTTACCGAAACGTGTAATTTTTTCACTGTGGACATGGATCATGGGCCCCACGCTGTTGTTTCGTGATCCTTGTTAACAATGAACTGTAGAACGAAGATTTCAAAACGCCATACCGCTGGGGAGTCGCGAGGGGCAGCCATGCTGGACCACACATGTCATTTTTAGCAATGAACATGTATAATAGGTACCGGTATGGCGTTTTGGTTTTGAGATGCTCTGTTGGATCCCTTTATCGGAGATTACACTGCCACACCGATAGCGTGTCGCTGAAGGGGTGCCATATCGAAAAAATTATATTTTTTCCAAACTTATTTCTCTATGTTTTTGTAGTCGCTGATCACGAATTTGATGTCGATATTGTGAAAATCAAAATGTCGAACCCAAATATGGCGGACAAAAAATGTTCAAATTCGTAGATTGTTCTGAAAAGGTATAACCCCTACTCATTTGATTTTTTGACGCAGAAACACATAAAATTGCAAATGTCAACTTTTAGAATATCGTATTTTATGTCATTCGGGCGGCAGCGACAATGGCTACGGCAGCGACAATGGCTACGGCAGCTGCTACTAATCTATAAACTTACACATGTTCTAGTACACATTCAATTTCGTACGTCTCTTGAAATCACAGCGGCAACGGTTGCGTCTGAATCTATAAATCCGGCTTTATACTTTAAAATACATGAAAATGCCAGTATGGCAGTGGGGCCTTCAATACACTTCTTAATTAACATATAAATATGTGACAACTTTGGATGCCAATATTTGACGATGGCGACATCACATCTGTATGGCGCGTTGAGTACTTTGTTCAGGACATCAAAATGAACAAAGGAGACACATTTCCATGCTGGGGTCTATTATACATATTCATTGCTGAAAATGACATTTTTGGCGACATCCCAGTGGTATGGCGTTTTGAAATCTTTGTTCCACAATTCATTGTTAACAAGCATCATGAAACAACAGCGTGGGGCCCACGATCCATGTCCGCAGTGCAAAAATTACACGTTTCGGTAAGTAAAGTGGACCTTAAGTGACGTCATATTAGTATGGCATATTGAGTTCGCGGACTTTGGCGACCTCTTTTACGACATAAAACAAGAATCAAAGTGGGGCCTATGATCCAGGGGCATGGATATCAGTTACACGTTTGAAAATTCATCCCCCCTAAAAGCTACACTTTAGAGGGGCCCTACCGAGAATTCAAAGTATCAGCGTGGGGCCTATGATACATGCAACCCCCCCTATATCTGCATAATTGATGATTCATAAGCGAGAAATACGGTTCATACGACCAATATCCATTCTCGAATTTAAAGAATCCCTGAACAAAATCTATTATTTTTGGACGGTTCATGATCTAAAGCTTGTAACCTGTAGCTCATTCCCAAAATGTATGTTTCCTGTAGGCTTCAATATTTTAAATATGAAACTCACAGGATAATGAATATTTGGATCTTGGTATTCGATATATTTAGGGTTATATAAAATCAAATCTGGGAAAGGAATGTTTATTGGCGTCTTCATCGAACCCAGTTCAAGGCGAGTTCATATATAGCTCTTTGGAAGTTGTACTGTGACAAGTTTCACTCTATTCCATTTCGAGTAGTTCGATGGGCGACTTCTTTGGACTGGTCTGAAACACTTTCATTGAGAACGCGAACAAACCCACGGTGTTTCATCGAAGCGATTGTAATCTTCCGTTAAAGAAGTATATCACTTTCATTTACCTGTATCGGAAGACTCTAGAATGGAATTTTGAATGTTTCCCATTTGATCTCCCTTTTCATGACAACGCCCTATACAATATTTTTTAACGTTTCTTTAATATTTTCGAAGTGCCTGGGTCGATATGTCGTCTACAAGGTCTGCATATTCAAATGTTGATTATACTATTTATTCTATTGATACATGCTCGCAAACCAAACTCTTGCTGCCAAATGTTTTCTGAAGTTATACGTATGTTATTCGAGACATTATTATCACAATCCGTCTTTGAAATACCAAACAAATTATGTTGCATTATATTTGGCAAAATGTCCAGTAAAATTGCAGTATATGCTAACTCAAATATGTGTTTTGATTCTTCACAATTCACATGATTATTGAATTTTTTACAAATGCTGATTATTGTAAAATTCAATAGATGTAAACCATGAAATTTTATTCGTATCTATATAAAAAATGTTGAATGAATTTGAGAAATAAACTACATTTTCTGCATTACAGTTTTTATTTGGAAAACATGAGTAGATCTAACCGTTATGGTCTCAAAGTTCTAATCTGCATTATTAAATATGATATTCAAATAAACGAGTGCTCGCAGGTCAGTATTTTCTAATTCGTACTCAATCGAAGTATACCATCCTGAAATTAAGATAACAACACAAAAACAATATCTATTGAGACTGGAAGATTTATTGCTTTACTGGCAAGCCAAGAACTAGTTCAAATGAAACGGTTCCGAGCACATCCCTGATATATCCGCTATATGAATGTCCGAAGTTTCGAAAAAATGCAGTTGCAATGAATGAATGGAGTGCGGATAAGAATAATTGAAATGGATGGGAAAGATTTCTCGTCTAGCATATGGTGTTACTGGTTGGCTAACTATAGAGACGATCTGTTACAGTGAAATATGCATGTTTTTAATGCCACCTGTCATGTGATGATGTTAGAAATTCAGCATCGCCAATGAAAGTTTTTAATTTTAGGGTCAGTCATGAGACTATCGATACATTATATCTTCCATTCTCCTAAGAATATTCGGTCTGTATTGAAAAGAGTAAAAAAAAACAATAAAAGTGAAAACATGTTCGTTGATTTTTATAAATGGGTTCATAAAAATATGTGACAAAGTAACACCTCTTAACAACAAAATTAATGCGATTCGTTATTCCGGTTGTATTAAGATCATTTCTGCTTTTTTAGTTGTCACAATACTTCCTAAAAAATGAAGAATGCTGTATTCTTACCTTCCAGTTGTCCTCAGACTATGTTTAGGAAATATTTCAAAGAGGAGTACACTGTCAAACTACTAAACGATAATATCCAAATCTGGTTTTTCACTGAATTTGAGCTTTTGTGTTTTTCAGATAAATTAAAGTGGGGTACTAACTGAACTCAGAAAAATATTTAGTAAATGTAGTTTGCAGATTGATTGATTTTCAGATAAATTAAAGTGGGGTACACTAACTGAACTCAGAAAAATATTTAGTAAATGTAGTTCGCAGAATGTTTGGGTAATATTTCTTCTACCCTACCCGTAAATATTCTGATTTGTCTACTGTGTAGACGTATAGGTGGGCGATTTTACGCGACTGAATCTATATGGTACCATATCCACACAAGGTAGGTCATAAATTCCACCGATCAAAGTAACTAATTGTCGAAATATTATTACTATAAATGGCATACAGACGAAAGTGCACCAAATACTCGGCATTAAATGCCATAAATTGTAAAATAAGAAGATATTTTACATCTCCATGAATATGTTTCATTCAAGCCCACCGTGTGTTCATGTCTATTAAAATCTATTAGAAATTAATATTCGCGAGTGTAGTCCAGGGGCCAAACCATTGTGGTACTGATCAAAGAACGTGAACTTTCAAGGTCGGAAGTAACTGATTCTGGGGTGTTTTTCGAGTTTGTTTGCTGTGGTCCAAAACGCGAACTAAGTAGTATGTACTGTGAGAGCGAGAACATTGCGTCCGTTACCTCATACACTTTGATAATTTCCTACCACAGTTGTAGGTGAAACATCAGGAGTGAAAACCTGTGGACGACGGCAAACAAAACCGAAAAACACCCCAGAATCATTGTGAGTCAAATTCCAACAGGGACCAATTTTTTCGTCACTTTTTAATAGCAACTTCCCCTTCAGAATGGATTTTTTTTAACTTCAAATGTATACATGAATAGATGATTGAAACAAATCTGCATTTGACAAGATTGTATGGATTATAAAATAAGTAAGCCACGAAATGTATCTACTAGGCCTGTCCAACTTCAAGTGGCCCAAGGGCCACTTCAAAAAAATATGCAGCTTGAAGGGCCGCATTATAAAATCTTTCTATACAACATTATTACTGAGTTTTAATAGGTATATACTATAATACTATGTGAATATGGTATACAAAAATAGTTTTTCTATTATTTTTATTTATTCAGAAAATATGAAAAATATGAAAAAATCAGTGGGACATTCGAGGATGTTGGTTCTCTAATACCTACTAATGCATCAATATTAACATTAATATTTGTTGTTGATAAACAAAAAGTGAGTAAGTGACTTATCAGAGAGGGAACATCTATACTTTGACTTGATAAATTTCATGTTGGCTTCTCGAATATTCGGGGATGATCGGTGCAATTTCCAGTAAATGCTCTGCGGCCTGCTGTTGGTCGCCAGTGGCGTCACATGTTATTGTATTTTATCGGTAATGTAAGAATTAATTGTGCATATTCGGTATTTGAGAGTGATTTATACATGTGATGTATACATGACCCGTGAAGCGGGGGCCGCAAGAAAGGAGTTCGCGGGCCGCATGCGGCCCGCGGGCCGTATGTTGGACAGCTATGTACTAGGCAATCCATATCACGTGACAAAAAAGAGCGGTTGTTGGCACACAGACTATCATTCTCCATACGAGTATCATCGCGTTGCTAATAATTTGGTAGTAAATATTGAATGTACGAGTTTTGTTTAGGTTCAACATTATCATTTGAATGGAGAAAGATTAAATAAAACCATTAATGTTGAAAAACGAAGACGTTGGTAAAAAGCGAGGTAAAAAGTATGCTTGAGAAGAAATCTCACTCTGTTGTTCACATTTTGATCATTGTTTGTTACAGGTACAGAATGAAATTGAGATTAACAAATAAATCTTTTCACATTAAACATTTCTGAGCTGAATTATACAATTGATTGTTACTAATTTGTATATTGCTTCGTATTTGCTTCTGAGTCACAGCTTTCATTCCCAAGTACCTACAGATGAAGCCTTATGAAAAATTGGTGTTTCAAAAGTATTTTGAAATGTTTTATGTTTATATTGTGTTTATGAAAACCCCACTCCAGTCAGCAGTCGAAAGAAGTGAGAATGTTCATCGCGCGCATTAGTACATTTTGCCCCAATATATGCCAATAACTGCGCAAAAAATATTTTAATAATTTCAGATGTTTCGAATGAGAAATAAAATGAATAAAATTATAGTTGGGTTATTTTTTTTTTCATTTGATGAAGCACCGGTAAAATCTCTGGTCTGAAAATACAGGATCAAAAACTAATTGCGGAACCCTACACTGCAAAATAATAAGCACACTAGGCGGTCAGACATTAATTATAAGGACCCTCTTCAATGATATGTGATAAAATGATCATAGAATAAACCTGGATGCCTCGTCTTATTCATTGAAAATTTATATTTCACAACATAAGGAAAAAGTAGTAAAATCCGACTTGATCCCTGTAATGACGTGATATACAGCATTTACAATCCACTCAAGGCATTTTTCTTCAGCTGAAGCACAAAAAATATTCCACATTCAATTGGACCACTCGAATACGCACAAGCAATAAGAAAACGAAACATTTTTATCACTATGGTCGGTTATGAGAAAATCCATTGTGTGCCAAAGGCGCCATATTGGTTTTGATTTGACAGGTTTCTGGATTGCCTAGCACTAGTGAGAAAATATAATTCGAAAAATATAAATTTTTTCATTGATTTTCTGACTCCGGAAATCTGGGATGAGGTATATGAGACAAATGAGGCCAAACAAAAGTTCAAGATGTTCGAAAGCACCTTGATGTACTATTACAACATAAGTTTTCTATTGGTAAAAAAAAAATAAAAAATCTGAAGAAAAGGTTAAGTGGATAAGTCCACAAGTAAGGCCATCCAAACAAACGATGATTTTGTTTGAAATTCAGAAGCAAAATCCCACAGAACAAAATAAAAGTGCATATAAATAATGTAGAAAACGATACCTAGATATGATACAGAAAGTAAAAAGGGACTATTATCAAAAATTTTTAGCAAATACTGATAGTTATAGAAAAACCGTGTGGCAGATTATAAATGTGAGACAGGTAGAAAAAATAGTAGTAAAGGGCCCAGGAAATTTAAGTCTTTGTTAATAATATAAATTCTTTCTTAAAAAATATACCAAAATCTGAAATCGATCATATTAGTTCGCTTGACGGAAAATAATACGAAAAATTCAATGTATTTTAGACCTGTAACGCCAGACGACATGTGAATAATAATAGGTGGGCTTGAAAACAAAAGAACAAAAGACAATAACGACCCAAAATATATGCTACAACTCTTATAGGCGCATGATTGAATAAACATCATTATAATCTAGTGGATATTTTGCGTTCATTCGACATTTACAGCGTTATAGCTCATGAACTATGAATGCTAAGAAAAAAAAATTCGAATGGAATTTATAGGACATTTCACGTTCTACAAATTTGGTTGCCACCATTTTTGATGTATCATGAACCGTAGACTTAATAGCAATAACCATATTGTAAAAAGTTTGGAGCGCTATAATTAAAAACCTATGCTTTAATAAAAAAAAATTTCAAACAAAATAGACGGCAAACATTATCTATAAAAATGATCTCATTTTTTTTCGTGCGATGCGCGGTTCGCGAGAATTCGATAAAACATGTTTTCCAAGATGGTGGCTGACGCGGGCGCCATTCCAGTCGCACCAACTTGGATATACATTCAGAGGACACCCCTGAACATATTCGAAAAAAAAATCCGTTCTGTAGATCATTGCGAGAAAAGTACGCGGCGCTTGGCCTATACCGTCTAGAAGTCTGTGGTGATAATTTTTAAGTCTGCTAAACACGACGATTCAAATATATAAGCTTTAAATATTATGACTCTATATTCAGTTATCGTATGTGGAAACCTCATAAACATTAAGAAAAACTTACAGGAATCGAGTATATTGAAAACGACGGAAAATTTGGGTGTGAAGTTATTTTTCGAGAGTTACATACAGGACATTCGTGAAAAAAATGAGAAATATATTGACAGTTTAAATGATTTTTTTGGATTGGCCCAAGTGTGAGTGGGGTTCTCTTCAGGTTGATTGCCTGAAGTAAAAATTGCATGTCACTGTTGCACAGTAGTTTTAAGATAAAAATTTTAAGTTGTATTGTTACTGTTCAACTCATTTTTAAATTTCAGATTTTTACTCCTTGGATTCTTGAAGATAAGGATTTTCCAAAATTTGTATTTCACGTATCAATCCCCGTGTTGAGAATGAAAGCATATTTATATTTTTTATTTTTCAGTGTCGTATGAGGTACTTTCGTTGATTTTTTTTTAATTAAACCGAAATTTAATAAACGGATTTTTTATTTATCCTTTATACAAAGATGTCGGAAACAAATAAAAAATTAGTAAAGAGAAGTTTACAATAAAACACGAAAAAATAACCAAAATAATATCACTCGAATTCTACGCGCGATTCTCGTTAACATCTCCAGGAGAAGAAAACTATCCATTTTCTTCTCTGAAAAAGTGTCCACTTGACACCATAGGTTTCAATCCTACCGACTATAATTCATTTCCTCGAAAATCATCTTTAAATTTATTGATGCGCCTTATCGGTTCTGAAAAGTCGATTTTATTTCAAAGAAATGCGTATTTTTCAATTCTAATTCGTTGTTGCTTTTCCAGGTGACCCATCAGTTAACCGGACAAGTGATGGTGCTGAAGATGAATACGCGCCACTCCAATAGGCGCAACATGCTCAAAGAGATCCAGCTGATGAACCGTCTGTCGCACCCCAACATCCTGCGGTTGATGGGCGTATGCGTGCACGAAGGTCAGCTTCACGCCCTCACGGAGTACATCGCCGTCGGCTCCCTCTACCAGGTCATTCAGGATAGGACGTTCGAACTGGAGCAGACGATCAGGGTGTCCATCGCAAGAGATATAGCCGCCGGTATGGAATATCTGCATCTGAAAGGGGTCATTCACAGGGACTTGACCAGTAAGGTGAGTGAATAATGGAATGAAAAATGTTCGACCCAAGAATTTATTTATTTTTCTACGTTATTGACAAAAACCAAAACTCAATCGAATTATTCTTATTTAGTGAAAACCTATTCTTTACTGTACTAGTACGATAAAAAATTGCATGCACTAATCTGTGTCAGTTTTTCCAACAAATAGTTCAATAAAGTTTTTGAAAAATATTTATTAATGCAACTCAGGGTGGAGTTCATGAGAGCTATATTTTGATATAATTTTTAATTATACAGGGTGTAGGTTCTACAGACCAAAATTCCATTTTTTAAAATAGAACGCCCTGTATATCATTACATATTCAGATGCTACGTTAAATTCTGATATCATTTCATGTTTGGTTTTTGAAATTCGGTTACGGCGATGTTGAGTTATTGCTTGAAGTGTAAAGTCTTGAGAACGACTATTATTTTTAAAAATATCTCATACAATTATTCTCTCTGCATCAGATCACATGAAAATTAGTCAAAATTTTGGGTGTTCGAAGTAATGGTTTCAATTTTGAGTTGTGACATTCAGTCAGGAATCATTTTGAATATGAAACAATTGCGAAATTGAAAGAGGTGTATTCGAAAACAAATCTTTAATAACAATGTAAATAATATAACTTGATAAATCATTTCATAAGAATGGTAGGTACCTAGAAATAAGTCATAAAAATTGTTCAAAGTGATGCCCATTAGGTATTATACAGGCTTCGAAACGTCGAATCACTTCTCTCGTACAAGTCGCTCTTATAATATCAGGCGTAATATCACTGCACGCTAGTCGAATTTTCATTTTCAGATCATCCACATTCAAAGGGGGAGTAGTGTAAACAATATCTTTTAAATAACCCCATAGGAAAAAATCAAGCGGTGATAAATCTGGGGAACGAGCCGGCCACCGAATTGGACCCTTATTACCAATCCATCTATTTGGCTACGTTCTATCCAGATATTCAGTAACAACCTGTGAATTGTGAGGAGGAGCACCATCTTGTTGCCACCAAATTCCTTGTCGTTCTGCTATGGGAATATCTTCCATCAACTGGATCAAATCATTTTCTAGAAAATGTAAATATCGCAATCCATTGAGATTTTCATTGAAAAGTAAGGTCCTATGATGCGGCCATTGAACAATCCACACCATACATTAATACCCCAAGTAGTTTGAAAATTACTTTCGCGGACCCATTGGGGATTTTCTTGAGACCAATAGTGACTGTTATGTCGATTCACAACTCCAATATTGTGGAATCGCGATTCATCGCTCCACAAAATTTCACTGAATATGTTAGGATTTTCATGTAATATTACCTGAATACCATGATACTACAAACGAATTAGATATGCTCACGCGCATCTTCCCTCGACGCCCCTCCTATCGATGACGTCAGTAAGTGACAAAAGTAGTGATCAGCTGTATGTTGTCTTATGGGTAACGTGTGTTTTCAAAGTGTTTTTGCCTCATTTTTAACGAAAATGTCTATTCATAGTACTCAGTAAATGAGAAAACGGATTTACTTGCACAAAACTAAAAAAAGCTAATGTAATCAGACGGTGCAATAAGGACCAAATTCGCATATTTGTCACTGAGTGACGTCATGCGCGGCCGTGTCTCAATTGCGTTCTTCTAGTGAGCATATCTCTATATTTTATAGTATCATGCCTGAATACAAGCAATGAATTCAAGTCGTCGTTCTAAGTCCGTGGATTTCAAACTTTGTACCAACTGAATTTTGAATGGGTGGTTTTTATTTTTTTTCAGAATTCTCTGTACATTAGATTTACTCACACCGACTTCTTCTGCAAGAGTACGGATAGAAACATGTGGATGAATAATAATATAAGCCAACACATTGGTCTCTAAATCTTCAGTTCTAACAGATCTCGTATGATGACGATGCTTTATAGTAGAAGAAAATGACCCAGTTCGCAATTTTTCTTCAACTCTCGAAAAAGTCATTCGTGACGGAATGGGTCTGTCTGGAAAACGTTCTTGGTATAGACGTTGTGCTTGACGGCAGTTTTTCTGACATTCCCCAAAAATTAATAACATCAATGCAATCACTTGGACTTAACGCGAAAGGCATACTGGAGTTTTCGCACAAAGAACACAGTTACTGTTTTGCAAAGAATCACTGAATCGAACTGACAAGTAGATACAATTCAACAACATTTGTTACTATGGCATCAACAAGCATAAGCTACTTGATGAAATTGTGCAATATAAAGCAATTCACCCTCAAGTTAGTCACATTCTCAAGAATTTCAATATTATATTCAACTGATATCGATATCGTATCGTAGAGGTGAGAATAATGGTTTGTATTCAGTAGTAGTCTAGTTCAATTTAATAAAAGATATAGACTGGATTCGTGTACGAGTAAATAAGTTTTTTTGAAACTTTATATTTAAGGAAAAGTGCAATAACTCAAAAACGCCGTAACCGAATTTCGAAAACCAAACATGAAATGATATCAGAATTTAACGTAGCATCTGAATATGTAATGATATACAGGGCGTTC
>JAVJAQ010002404.1:74694-127703 GCA_032362365.1 Zygogramma bicolorata | reverse complement strand
ACACAATATAGACTTCGCGAACACTAAGACCATCGCCACAGCAAAAACACTACAAGCTCGTATAATTCGCGAGGCCATCGAAATCGAGAAGCGACCTTCCTGCTTAAATAAACGTGACGACGGCCAGAGACTTCCAACTGCATGGAAACCCCTAATTTCCAGATGCCCAGTCCCCACCAAGACATCCGACGGTCCTTTAGTAGCACCCGCTGCTATAAATCCTACCCAACATCCCTCCATACCTCAGTTCGATCTAAGGAGTAGGCAGATTGAGACCTTAGAAAGAACTCGTGACGAGACCTGGGGAGTAGGCAGATTGAGGCCCCGGCGTCAAGTCACAAACCCTTGCCCCTGTGACAACACCTGAGGAGTAGGCAGATTGAGACCTCAGCGTGAAGTCACATTTACCACTTGAAAATGGCTCCAAAATCGAAGCCGAAACGTCGAGAACAAAACTCCAGACGCGGTTCAACCCGAACTCAACAACAACACACAACCGACCGCGGAAACCTATCCGAACACACATATATATATATATATATATATATATATATATATATATATATATATATATACATATAATAAATATGCAGTATTTGTTGTTGACAAATTTCTTAATTGACATTTGTCACAGATTTGATATCTGACATAACATTTTGTCCGTCAGGAGGGCCAGCCATCTGCGATCCATCTCAAGTGAACTTTCATTCCATGAGATCTCTATGCAACGTGAAAAATATCCGTTCTCATAACATACTCATCTCGTGTAGTTCAGCTGATCAATTTGATAAAAAAAAGTTTCTTCGATAATCAAACCGTCTCAAAGCCAACAATAACAATATATTGCCATAAGAAGACCACGTTTTATTAGATAATAAGCTCCTTGGTGATCATGGTTTTACTCATCAGTAAATTCATCTGAAATATGTTATGAGAAATAAGACTTGTCTTTTTCGTTTTTTCTATTCTATTCAAGAAACTTCATATGACATATTGACCTACATTGATTACTTCATCGCTTCATAACATTCTCAAACTTTCGTCAGCCTAACGATTTGTCTCTCAACCCCCACAAAACATACGTTTTATAATGAGATTAGCGTATATCCCAGTAATATCCCGTCTCTTCGCAGATTTCAATCTCTTTTTTGTCTCCGCTCCAACAACCATAAACTAAATACGAATCTAGGAGGGAACAATGATGATTATTCTATGTGTGTGCTGAAGATGAATGAAGAGCGAGAAACGTGATAAATTACAGGCAAGTACAAAGCGAGGAAAACGACAGCAGGGTTGGACTACCATTCTCAATCTACGGAATAAGATATACTTCAGGGGGTGGAAAGAATGAACATGGCTGATCGAAAACAAATGATATCGGCACTCGAACAACAATGGGGCAGTTATCAGTCTTTTTCAAATGTCTGACTGTTTGACGCCGATTGATCAGTTTTAGAACTGAGTCAGTTCAATAACAAGATGCGAAAATAAGAAAATAAGAAATTTACAAAAAAATATATATATTATCATGTTACCATTTGTCAAGTCTGACAGGTAGAGATTGTCGACTATGAACAAAATACTTTTGACGGATTCCAAAATTGTTTGTAGTGAACAATCGTCCGCTCTGTATTTTGTATTTATTGTGAACTGTCATTGGAATAAAAAGAAGCGATAATTCATCTTCTCAAACGAGCTTTATAGTAGGGTTTCTCACCCAGAAGATATTTTTATACATTTTTTATTTCATTTCGTATGTAAAACAAAGAAACTCTTCCAAGAAAGACTTTCCGAAGCTTCACCTAATGATATAATAATAATAAACGTCTCTTATTGCCAATAGAAAGAAAAACATTAGAGCTTAATGAGACTGTTGGCGAAGTCTAGCTTGAGCTATTATACTCGACCAACAGCGGGCAATTGCCAGGAGAATGAATAATAGTAATTTATAAAAATGATAAATACATACAGTAGACTCACATAGGACATTTAGTTGTTGGCATCGTTTGCTAGATTTTTTGTACAAATACAATTTTTGTTAAACTGAGGGAAATGAAGGAGTGCATACATTATAATTATTGATTTCGATAAACGATTGAAAGGTTGAGACGTTATCGTTGTGCTTCAAATAAATGATTTTTCAATTTATATTTGAATTTATTGATGTTGAATTTTTTGAATTCATCAGGCAAATGGTTGTACATACGAATAGCATTGAATACAAAGGATTTCTGGAACATCGCAGTTCTATGCTGAGGCATGGTCAGGGTGGACTTATTTCGGACATTCTTCGAGTGAATTTTGAATTTAGGAATGGATTCTCTTATCAGAGGAGGAGGGTCAGGATCTTCAAGAATTTTATGTGTGAAACTACCCAGATGAAGTTGCCTCCTGCTTTCCATGTTGAGCCAGTTACATTCTTTGAGTTTATGAGAAATATGATCAAACTTGCTGATAGAATAAATAGGTCTACAGCAGCTGTTTTGCACTTTCTGAATTCTGTTCTAGTTAAGCATAGACCGTAGATGAAGTCACAATAATTGAAGTGGCTCAAAACCATTGACTCACATAAGGTTCGTCTCATTTTGATACTAAGTAAATGGATATTTCTATATCACTACATGAAATACGTTTATTTTTCCGTGGTGAAGAGGTTTATGTTAATATTTGGAGTATTTCCTCATCATGCATGAAATTCAAATCAACAATGATGTTTCATCTTTTGCAATATTTCACTTTGTCTAGGTCCTCGTGGGTTTTCGGGCAAGTTGTTTTGAAACAAAAACCAACTTTCAGCCTTCATATGAACTGCTGTAGTTATTTTGTTATTGAAAACATTATTGGATATTTTACTGATAACATAAATGAGGTAAAAATGTCACATATCTATAAAAGACACGTGAAAGTGGATATGCAGCTAATCAAGAGGAAATGTCAGCAAATTGCAGTTAATAATCACCGGTTGTACTCGAAACGATATCTGTCACGATAATGTCGGGATAGAAATTACTTCAAGGATTGTTGTTTTAAAATTGTTCGTTCCGTTAACCAACTGACGAACGTCAAACCTCAGAAGTCGAAACTTGTGCGAGCAATGGATCAATATTGAAGGGCATAATTCATATTTATATACCCTTCGAGTACAACTGTCGATTAGTAACTGCAATTTGCCGACATTTTCTATCAACTAGCTGCATATCCACTATAACGTTTCTTTTATGATCATGTAGCATTTTCAACTCATTTCTGTTATCGATACGATATTCAACAATGTATTCAATAACAAACCACCGATAACTCTCAGAAATCCCAGTCTTTTAATCCATCTATTGGGAAATGGTATCGAGGTATCCATGTACATGTCTTATGTACTGTGGTGGCGCTCCATCTTGGTGATATCATGATGAAAAGTCCGGCTGCTGAAGGATTTTGATGATGTAAGTACAGAGCTGAAAGTGCGGAAATTATGTGATGTCGCAGTAAATCCAAACATTTGTCACCTTTCAATGAACCGTTTATAGAGAAAGGTAACATTATTGTATAACTAACTATTCGCGCCCACATGTTGACTGTCTGTGGATACTGCGTGTGTCCTTATTGCCCAGCCAGTGTTCTCTGGTACTCCTACAGGAGTTGGTAGCAGTAACATTCTTGAAAATGCCAACTGAGATTTTGGCGAAACGTCCAAACCCAATCACGACAAATCAACGGATAAACTACCAGAATAACAATTAGATACGAATTTGAAGTATTATCAAAATTTTTAGCTTGCAAACTTTTACATTGAATTACATTCACAGTGTATACAAAATCGTCTGATTTATTCTATCGTGAGTCATTCATCACAATCTTCCTTTCCTTTGAGATAGAGCCCGTCCAGACCAAAACTGAAGTTCTGAAACTGTTCACGGACTGTTCGAGACCTGCACACGAACTTCGCGGCCTCACCGAAAATCGTACAAGGATCGCGAACAGTTCTCGAAATTACAACCGTGCAGTTCAAGAACAGTGCGTGAGCTTGGCCTGGACGTTGCTTCACAGGCTTTCATCATCTTTGTGTGACTCACAAGAGTATAATTCTAGTGAGACTTCGCAGCTGTTTGCCTTCAGTTGAAATAACACAGTTCATTCTATCTTGGACTAAGTTCTGGTACATGAACGATAAAACCCCTTCCATGATATATTAGGTGTATTGATGCCATTTCAAACTATGCTGCTTTCTATTTCCTGCTTGGATTAAAACGTCAAGAAGCTAGATCTCGGTGATTCATAGCCTGTACAAATTTTGAATCCTCAAGGTTTCCATTTATAAGAGAAAGACATCAAGTGGACAGAAGAACCTATTATGAATTCATTTTGTGAAAATAGTATGTTTTGTCTGATATTCCATAAGTTGAATTCGTGAAGCTTTATCGAACATTTTGTATCCATATAGCACAGGACATCTAGAAGATATCTAATGTGTATCCAAATAATATCGTAATTTCTTAAGACGTTTGGAAGATAACCCGATGATATTTCAATTATCTCATCTTTATATCTTGAAAATATACTTCATAAGACCAAACCCTCAACACAGGATAACTGATGAATGATTTCAAGCGAAATGAATAAATCCCTCGATACGAAACTGTTCTTGTGAATATAATTTAAATTGAAGGAAACAAAAAATATATATTGATGTCATACTTGTTTGAGTGGAAAAATACAATCAGGTAATCTTGTATCATTTATCAATTTGAACCGGCGTCACTAATTTCGCCGCTAGCTTTCGTGCTTAATGCGCCGCCGCTGATTAAAAACCTAAAACCATCGTTTTGACGCGGGTGCTCTTTATTAACGTCACTACAGTATTCTGTGGAGTGCAGTTCTTCTGTAAGTAAAAAGTTGATAATGAAGAGAATTGGTTTGCAGAAATACTATATGCAAGCCACAAGAGCCCTGCAGCTGAACCCACGCGAAAGCAACAGTGAATCTAGTTCCGATTCTCGGAATAACATGAACTCTGCCATTTTATATCATAATACTGAGATGGATTATGACGGTTCTTCGGAGGAAAATAGTTCAGGAAGCTGTTCTATTAGTGACGCGAATCTGGAGGTTTCAGAAATTCGAAAAAAAAAACACTGGTAATGCAGAATTATTTTGTTTCTTTTTTATTATGTATAATAAGATTATATAATTTTCAAGTTTCAAATTAGATGGATTTGAGTACATGACTGCGTTTTATTATGAAATCCATTAATTTTTTTATGTAATTTGAACAAAGAAATTATTTGATAATATATTTCAGTTGTTATGGAAATATTCTTTTCCTTCTATTTCATTTTATTTAACGTCGGCCTATTTCCGCTACCAAGGTCAATCACCGACGCCGGTGAGCACACTTCCCCCAACCGGAAATTTTGCCGAACCCTCTGGTATACCAACCAGAGGTAGGGATCTTTAACGAGCCCAACATCCATGGACTCGGGACCGACGGCTTTACGTCCCCTCCGAAGGACGGCATATCCTCAATATATCTTGTGTTCATTGACATATTGTCTGCGAGCTATGATATGCTATTTCGCTGCAGCTGTACGGGCTTTCGACACGGTATTTCCCTGCGTTATGGAAATATATCTTTGAGATATTATGAGAAGATATCTTCAAAAGGTCGTATTTTGTAACATCCGTACATATTACATATGTTCCAGAGATATGTAAAAGATAACTTTAAGATTTCTTCAAGATGTATTTGTGCTATCTGGGTATCGTCGTAGATAAGTATATGAACCTGCTAACCAATGATTTAAATGATCTGTAATGATGTTTTTCCGTTCTAATCATTCTGGTTTTTAACTAAAATGAAAACAACTTCCGTTCATGAATAACAGCGCACGTCACTATTTTCACATAATGGAACAAATGGAATATCTAGAACAAACTGAGGCGAGAAATATTGAATGTTGAGATGTCTGTCGACTGTGCTAGTATAATTAGCTGACGTTTGACTTCGACAAAGGCATAATTGGTTGCATCTCTTCTGTTATCGATCCAAGGAATGGTGCCAGCAATTATCCCCGTCAATTTGCTGCTTGCTGACAATTAACCGGTGTTTGAAGTGGGGACGAATCAATATGAACGTTCTGATTATAATATACCGTTTCTCAATTCTTTCTGTATTTTTCATGACAAATCCATGGTATGCTTCCTCGACATAGACATGTGTGAATGTTAATGCTATAAATTGTTCCAATCCGTAGTCTCCTCACAAAAGTGAGATAAATTGAAAACAGTGAGGTATGCGGATAGTCTGAGTGAATCGATGTGTTTGTGTTGGTTTTGATGCCTGAAAATTCGAGTAATTATATACAGTTGCATGTAAGATTTTCACATATTTGGGCTTACTAAACCAAGACACGCAGAACCTTCAAACTAGTTTAAAGCTTGGAAGGAGGAAGCTATTGTATAACAAAACACGTGTCATGATTTAGTAAACCCTACTATGTAAAAATCTTAAAGGCAAGTGAGCATCATTTGTTCAATATAGATTTTCATCAAATAACGGCCATTTCCATTCAGGTTTTGGAAATTAGACTTCTAAACAATACCTATTCCTTTGGCATTGACTCTAAAAGTTGGGAATTTGACCTAGAAAATATTTATCACCTCTGGTATTGGCAAAATTTGAAATCTTATTCAGAACCCTTTAGAGTCATCTGAATATTTCAGGAAGTAAGCTGATATATCAAAATTATTATTACACGAGTTCAAATGGGTTTTGAAAAATAAACTTGGAATTAGAGATCAGAAAATATTTCAATTCCAGTTGAAAAATAAACTTGGAATTAGAGATCAGAAAATATTTCAATTCCAGTTGAAAGACATATATTTTATAGTAGTAGTAGGAGTAACTCCAACTAATTATAATTGAATAATCTAGGCTGTCTTGAAAATCAAGGACAATAACGATCAATGTCCTGATCAATGTACTGAGAAGAGAGAGTATTAAGTTGTCACATAATTTTCGACCTTTCAAATCTAAATAACCCGACACCTGTGCAATTGGATTCATTTGCGATATTAGTCAATATTAAAGATAAGTTTTATCTTCCAGCTCGACATCTACTCAAACCTCCATTTCGATGAAATTGCTGGGGAGATGGGGACATAAAAAAATTAATTCAATTTTTTTTTGCCTGCACCTGTCAGAAAATTTTCATCATATCACGATATTATATTATATAATATTGTGATGGGTGTATGGGCTAGTGAAACGATGCGCCAAAAGGAGTCGAATTGGAAAGTTTTGCTGTGATTGATTTTATTGGTTTATTCTGTTTCTTGAGGTGCTGAACACGAATCTGATGTTTCCCAACAAACATTTCTCGGCAAATATGAGAAGTCATCAAGAAAACACTAAAAATCATGTTATTCAGTGGTTTCCACCACAACTGTTCTAATCAAGACAATTGAATTTTTTTAAGATTCTACGTCACATGCTGACGCTGCTATTGATGCTGGTCTCATCTTCTCCACTGCATTGTACAAATTACAAGAAAAGCGTGTCCTTGAACGAATTGAGCTATGAATGAATAGAACAGCTGAACTTTGGAACTCTCAACTGAAAGAGGTTTCTCCTGAGGCTTACAAATATAAAATATTTGAAGTGAATGTTAATTCGTATCTCCTGTCGCTTGATTCACGCGATTTTTGAACATTTCGTGTGAATCTGTATATAAAAAAATACCTTAGATCTGCCTACAGAACAAAAGCTCCTGCTGAAGCTGCAGCACAGCAACATCAATTGAGAGTTCAATTTCGAGTACAACAATGGCTAAAAATGAAAAAGATCCTGAAAAATGGGATCGGAAGAAAATCAAAGATGGTCTGCAACCAGTAACAACGTCACGGCGACCAGCACCAGACGCAATATTGAAACTGATAGCTTTCAAATGCATAAAGAACTGTTAGACCAACTCGGGATGTAGAAAAGCTGGCTCTCTGAGTGTTCCAGTATATGCCCCAACTCTGAGAAAGCCTGCAATAATATGCTTATTGCAGAAATTGAGGATGATCCGGAGTTACTTGAAGGTAACTGTGCATGGATAATTAACTATTCCCATCATTTATCTACTCACTATTCACTGCTCTCATATCGATTCATCATGTTGACAAGTATTCGAAATTTGGTCTCTTATTTGTTTCAGGTGTTGAAGAACTGGGATGATACCATGCTGAAATCCTTCGACCCGGTGTCTAAGTGGGCTCGTATTAGGTCATAAATACTGAATCCCACTGAAATTTGCATCTTTCATTAATCTATTGAATAATGTTCACCTACATAAAATAAAAAAATATTAATTAATGATGTCCTTTGCTATTTTTTTTTTCAATGCTGATTTCGCCCATATTCAGCACTCTTTTGCGTGGAAACCATACATCGTACTAAAAATTGTTGGGTGACATAAATTATAGAATTTTTTTTTTCATTTAACAACATGAACTCTTTTTGCATAAATAGCTTGCTCTGCAAGTTATGAGCGGAAAACCTCTAAAAAACTTGATTTTCAGTGGTTTCTGATGATTTCTCTTATTTGCCGAGCAAATTTTTGTTGGACTTCTGATTCGTGTTCAGCGCCCCAAAAAACATAGAGCAAACCAATCAGAAGAATTACAGCAAAACTTTCCACTTCAAACTACCGTTTGATTGGATTAATATGTGTCACTGCAGTTATTCGATGGAGTATTGCTTCAACCAGTCTCAATTTTTCATTTCTCTATCCCTTACTGATCCTCATATCGAAGATATGATAATAGAGTGACTAGCGAAGTAGAAATTTACTCTTAACAAAATTGCGTGGTTTCCGATATTTATCTTTGAATGAACATTTTGAAATGTGATAGTCTTATTTTTCAAGATAATCCAGTAACTAGGTTTTTTTCTACCGAAAATCTCGTAATTTTTCTCTCAATTATTGAGGAGTTACTTTTACTGTAGTTACGACATGATATAATATCCTACCAGTGTCTATCAATCACATATAAAACTCCACAACCTATCAATCAATAACTTTCTTCTGTACTCTAGTCCATTGGAGTTGAGAAACTCTAGAAAAATATCAAAATATAAAAGATAAATATACAATCTGACTGCTAACCAAATCCACCTCGTGATGCACAAACTCAAATAGTTTAAATGTGTCAAATTTGAAGAACTATGTTGTTCCAGAAATTTCATTTCAAATGAGATAATTTTTTATAAATTCGATGAACAAAATATTCTACTATCCCATTATATCAATAGAAGTGCATCAAAGAATGATATTATATTTTGACTCAATTCTCACAATAATTTTTTGTTCAACTGAAATTGATGTTTGCCCTTGTAACTATAACTTCTAACGGCAACTATTTTTTTGGGTCTCTGAGATATAATTTTTGGAAATTGCAAAAAAAAAAATTTCATAGCCGTTGAATTCATCTGTATTTGAATGTTTTATCAGTGGTTATTTTCAAGTTCCTTGTTTCATTTTTGCTGATCAAGGGAATACAATTCTCAGTTCGACCTGAGGATTGGTAGAAATGATTTTATAGCAACCCTTCCCTTTGCAGTTCAAGATAATTCGCACAGAAAGTTTAAATATCCACTTGCATACACTTCTCAATCCATTTAAATTCTTACTACAAATTCTTCAAAAAGTTGTGAAATATATTATTTTCAATTCCAACAAAAACTTGGCATCCAATTGAAATGAACATCATGTCTGCATTTTTATCATTTCAAGTGCGAAATTTCTTCACCAAATATCACTTATTTGCATGCTACTGGTCATAACTTTTATATCACATACATCGAGGAGATATTTTCTTTCTTGCTCGAATTGAAAGAATCCTTGAAATATTTGTTATTCATGAAAAATTGAGTTGTACTTCAGTAATACTTCATGGAGCCACTGAATGAAAGCGGATGTAGATGTGTTGCATCTAATTTTGAATGCTAGTCCAACCCTGGAAAAAGGTACCTTTAGGTCGAGGGCCCGGATGCGTGGCAGCAAGGGAGGATAAGTCTGGAACAAAGGAACAAAAACACTAATTTGTCCTCGTAGCTAGTCCAACGATTGCTATTAGTGAAAGCTGAGCAGCATGCATACGACAAATTTTGTGAACAGCAAAAACATATCTTCCATACCGAAACGTTGTGATAAGCGCTATCCCGTTTGACCCTTGTGTGTCAGTGGTGATTCTCGAGATATTTAATGATATTGTCAACTTTTTGTGTGCGTTCGGATTTGCATCGAGCACAATTCGAGTATTTTACAACTTACAAGCTTTCTATGATATTCTAAAAGTACATTCTGATGTTAGTATATGCATAGAGTTTGTTATGTTGCAGGATATTTGATGAAGAACGGAATTAAATCACTGCGCAAAAATGAACAAACAACCAAACGAAATAGTGAGTACTTGAACACTGACGATATTCAAATCAGCTTCTATCGAAACAGAGCTAGAATTTTTGATCTTTATTGAGCGAATATCTCAAGTTAATGTGATTATTCTACAGTTTTGGGTTCATACAAAAAATTGTTCTCTCTGTCAGTGCAAAATACTTGCCACCGACCACAACAATGCCATTAGTTTCCCATAATTGGACAATGAGCGATTGAACTGTGATCTTCATTAGAATCTGTCGGATATAATTTCAAGCCCTTCACTGTATTTGACAGGTAATTGTCTTTGAGGAGTTATTGAATCATCATTCCACGGTATGAATAGATGGGACTGGTTAGAAAATATCGTTCAAAGTTTGAATATACAAGCAGTTATCAGAAGGGATTCACAGGTTATTTATTGTATAGAAATTATTAATTGTACAGAACTTGCACTGTCATATAAAAGTTGAAACCTGTGCTTCTACATAGCGTTATGAATCTATATCAAGAATCGTTGAAAAATGTAATACAATGGATCTGTTCAGATCATACCATAATGAATTCGCAACGTCTTTCAACACTGGTCATTTCTTGGATATGCGCTGAACTACAGTTGAAAGTATCAGAAAATGTGATATAAGTCACCTATGGGTTAATGAAATATATCAGTGAAAAATTCTGAAGACATAATAAACATTATATTGTGTTAAATGATAGATGTGCAGCAGAGAAACGATCATTTATTGCTGATCAGATTTACATAGTGAAACTCGCAGAAGCATGGAATTCCAAGATAACTTGAAGATTTTCTGGAAGCTTGAGAACCCTCAAGAATTAAAACACATTTCAATACTAATGATTATCTTCAAGCAATAAAAATGTTTTGCCGATACCTGTGGTCGCTGGCACAGGGAATGCTTCTTTTTCATTACGTAATTTTCTACCCTGGATATTGATAACTTGACTTTGAAATTTCGGACTAAAATAAATGATTCCAACTCCAAATTGGGAAAAAAAAGAAAAAGAAAATCATTTCACTGAGACTCTCATCAGTTGTGTTTAGAGGTTTGTATAAGGCTGTCCTTGTTCAAAGTGTTCACTTGAACATCAAAAAATTAATTTACATATTCAACTTCATATTGCATCAGCTGAGAGCTCGAAAAAAGGATTACTTCATCTAATAATATTTGTTGACTCATTCGATGTACTTGTTTTTGCAAAACTATTCCAGTTTTGGTGCATAATGTGCGAAATTGTCTCGTATTGCCATTGTTTTTTATTGCATCATTGAGTTTTTCAGTAAGCATTCCTAATATTTTTTGGCTCTCTTATGCTCACTCACCCCTATTGAAATTTAACTCTCACCAAAATTCCAAAATACTCCTTCGCCAATACTTTAATGATTGTACTCCACCAAAATAAGGGAAAATTAATAGAAATTCCTGCACCCTCGGCGGGTAATATGGATACGTTATGGAATATTTGTTTTAATGAAAGAAGCGTATCTGGTTTGTTTCAGGATGGAATGTAACCCTGTTGAGTAAAATCTAATCATGAAGTATGTACTCCTTTTATATGGTATGCGTGAAATATCGTATAAATGCTAAGTATCTCATTTTTATTTCGTATGATAAGTATTCAAATTAGGGATTTTCATTTGATTCAATGTCGGTTAGGTCTATAGGCAGGAAATCAGCTATTTTCAAGTTATCTTCGAATAAACCGATTCTTTGTGATCACCAGTTTCCATTGATGGCAGAAGTTAACTGTATTATAACCGACATTCTTGATGGAAAACTTCTCGAAGATGCAGTCGTGAAATTTGTCAAATGAATGATGATTGTAGGAATCATGTTTCGGTAGATACCGAAGTGAAATCAATTCCCCGGTCTATAATCAGAATCCTGCACATTTTTTCTTGTTTTCATTGTTATTCGAACTCCACCATTCACTACAACGAAAGAAATGCCCTATCCTGTACTCTTTTCTATCCCAAATTCGTCTCACGAGGCACCACCATCCAGAAATAGCTCCATTCAGCCCCCATCTCTATTCCGAACAGAAATGTGTTCTCATTTTGTCATATATCCAATTGATTGTACATTGTGCACAGTGGCAGACAGGAAAAATGTGCCATTTTATTTATTCCGTGACATTTTCTTTCCGCGTGACCGAATTTCTAGAGAGCTCTCCGTGCCTGGCAGATAGTTCTTGATGTCTGATTTTTCTCTCGTACAAAGCCAAACAAATGAGAGAGATTTCGGAGTGGGTGGTGTTCATGGTTTTATACAATATTTTTTGGGAAAACGATATGCGATATCGATGCCGCCAATAACTATGCAGCAGTGAATTGATCGAGATGTTCGCCTGGCATGGTTTGGTTGGGTGGACTATGCTTATGGAAGGCTTGTTCGACTAGATAGTCCCATCCTAGTAATTTTATAAAACACGAGTGCAATCAAATTGATTTTCAGGATGAAAATAATACTGAGCTGTGATGAAGTATCATTCAACACACTATCTTAATTGTTATTGGAATTCTTTCACATACATTGTCGAAACAGGTTGATATTTGCTTCTCACGTACATTATGTGTCACAGTTCCGTAGAATTCGAAAAGCACGAGGTGGCAGTTCATTCGAAAGGATAATTTATTCTCCATTTATGTGTAACTGAATTAGTGTAAAACATTCAGGGAGGTGATTCCTCCTTTCATATACAGAAACTACATTGGGGCATCCCTTGTTAAGATACAGCCCCTGAAAGGGGGTACATAAAATTCGTTCAACAATTTTTTTCACAAGCAGTGAAAAAGTTCCAATATTGAAATCAACCCGACGTTTTGAACTACTAAAAAAACACTCAGTCAGTAATTTATTTGGTTTACCCCATGGCTGTAAGGGGTGGAAAACGCAACCCCTAAAATGTATTTCCAATGTTACTTTTTGTCTTATTATCCGTTCACCATTCAAAAATTCATTTCCGATAGCCTGTTTCATTCTAAACAAAAAATGTCTCTTGGGTTTTTTGCCCAAAATAAACCAGTTCGTAGCAAAAAATTATTTTACGAACAACTTCATAAATGCGAAATGGATTCATTGTTATTTTGTAGTTAGTACCTGCATCGAACTTTTGAAGGGTAATGAACAAAACTAATTCATCAGTAACAAAACACACACATGTAGAAATCATAGTAATTGTTATACAAATTTCATGTACCCCCTTCAAGGGGCTGTATCTTAACAAGAAATAAAGTTTCTTTATATGAAAGATCCTATCTTTTTTTCGATGAGGAATCACCTCCTTGAATGTTTTACACTTATTCAGTTACAACCTCTATAGTTTCAGATGAATCGGGATTGTTCTGGATAATATTAAATTTTTTATGATTTTATAGTTATAGATGTTCATGAAATTCATTTCATGAACATCTGTACATGAACATCATTTCGACGTTGTCTCTGGATTAGATTTCAAGAAGAACTTATTCGTCTCATACTCAGTTTTTAATAATGCTATTGCAGGTTCGCAGAAAATTGTTGCTTTCTTCACTTAGGCAGGTGCAACAAATGCTATGGACTACTTAAAAATCGTGAATATTCATATTTCACCTATTCATTTTGCCAATACATCAACGAGGACAATTTTGAACATTCAGTTTCGACAGAAAATAGAGTCGTGAGTCCAATAATAGCCTCCTTCTGAATTGTTTCGAGAAATGAACCACCCAGAATGTACTGAAAAAGCATTCATTCAATTGTTCGCACTGTCAGATGAACATGGCACTTTCTAATAGGCACACACCCATGAAAATATTTCAAGAATTGCTGCCAGTCGGCTAAGGATGAAAGTCGGAATGATTCATCTACTTTTGAATGTACCAGTGATGAAAAAAAGGATAATTGTTGCCACGTTATATCGGGAAATGATGAGCTCGAAAGGGGAGAAAGATTATGTGATCGACGGAAGAATCAGAAACAAATTCACTGAAAAATTACATTAATAGAAATAATCCCTATTAACTAGGTCAAATCGTACAAGTTTCTCATAAATAATATGTACCAATGATTGATCAATGCTTATGTTTCAATATTGTTGAAAATTCTGGTAACGAACATCATTGATGCTTTATAGTTGACATATGCACAAATTCCACACTTGCACAAAAAATATTTGTTGTTCTGTTTTTTAAATACCAAATTGGTTATTTTCATGATATCAATTATTATGTTTCAAATAGAATCATTCAACGATAACGGAACAAGTAGTAATTGAAAATAATTTTCCCAATTCAAATTGGCCAGTTTTATGATGATTTTGTTTCGTGTCGGATTATTCAAAAGCTAGTCGAAATGTATGTTTTATTCGTTTAAATCGCTTGGCCAACAATTTCCCGTTGAAATATCCCAAAACAATTATTCAGAAACATTTTTGAACCACTTTCAAATCATGGTATTCAGGTGACATTCATTGATATTATCCCACCTTCATTGAGATGATATCGGACTTAGACTCCTTTTCTCATAATTCAGGAACGAAATATGATTTGAAGAGAACCTGAGGCGGGGCGATTTTTGAATTCAATTTCTGCTCTCCGCTGAAATACTCACTATACAGGGTGATGAATATCAGAGTCATCACCTCATTATTTTTTTCAAGACACACGTATTATATTTTTATAGATTTGTACCCGTAAATGCTCATTTTAGGCATGCATCACTTGTAGGTATAGTGGTAGATATTTTCAAAGACAATGCAATGCGTTTACCTATAAATAAAGTTGATTATAATTTTTTTTCCATTTTATGCTTGACAATACACAGAAAGCTATCTAAAATCTCTCAGAACGGTTGAGATCATTTCAGGTGCAGTTTTTCTAAAATTATAACATTTCTTATCGTACATTTTTCTTGTATTACATTATCGAAATGAACTCTGGACCTTATCTATTGGAATATTGTGAAGGGGTAACGTTTTAAGAATCGGCTGGTAATACTATTTTTTCACGTTTACCAAACAGAAGATTCATTAAAGGAATTCGAAGTTATGAACATTATTTTCCCAGTTATCTCTGACTGATTTTTTGAGGGATCCTCACAACTTTTCACAGAGATGTTTCTTCACAAGTGTCCAAATCGAAAGTTGTCATGAGATTATAAAATAATACAAGTACATGAAAAATGAATACTGCATACTGAATCTTGATGAAATTGAAATGAACGTAGATGATAAAAAAATAATATCAGTAGCCATTAGTATTGAGATGTTAGTGGGGAGTTGGTCATTTTTCACAAACGAAATATCACAGTTACATAACGTTTGTGTCAAAAGCTGAGGATTAATCAATGACCTGATTCAAACCTTTCATTACTAATTTCTGAACTGTGCCATTTTCAACATCACCTTCTTTTTGTTCTTCACCACTTATTATTAATTGGATACCTATGAGTGATTCATGTGGGATTTGGCAAAACTAATGGTATTCGGAATGTGCCATTTGAAAAAAATGTCACCCCGATGACTACTTTCATTTTTCATGATAGAATTAACAGATGAAAATTTCAAGATGGCGTCTGAGCGCCATCTGGGAAAAATACTTTAAATGGAAAGGGGGGTTTTGTGACACATCCTTTTGAAGCTTCCGACGAATTCTTCACAACACTAGAACATAAGGTCGACATATTCACCCACTACAAAACTTCGGAACATTTGATAAGTACCTGAATACAAACACATTAATGCCGATATGTGGCAATCGCAACAATCCGCTAAGGTTCGATAAGTTATTTTTTGTTTATAAAAAGATACAAAAATTGTCAGTACTGAACTCGGCTAAGTTCCTCGAATTATAAAGTTGAACGTCGGTGTACTCAAGCAATTATTATATGTTCCGCTATTTTGTAGTGTATGAAGATATTGACTTAATATTCTACGCTTGTGAAGTATTCATCAGGAGCTTCAAAAATATGTATAACAAGACCCTTCTTTCCGTTAAATTTTTTCCCAGATGTTGCCCAGTCGCCATCTTGGAATTTTCATCTGTAAATTTCACTTTAAAATATAGTATTCATGTATCAACTTCATTACCACACGTTAAAATTTTTTGAAATGACCCGTTCAAAAAAATAAGAGAAGGGGAAAACAATAAAAAAAAGCACAGTATATCCGAAGCGCATTACGAGGGAAATTCAATAGTTAAACGTCTTCTTGGTGCAGCTGACCACTTTAACTTCAATCCTCAATATCTCTATAGCAAAATATCATTGCCATGTAAAATTTATACCATTTTTTGACGTTACTCGAAACGCGCTTCCCATTGATATATTGTTAAAGAAGAGTTTCGAAGTACTGATCTACTCGTTGCCAAACACGCCAGAAGTGAATTGTAAAGCTTGGTTGAGCGCCAGTTGATTACTTTCTCAAAAAGCGTAGTTTTGGCGCCAGCTGCCGTAGAATTCGAGCGTCAGGTAAACTACTGTCGGTAACCCTATGAATTATTTTGCTTCTCTCTGAATATCCAAGGAGAATATTGAGTCGCACTTCGCAAAATTTTCATTTTCAACAAAACACGATTGTCTATCTTCTGAAATACTTCACCGTGTTAGAACCTGCACTAGAAAATAAAATATTTCGAAGGAGAATAAGAAGACGTCAGTCATCAAGCGGTGAGAGCGATTCTTGAAGAAACTTTGAAAAAAATTCAAAGAGAAAAGAAAATTATCGAACACAAAAATCAAAAATACTTTTTTCATTTACCTACTCACACGAAAGGGAAGCCTTGTAATGTTCGAAGAACACCGCGCGAATCAAGGATCAGGAGATACGAATTAATATAAATTTCAGATTTTTGAAATTTGTAAGCCTCAGGAAAAACTTTCCTTGGCAAGGGGTTCCGAAATTCAGATGTTCTATCGAAAAAGGATCCCTGAGCCAAAGAGGTTCTACAGGTCTTCAAGCTCAGAACGAAGAGTGGGAATTCTGTATTAGTCGGGTCATCCGAAATGATACTGCCAAGGGTGAAACGATTGGCGACAATTCAGAAGAGCACTGAAATATATTTAGAAGAGAAACAAGTCTCCGACCCTCATACGATGTTCCAACGAAGTGAGCGAGTCTGTGAGCAAAGAATCACCAACAATACGGATTGCGTTTGTCTGAGTAGAATCAGGAATCTTCAATAAAAGTGTTTGTGGCGAGCCCCATACATGAAAACTATATTCCAAAACAGGTCATATCTGGGCCTTATAGATCTTCAGAAACTGACGAGAAGTGGAGTATTTTTGCACAAATAGAAATTTAAGCTTCTGAAAAGCAACCTCAGCGATTGATCTCACATGGTTTTCCCAAGAGAGATTATTACTGAACGTAATTCCAGGCACTTGAAAACCAAAAATTGAATATCGGATTTTTGAGTGAAAGGAACGAGCAATAGAAGAAAATTCAGGAATTCCAAAAGAGTAATCTCGAAATAGTTTGAAAAAAGAATGAATTTGAAAACGTGGAAAATATCCAGGAATGTCCAGAAAATTCAATAAAAGTTCAAACAGAGCAAGTTCGAACCACTGTCAATCAAAATAATTCGTGCATCGCCTTATTGCAGTTGGGCGCCAGTTACTCACCGTCGACGTTGAGCATAATAGCCAGATTAATCTTCGGCTCGGTGTTCACCTGGCACTCGTACACTCCCCCGTCGCGCTTCTGGACGTACTCGATGCGGAGGTCCCAGTCGTCGCTGTGCTCCGGGTGCCGCACGCTGAACCGGCCGTCCCCCGTGTACGTGTGGATCCCCGAAGTGAGTATGTGCAGGTCGCGCTTTCGCATCCAGGATACCTGCAATGAAATGAAGCGTTATGTGTGTTGGGGTTGTTTCAGATCCGTCGACAATGATCGAAAGTGACGATTATTTTTATGTAACCGATAGCGACAGATCACGTTATTGGTAAGAGGAAGGGGCCAGATGATGAGAGTTGCTCCTTCAACATTGGTTGTCTGGGGAGAGAAAAAAGAAGATCTCTATTTTGACTCAATTACAAATCGTCCAGTAGTAAATTTTCAGTGACTACAACTGGATTAAATGAGACTAATAATAACATACTATGACTAATGGCAAATATGGAGATGCTTGTTTATTAATATCTTGCGGTCGGTCCCTGTTCTGTCGTACGTCGGATTTTGTACTTCTGTTTGGCTTTGTCGTCAATGTCTTTGGAACGGGATGCTGAATGTATTTTGAGGTCAGTCCCTCTCCCTTCCTGTTGAAGGTATCCTTATGCCTATATATCTCAATTGCTACACGGTATAAGCGAGTGGAATTATGTGTTGTTGTTGAAAGGATTGCTCTATCAACCAGATACTTCAGCGAAACAGTTTTGCGAACCGGATTCTCTGAATGAAGAGCTCAACCATCCTAGGAACGCTCTAGGAGCTAAGCGTTACTAAGACAGGGAGATAGATCGAGCAATATCACCAAAGACTACATCAAGTTCCATAACACTTCTCGCATACTTTTCCGAGGCTGAATCAACCAAGAAAGCAAGTTGTTTCCCTTTACTTGGCAAAAAGACACTAAATGAAAATCGTGTATCAGTGCCTTGTGCACTGAAAGTATTTGCTCGAATCACATAATTGCCCTTCATCAAAATTGCTTGTGTAAATTTTTTTCATGTGTTAAGAACGTTGAAATGTAGCGTTCTGAAAATGAATTTCAAAATTATTTTCCGTCATTGTTTTCCTGGGGTATCAGAGGACCCACTACTGGACCAACTTTCTATATTTCCACAAGAGTAGTTGATGGTTAATCAACTATGCATTGAAATATATATGTCCAACGTAACCTGATCAATGTTCAAAAACCAATGAAAGGTAATTTTTTTTTTTCGATTCCGGTTGTCAACCTCTCAAACGTTACATCGTCAATTGAGTTCAATTACTTGTGAACTGAATGAATAAAAAACGAATCAGTTGACTGATATGAAATGAATGACTATTTTTTATAAAAAGTTGCATTCCGTTATCTAGATCATCACCAAGAATTGAAATTTATTATCTTCATTTCACGAAATCCCCATGAAAATAAAAAGCATACAATGGATGACGGCTTCACTTCATTTGGTTCGAATGGCTCTTACAGAAGAGCATCAAGGACGTCTGAGGAATTCTTTCAACCACTTTTTACTTTCAATAATCCCGATGCAGAATCACTTCAGAAGAACTCTGGTCTGTGTACCATCTTGCGTGTGCAAGTTTGATTTAGAAATTTTTTAGAGTGACAATGTCTGCCTTGAATTACATCACCCCTGAAATGACTTTGAAAATCGTCAAAGCTGGTTGCGAAAATACAACATCATCATCACCACAACTGTGAATATTTTTGAAAGCCTCAATAATCTTCAATATTTCGAATTTTGGTTGACATTGTGCAATATCATAATGAGATACATAGTATAAATACTGTCTAGCCCCTTGAATAGCCTCGTCTGTTCGAAAACATGAAACTTGCATCTATGTTGAATCATTTCCATTTGAAAATAACCTCGAGCATGTTTCATATCGAAGGAGATCTCACAATTTCATATTGAGGTGTTTATTTTATAATGAATATCTATCATGAATAGCATGGTCCATCCTTGAAACCTTGATAATGAAATGACTTTGAAAAAAGTCGAAATTACTCGAAAGCAATGTGAACTGTGTCCATATGCAAAAATCAAAGTCACACCCCCACTCTTACAGCAATTTCTATATGAGCTCAGAATATTCTCTTTATAGCTGGTTAATAATATATCAACGTATATTATTTGTGTTCGAAGGTTACACTCGCAAGAATGCATCCACCCATGAGTTGAACGTCGACATCATCGTCATTGAGGTTAACAGATCTTGTACTATGAAACTATACTTCCACCATAATTTGAGGGCGGCTACTTTATGACCTGATTAACAGTCCGTTGAAATAATGGGTGCTCAGGATGTGCTTTCACTCTAGCAAGTGACAGGATGTGGTGTGCATTCTCAACACCGATTATTTTAACGGACTCTTAATCAGGTCTTAAAGTACCCACCCTGAGAATGGATAATGTGGAGAGATCAATTCTGCCATAGTTCGGCAATATCAGGCTATGGAACAGATATCTCTAACATAATTAGATCTCGATAAGTGATTGAGAAAATGTCATTTTAATCTCTTAACGGTATGGTAGATCCATCCAAGTTGTTCTGATGGATAAAGAAAGTAAAACATCTCCCAAAGTATGGCTTCCAGATCGTGTGACGGAGCAATTCACAGAGATTATTATCCAAAATGTCCATTCATCACAAGCTGAATTGATGATGGCTTATATGAGATAAAGTGTTTTAGAATATGCTGACGGCAAAACCCGCTTTTTGATCACCTTCAAATTTTAGAAAGAAACCTAGTCTCTGTGAATTGTGGAAAGTATGGAAGTTCAACATAAAATATGTATCAGTTCAAACACATTTGCAATTTGTGTCCTTTTTTTGCTTATTCTGCTTTTCATTTTAGAACTCATGAAAATTATTTTTGCTCTTTCAGAACAATCGCCATCTTATAACTATGTGGATGCAATATTCGAGTGAATGGTATCTGGAAGCGGTAAATTCGGTTTCTGCTTTCGAAGGGTGTGCTTGTGTATTAGCTGACTTGAATCGAGAAGATAAACATGCATTAAATTACGTGTGCGATATATGTTTCGATTCTGAATAAGTTCAGAAAATTTCACAGCTCATTGTAAATGATGAACTTGGTGTGGTGCTGTATAGTGGCTATTCCTATGGCAACATTAATTTGGATCAACTTCGCAAGGTGGTATTTGGAGATGACTTGAGAAAATTTTTCTTCGATATATACAGTTATCTACCATCAAATATCGTAAATGAATGCCAGCTGATAGAAATTGATCCCAAACTGACAAGGTCAGATGGGGGGTGGAGAAAATGAAGAAGTCTAAGAGCCAGCTTAAATCTAACAACACATTCTTTACGGTATCTGAAATTTCCTCCAGTGAGACTTCTATACTCAGTAAACAAGCAATGGGTACTAGCTAAGCCCGGCCACGGTAGGTTTGGGGTCCCTCAGGTGAGTCAAGTATGAAAATTAAGTAAATTTTTAAAGTATTTTACGGTCTGCCGTTTCGATATATTTCAATATACCTCTAGAAAAATTGAAAAATTACTATGGCTGCTGATTTTAAAGGTCGCAACATCCTGGCAGCCACTTTTCAAAATTCGAAAAAAAAAATTTTTTCGGTAATTTACGGCGCCTGCTATTTTGATATATTATTTATTGAACTATTTTAAGCTAATATTGTGATGTGGGCTCTTTCGATGAGCATTTTTCCAAATGCTGGAAATATAATGCGTCCCAAAAACTTGTTGGTTACGTTTCCTTAACTTTTTCTTCTTTGTTCGTATTCGCTCAAACTGAAACGGGAATATTCCATTTTACATCAGATCAACCGTAGCAAGTGATGAATCATTCAACTAATGCAAATAGATTTCAATTCCAGAAACCGAATTACCAAAAGTATATAGTGTATAATAACGTCTGTATACCCAGTCTGACTGAGATGCACCTAGAACCCAATTCAGATTTATAATAGATCCACTTTCACTCAGTTGGAATCGGAAAGCTTGAATAATCCAACATAATAAGCGTTACAATCTATTTGAGCCTATAATAGATATTCCTCAGGGAGAACGGCTTCATTGTTGAGAGTTTGTGTACCGTCATATTACAGTGATGAAAACTGTTGCTCGATTATTTGATAACCAATCGAAATTTGAACAATGCAGCTTGAGGGAAGTCCGTCGGCGAGGTCAGGGAGTTTTCAAGAAAGTTTATTGTTAGGATGTTTTTTTAAACCAGCGCATCCGCCAATGTTCAGAATTTAGAAAAAGGTCCTCATATAACATTTGTGAAAATTTCATGTCATGCTTTCCATTGCACATTTGTTTCAGACGACTAGTTCTCAATTGTCTGTAGCAAAAATACAACCTTTTCCCGTTTTGATCGTCAGTTTTAGAGAAGCAGCCTTGAATAGTACGTATATGTCGTATTCTTTCATAGAAGTTATAATTTTTTGATTCGGGGAAAAATAAGCCAAAGCATAATTCATCAACCTCATTCTCTCCACGAAAATATATCGATAGTCATTGGAGATGGATATATAAGCTTCGACATACTTATTCGTTATCCTCTTTCTTGCTAGGAACCATACGTCGAAAGGTAAGAGCTCTTTCGTCCTCGGCTCACAAGTTTCGACTTTCGATGGGTGATTAACGAAAAAATAACATTCATCCAAAACCCCATTGATATTATCAGATGTCATATCGGTATGTCCCAGTATCACATGCTTTTTAGTATTTTAAGTATCCTCTGAGATCAAATGGATTTATTGAAGAGTCTGTTGCAGAATGCGTCTCAATTACAAAACTCTGCAGGGAACAGACTTTTTTCGAAAAAGATGTTCACAAGTTTACTTGAACGAAAAATAGTCTCTTTATGAAATAGTCCGTGTGCGATAATTCATGTTTTCGATGTTGCGACTATCCAGCTGGAGTCATTTTGAATAACTAATGGACATATCTCTGAGTACAGTATTTTAAAAAATTATAAAGAAACAGTTTACATGGAAAACAGCATATTCATTCATACCGAAAACTATTGCACCACATTCTTGTAACGGTTATTGACTCCAACTATATAACACAATCGGATGCATTGAGAAAGCTATACATGATAAAAATGCAGAATTCTATATTATCATTTATGTGTGGAGAGATTTTTTATAGTATCTATCTATCTTAACAACCCAACTGATAATCAACCTTCTTCAGAACAAAAAGCAGTTTTTTTTTAATATATGGCGCCACGTACCCTAAGACGATGTAGTAGCTTCAAATTATGCAGTTCAGAAGGAATAGTCATTTCATATAGCTCAAAACGCAGACTCCTACGCTGGTGTCAATTGACTTAATTCTATCTGACATACGATTTTGAAATTGAATGATGTGAAGAATATAATTTGGAATCATTGCGACAAAATAGTCTCATATCTGTTATAGGCTGTTATTCATTTAGACCGAAAACTATTGCACCACATTCTTGTAACGGTTATTGACTCCAACTATATAACACAATCGGATGCATTGAGAAAGCTATACATGATAAAAATGCAGAATTCTATATTATCGACTATGTGTGGAGAGATTTTTTATAGTATCTATCTATCGTAACGACCCAACTAATAATCAACCTTCTTCAGAACAAAAAGCAGTTTTTTTTTGAATATATGGCGCCACGTACCCTAAGACGATGTACTAGCTTCAAATTATGCAGTTCAGAAGAAATAGTCATTTCATATAGCTCAAAACGCAGACTCCTACGCTGGTGTCAATTGACTTAATTCTATCTGACATACGATTTTGAAATTGAATGATGTGAAGCGTATAATTTGGAATCATTGCGACAAAATAGTGTTATAGGCTGTTTTTCAATGAAATAATGGAAAGAAACCAAGTTTCGTCAGAAAATGTGTGGGGAAATCGTCGATTCCTCCAAAAAAACAACTATTTTTCGTAATTGGAGCATGTGAATCAATTAACCATACTATGAAAATCTCTCTTTGAAATGAATAAACAAGCCATATTCGTTGTTCGCGGAATATTTTCCTTTGGGGGCATGGCCCAGCTCTTCAGGTTGACTGACAGTAATTTGATATCCGAAGTTGAGCAACGCCGAGCGCAGTCAGTACTTGAATGAGTGACCATGCAGGGGAACACCGTGTCAAAAGCCCATACAACTGCAGCTAAATAGCATATCATAGCTCGCAGGCAAAATATCAATGAGCACAAGATATATTGGGGATATGCCGTCCTTCGGAGGGGACGTAAAGCCGGCGGTCCCGAGTCCATAGATGCTCGTTAAAGATCCGTACCTCTGGTCGGAATACCAGAGGGTACGGCTAAATTTCCGGTTGGGGAAAGTTGCTCACTGGCGTCGGTGATTGGCCTTGGTAGCGGAAATAGACCGACGTTAAATGAAGAATAAAAAAAATCCTTTGGCATTTTTAACCGTCGGAAGTATTTCGATCAATCGAACCCATTACGATCCTTGCAATATTTTTCTTGTGTCATAAACATCAAACTGTGGTCACTATCGAATACATTATTCTATAACAGTGAAATCAGCTTGAAAATGGTCAATCGTTCATCATCCTCTGTGGTGAAAATATTCCCTATTAGAAACAAATTGATTTAAACTCATCCGTGTGATGACAGAAACCACGAATGCAATTTTATATCCATTATGCTTCGCCTTTGATTAACTAATTGAATAATCCCCCCTATTTCCACTCGACATTGAATTACTACATAAACCCAAACATTCATGAACTAGTATATGAGTGACACGTGGATATTTATTTGCGATATTACCGTTCTGTAAAACTTTTCTCATCAAATGTATTGAATGCTGTGAAGGAGAAATTATTTCAAGGTTTGATTTTTGCAAATGAATTCTACCGACCTGCCGAATATGTTTGTTTGTACATTGTTCTCATTTCATTTCGGCGCCAGGGCTTTTTTAACATTTGTATTTGATAGGCTTCTGTATGAACTCATTTTGTTTTGATGCATAATGATTTATTTTCAGCGATGGAAGTTTTTCTCTCTCTGAACACTTTGTTATTCACTCCATTTATCCGCTGGATTTATTGAACAATTGCATTTTTCTACGGCTATAATATACGGCTCATGGTGCAAATTTTATACTGGTGGGAGACGCTTATCATTCCTTGCTCCTCAAACAATGTACTATTGATATACTATATATTATAAACAAAGGATATCTGAACACGAAAGAGATGCAAAAAACTAAATGTAAATGATCCTATCGCTCTGGTCGAACATATTGGAGAAATAGGTCACAGTTTTAATTTTACCACTCCCATCGTTCTGGATATGCAACCCATCTTATCAAAAATACTTCTGATGAGATGATACCTATAGCGAAACATAACAGCGTTTACAACAGAAGGGATATAGAAGGTTTAAGCACGGAGCTTTTCAAATTGATTGGTCAGATGCCAGGTTGAATTATCTACTCATATTTTGAGTTTTTATTACGGTTTATTTTTCCGATTCATTAAGAAACACCTTATCGATCGCTTCACAAATAGTCTCCGAACCTTACCTCAGTATTCGTCCCTCTATGATAGGTGTATGTGCTTTTGTCTTTCGTACGTTTTATCTACCATGTCTGTGTATTTTATAAATATTCATAAGATTTCAACTCTGAAAAACCAACAATTTTGTTAAGACCTCTTGGATATTCAACGATTTTTGTTCATCGTGAATGTATAAGCATCCGTGGCAACTAAATTAAAAAAAAAGTACTTTTCATTGTATTGCATAAGTACTTTTATGTTCACATTGAAAATCCATTGTTACAGAGCCCTGATGATGAATTTAATGAAGTTCGAAATTTTTGCAAAGAACAATATTTCTTCTTCTTATTCACTGATCCCAATCCCAACAAAATCTCTAGAAAAACATGTTAGGGTTCGTTTTATTTTTATGCATTTTCATTGACTTATTTTCCGCATCGAGTACAGTAATGTTATTCCTCCCACCTGAAATGAATTATCTATTACTTTTGTGAAATGAACTTCATTGGAGCATAGTACAGAGTTTTGTTATGACGATACTCAAATTTTGTATTCATTCGTATCATCTAATATCGAGTAGGTCAGTTTGTAAATTGGTTATGACCTTGATAGACTATCGTATGCATCATTTTTAATTCAATTCTAGTAACCAAACCAACGGTTAGATTTCTGTTCAGATCATCTTCAATTATCTAACAATTCGGTCTATGAGAAGGAGACTCGAAGTATAAATAAAGATAATAACTAACTTACCTGCAAAGAAATTACATCTCTATTTTACGAGAAGCCACGTTCGATTAGACCAACCCTCCACAATGACAGGAATATATCTATTTTTGGTTTCCCTCCCGTTTCCTGGATAAATTCTTAATGCTACATGGAAAGCATGATGAGTTGTACAGGACACGGTGAATGAGGGATATGATAAATTACTTTTGTAGGTTTTCTGTTGCATGAGGTAGTGACTAGTAGCACGAAAGTACCAAGTTGTTTTAATCGAATGTGGCTTCTCGTATAATGAAGATTGAATTTATTCACCGGTAAGTCATTTAATCCTTGATTTTTAAATACATTCTTCACCGATTTTCCCATACTGAAAAACCATTGAAATTGAACAAACCAACCGCTGTCTCCATCAAATTCCTCAGTGTCCCTCGTCATTTCCATTCATGTATTTTTCAGACATTTCGATTAAGAATCAAGCATTCAGTAATCAGTTCCGATTCGTCTTTCAGCATGTTTTTAATCTGCATCAGTTTTTGAATACAGTTCGCTCCAGGGTTTCTAATCACTCTGAATCCCTTATTAGTTTTTGCTACTATTGTTCCCAACAAAAATAACGATTTTTCATTTTGGGATTAGAACCGCCCGTCTGTCATTTCTAATTTTGATTGGGTTCCCTCTACAAAAGTATATTACAGTTTCCTGTATGATTTTCACTTACAATGGGTTTACAAAACCGCGACACGTGTTTCGCTATTACAATAGCTTCTTCAAGCAAGATAAAAAAAATTTTTTTATCTTGCTTGAAGAAGCTATTGTAATAGCGAAACACGTGTCGCGGTTTTGTAAACCCATTGTAAGTGAAAATCATACAGGAAACTGTAATATATTTTTGTAAATATGGATTTTCATCAAGTATCGGCCAGTTCAATTCAATTCGAGTTCCCTCTAGTTCGGTCTCTATGCTCCATTTTGAACCGATTATAATAGTTTGCTGAGGAAGTTCATTGAATTTGTATTTTTGACTCCTCGCTCCATCTCCCGTTAGCTGGACTTAGTTGAAACAAGATATCATTGAAATTTGTTGGGTTCCGCTAGTTATTTCTCATACTGATATCTAGGCTTAGTCTGAACCGATAATCTTGTTTTGTCATTATTTCAAAGTCTGAAATTTACAAGTGTACAAGCCGTCCGTAGAGTCAAAATAGGTTAAATTCAATTTAGAATTCCAAACATACTTTCATCCACAACCCTCATATTTTTCATTTCAAAACATTTTCCTGGATATATGGAAAATCAATTTCAGTACCAGCTATCCGTTCGTTAGTGAAATATTCCGATTTAAATTAAAATCCGATCAAACTATCCCAATCGAAATATTTTTATCGCGTATGAACAGTTGTGATTATTTTTGCCAAACACGGTAATATACTACTGTTGATGAGGTTTCAATTCTTTTCACGAATTTCGAAATCTGATGGACCTTTTCACCAGTATTAGGACAACCACGTGTGCGAAATCTACATGTATGTACCTCTCGTTATATATTTTTAACATTTCTTACATAATTTTTTCGACGTCGTGACGTCACATCTAATGTGAATTTGGCAACACTGTGGAATCATTCTTCGCAAAACCCAGAATTGAAAATAATTTTGACATTATGTCAATGGTTAGGTTATTTATTTCTACAATTCTGATTACATTGATGTTTTTGTTTTATTTTCATATATTTTCACAAACATTTAATCATTCAGTACTCATATGAAAAAGCTATTAACGGAGAAAAAAGATGCAGGTTTGACAAGCTCATCGTTTTTTTTTTTTCTGAAGACTTTCACTGCTCATGTAGATATGGTTTGAAATACATATTTATACAAGGGACAAAGTTTATGTTAATTGAGAATTGGGTCTTTCCACACTTTGATATTGTCATTTGTATTATACACTTGATACCATTTTAGATGATGTTCAAAAGAAGCTTATCAGAATTGAACCCAAGAGCCAGCTTACAGAATCCATATGCATGTACCGTTTCGTCCAAGATATTAGAGGGTACACTATGTTTGTCAACGGTATTTTTCCTGTAAATTTCATATTTTCTCATTTTGGTGAACATTAAACTCATTCAATTGAATTCGAAATGAAATGAGCTTGTCCAAATCACATGTGAAAAACATTGTGCTCAGGTCATATAATATGCATGAATTACTTCATCTGAAACCTATGTAAGTAGAAGTGTTCCTGATATGTTTAATGGCCCTTTTTTCCAGCTGATGCCACTATTGCTAAGATATTTGGATAAAACTGAAAATGACAGATTCATTTTTTCGCTCTGGGCCCCCATTTTCAATGATGTTAGAACATGACAAAAACCATTTCCGTTTCATTTCCTGTTTGGGATAATCCGGTTCGACCCAATTTCCAATGTTACATTTCTCTTATTGAAATCCACCAAGAACATATTTTTTTAAATGAATTTGTATTTATTTCAATTAAAAATTATTTGATATATTGGAGCAAATATATTTCTAGATGTTTCTTCCCAAAAACACATCATCAATATTCTATCATTCAACTTTTTTTTACCGAGAAATCGAATTCCAAACAGTCACATATAGTTGATAGAATCGTTATACACCACAGTGAAGGAAAAATAATTGCGAAAGAGAACGTAATAATTGATCGTAGAAAATGAACATCGTAACGTTATGACACATATTACATTTTTCAAGTCATCTGACGCGATTTCGTATTGAATGTTCATTATCTTCCAATATTTCTCAAACAAATATTTGCCTTAGAAATAAGGTAGCTGTTCATTCATTCATTTGTAGAGAGATAGCCATGCAGGCTCTCTTTATCGAATCTTTCGATTCTTCAATATTTTCAAAATTTGTCCAGTAAACGTGGACCACTGTTCTTATCCATCTTCCTGGCATTCTCCTGGGTTGTGGTGGAGCTCCATCGTGTTGGTATTAATCTTTTTTTTTGTAGTTTTTCGGAATAATAACCTACCACAATTTGAATCTATAGAAGTGTAGAAGGGCAGATTTATCATCTTCCTCGACAAGTTGCTGTGTTAATTAAAAGATATTCCTGTATTTTTTTATATTTTTCTAGTAATTTAAATACAACAGGAAGGAGATACTCTTTCAAAACTCAAACGTAGATACTGAGGAAGAATATGCAAAAAGTATAGCAGCATTTCAAATACGTTTCCATCAATTCTGGTGAAGAAAATACTCGTAGTCGTGATATGAGAAGGTGAGGCATAATAAAATGCGGTTACCAGTGAATCCAGTTGAATGAAATATCTAGTTCTGATTGAGTCATTCGTGAGAAGATTAAAAATTATATTCTGCCTTCTGTTCGATGGGTGGTATGTTTATCAATGAAAAAATGTCAAGATGTATTTATATGGGAGTGCTTCTGAAGAAAAAGGCATTTTTCATCGAAAAAACAATGGGGACGCATTGAGGATGTGTTCTTGTGCTCCTAAATACGTCTCCGCACTTATGGATAGAAAACGCCCTATAGGAAGGCCATAGAAACTCACAAACAGAAGAACAACTTCTATAGCAAAGAAGAGAACCACAGAAAGTGGATGCCAGCGGTTCGAAATACACGGATCCTCCTAATGACAAAAAATGGTTTCGAGAAATTGAAGTTAATTGACAGTCCGATAAATAATGACACATCATCTTAAACTCAGAAAATCAAATTTACGATGCAGAAAAACTCAAAGTCGTCTCCACAATTTAATATTCGAAAGATGTCAGTACGGTGATTCAGTACATGTTTCGAACCTACATAGGTTCATCATCAGCTGAATTTACATAGAATTCTACAATAAAGGAAGAGTAATATAATATTAGTTGAAAAATGAAGTATAAAAGTTACTTACATGGAGATGAAAAAATAGCAAATCACATGGTGAAATTCAAAAGGACATAAAAAATTTTTTAATGAGAATTATGAAAAAGTTGATATTAGGGGGATTTGGGACATCCCTAAAACCATAAATACGTTAAAGATTGGGGGGCTTGGAGCCCTTGTGCCCAATATGCAACATTTGAAAAATCCACATTAAAGGATACTTGAATTTTTCAAATATTGCATATTGGGCACAAGGGCTCCAAGCCCCCCAATCTTTAACGTATTTATGGTTTTAGGAATGTCCCAAATCCCCCTAATATCCACTTTTTCATAATTCTCATTGAAAAAAATTTTTCATGTCCTTTTGAATTTCACCATGTGATTTTGCTATTTTTTCATCTCCATGTAAGTGAATTTTATACTTCATTTTTCAACTAATATTATATTACTCTTCCTTTATTGTAGAATTCTATGTAAATTCAGCTGATGATGAACCTATGTAGGTTCGAAACATGTACTGAATCACCGTACTGACATCTTTCGAATATTAAATTGTGGAGACGACTTTGAGTTTTTCTGCATCGTAAATCTACTACACTCCACTTTGAGATACAATGGACTTCTACCACAGGTTCAGAAAATCAAAGCCTCGCAGCAGAGAAGGGTACTTGGAGCATTGCCGTATTGCATTTAAGAATGTCTGCCGCAGATGTAGACGAAACTTCAGGCCCAAAACCCTGCGGACCACGGCTCAGAAGCCCGGAAATTCCTAACAATTTTTCATTTGCCGGCCGTGAAAGTTTACATTCTTTGGTGGCATATAACTGGTGATCATATTCATCTGAAGCAGAAATCTGCATATTCGTAAACAGCAACCAAATGAAATCCTTCGCTGGAATCACTCATTTCTCGGAATATTTTTGAATCCCATCATCTGTATTACCAGATCACGACATTCAAGCCAGGATGATTTCATCTTATATATCGGGTGGTAGTCATAGCAACGTGTCAAAATGTAAGCATCAAACAAGCCTACATTGAAGGAATTGAAGTTTTACAATTATATTCAACTTTTAATGAAAGATCAAGGAGTCAATAACAATAATGAAATCTTAATGAAATAGAATTTCCCAACAACGTGTAGTCATTCTTAAACGTCCTGTAAAGAACCCAGACGATACGAAATCAACAGCAACACCACTCACCCAAACAATTTTTCCTCAATTTGACGCTCGTTCGAGAATTTGAGCGGCACAATGAAAGGCCCATTTGCATGCATGATTAAAAATATCACCGAACTCCCGCTGCGGTTCAAAGAACTTTGCCATTCTGAAGTCACGAAGATGTAAATTGGAACATGGGGGTGGATGCTGATGAAATTGGGGTCGGTTGGTGCGTTAACAACGATCTGGCGAACACCCACTTCAAGTATGTCGTGTAAATAGGCAAGAGGCATACGTGTACGGAGATGTTCTCTAATTGACTCGACTCACTGGGAGTGTACTACAGGTGGGCTTCCAGCGACACCATCTTTGCTGGAGATTGACTGCGAATCTGATACCTTCAAGAGAATAATGAAATGATTGTCTTGATTGTATTAGAGATATATCAAGAATTCGCTTGAAAGTGGTTCCTTCCTGAATGGTATTGGTTCGGACTTCCATTGTCTATATTATTAACTCTATTGAAACCTGTTGCTAAGAACGGAAGGATTAAAATACAAATCTGAGGAGAAAATCAAATCAAAATCAAATTCTTGGTCAAAAATGAAATTAGGGATTGATGATCAAAGAAAATACTGTTGTTACAAAAATCGAGATATCGAATATGAAATATGAGTCAAAAAAATTCAAATAACGAAATAGAAATATTATTGTGACGAGAAAAACGACGCATTCAGTTATCCTAGCGTGGAGATCCAGATTGTGTGGAGGCTGCTTATCCAAGGCATGGACCGGCTGCGGCTCGATGAGGGAGAATCTTGCGCCAATACATCCATTTCCCGCTTAAGACTCGAGCGGCACACTTCTAGTATAGTGTGGCCGCTGAAAAGATAGAATGATCACGTGAACGGCACGCACTCTTTGAATGTTCCTCTCCCCAATGATACAAGTCCGATTTACACCACTCAACAAAAACGTCGCTGCGTCGTTCTCCCATCAACTCTTGGGATGCTTTTTTATAAGTGTTCCTTATGACACCTTCTTTCTCTACAGTTAAATGTCTTTTTTTTTATCTTTTTCTTGGATGTGAGAGAGTGTTTCCATCCATGTTATTCAGTTAACGAAACACACGTAAATACAAAGCACGAATGAGTACAGTACAGTGAAAAGTGTAAACAGTTCTTCATTCATTTCAGTTTAGAAGGCGTGGCTATGCAGACATTCACTGTTCACGCGTCCTTGAATTCTATCTTTTGAACATCCCGACTGTAGTAGCACCCGCTCGCCTCCTTGTTAGTACCACCCTTTCCCCCACCATAGGGAAATCGGGGGCTGTATAACCGACCACACCTCGAAATATTGTCAGTCATCAGCCGAGGACGATTGCGGATACCAACAATTGAAACGTCGCAGATATTTCATATTCTATACCTCAATTTTCTCGTCACAATATTATTTCATTTATTTCGTTATTGAATTTTTTTGACTAATATTTTATATTCGATATCTCGGTTTTTTGTAACAACAGTATTTTCTTCGATCAATCAATCCCTAATTTCATTATTGACCAAAAATTTGATATTGATTTGATTTTCTCACTAGATTTGTTTATTAATCCTTCCGTTCTCAGCAACAGGTTCCAATAAAGTTAATAATATAGACAATGGAAGTCCAAACCATTACCATATATTAAGAAGTTGATATTGACATGCCGATTATCCGAGCTGTGACCCAGGTTCTAACCCTGGAAGTACCAGGGAGTATTTCGAATTCGGTATTTGCTTCTCAGTTCGCAGCCAGATCAGCTCAGATTTCACTTCATATACTGTAGATCCCAGGTATTCCTTGCTCGCAAAAACTCTAAATGAGCTCTGAGAAGAAAAATTTACTATTTCACAACTTTTGTCTTCCAGTCATAATGTGAGTTCCACTACAGTTTCTGGAACTTCCAGTATCCTACACAATCGACAAACTTGATGATGTCTCACAGTCTTCGAGAGGACCTCAGATTATAACTGCAATACACAAAAAAATGTTTTGCGCTGCGCTGGAAGAGTGGAATTATCGAAAAATGTTTCTTATAGTATTCTAAGATATCAACGAATTCAGCCTATCATAAAATTCTGAATAAACTCGTACAATAGTTTTCAACAATGTTTTCGAAGAGTATACAGAATATGAAAGGCAATACAATATATTGTTTCATTTGTGAAAGTATATGGAGGATGAAGTCGTTGATAGCTAGGCTACTTGCACACACACCGATCTTGGACGGCCGATTTAATACCGGTCGTCCAAATTCCAATAGTGAACCAACTGGGGGAACGGGACCTGGCACACACTCCGACCGCTGATCGGTGCCGGTAAAATATCGGTTAGCAGCCGTCCACTGCCACTGCATGGCCGGCATTACCAGGAAGTAGTGGCGTACGTAACTAAATACACGCTTGCACACCCACCGATTGTTTACCGACCATTCCAATTGACTGCTTGGTGAAATTGTAAATACTAAGTACTACGTTGGTAGTGCGTGCTAATTACGACAACAAAGCAACTGATTGTTTGACCCGTAAAAATCCGGTGAGTCTGCAAGCACCCGCTACCGATAAAATATCGGCCGATTTTATATACTGGCCGTCCAAAATCGGTGTGTGTGCAAGTAGCCTAAGTGTTTTAAACGAAATAATTTGCAATCATTCCACTCCACCACAAAGGCTCGATATAAATTCGATGTGTTCAACATTTCTTAGCCACAATGAGCGAATAATGTGGTTTGCTACTTCATTTCTTTTTACACTTAGCAATAAATAGATGGTAATTAGTCGATAAAATTTCAAATACCGTCGAATTCTCATATAGCTATGAATACCATACCTCCATCAATACAACCCCAGTCTTTACTTTGTTACGATTTTAGTTTGGGATGAAGGAGGTTTAGACACTGGCGTCAAGTCTCGAAAAAGTTTGGATAATGTTTTCAAAGTGTAGAAATAGTTGGTTTCACGGTTCTTTGTTTAAGCAAAATGGCTTATATCCGTTTGGTTCCTTTCGAATTGTTCGACGCTTCGACTTCCATTTCGAAGTCATTTTCAAGAACTGTCAGACGAATATTGATGGTGAACGAACAGGCAATTGAAGTATTTGCTTAGTTATTTCGCAAGGGTAGTGATTATATATATAGGTTTGTATGGACACATAGTAAAACTGAAAAAAAGTTTAATTACTGATGTGAGATTGAGTAAAAATAGCAGAAAAAAATCCTTGTCCATCAAAAACAGAAACATATTTCATCCCAGGCATTGACAGGTGGTGGATACATATTTCAAAGATATCACTCAGAACAAATGGAATAATTTCTCCATTCAAAATTGAATTGCACGAATTGTTACATGTGCAGATGATTAACAAACTATTTTTTGAAAACTTTCATGGTTAACCACTAGTGGAGTGAACATAGTCCAGTGTGAGTACAGAGCACAGAACTGCAGGGAAAACAGATACATAGAACCGAGAGATTGTTGACATCATCTTGTCACCTGTCAATGTTCAACTGTTCCACATCTAGGCCAGAGTATGTGTTCCGTTCTCAAGATTGAAATATTGAAAATTATTGATTGTTAGTTACATACGAAAATTTTAATTTGAAAAAAATATTATTTTTGATGATCAAAATTCAAAATATTATTGTAAATGATACTGGGGTTAGCTAAATCAGAACTCTTGTTCATACTGTTTTGTTGTTTATTGATATGAATCATCTCCAAACAGTTTTTTTTTTTGTTATAATTGCTTTCAACTGCTAAAATTGATAAGTTGCCGAAAATATTTATATAATTTTTATAAATGCTGTTTTCAGACAGAGCACCTCTATTTTTATTAAGATTACAATCGCTCTTGTGGGACATGATGTGTCCTGACAATTTTCTGCTAGTTTTCCCAATGTAAACTTTATCACATTAAAAACACGAAATCATTTAAATGACATTATATCGTTTCAATTTGGGAGGTGGTGTCTTAGTTTAAGAATGAAGGTTCTCTTTGGCTATTCTCAAGTTATCCAATTTGAAGATGTTAGTGAGTTCTGGTTTAAGGTTTTGAATGCATTGGAGGGTTCTATAATTGTATGATATCAATGATTGAGGAATAACGTTAAATTTACTGAACTTTCATTTCCATTGATTTATGAAGAAGAAATATTCAAATTAGTGTTAAACAAAAATTTGTGGAATACTTTAAGAGGGTGAGAATTCACTTTGAGAATGTCTCGGAGTTCATTCAAATACTCAAATCGGTACTCAGGGTGGGACAGATCAACAGCCCTGCTCTTCAATGCTAGAATTAGATTGCTCTTTATAATTTGATGGTGATATGAGTGGAAATTCAAAAATTTGTTCGAACAGATCGGTTTTCTATTCCATTCTATATATTTTGTATATTTCAAGCTATATTTTCACGTGTGAGAGATTCATGGCAACCTGTGAAATTGTTGAACTTGAAGAACGCATATTTTGCAAACATCAAACTTTTCTGCTGATTAAGATTTGTTTCAGCATCACGTACGTGTTTTCCTCATCGAAACAAGACTGGGAAATTGACAATTTTGATAATCGTATGTTGTTTGTTAGATGGTACAACATTTCGGAACACCCTAACAATATTCAATAATCTATTAATCATCTTTTGCGGCTTTCTGAAAAAATCAAACAACCAACGTAAATTATATTCGAAATTGAAAGAAGATTAATTGTCAACTTGAACTATGAATGCTGTTTATGGCAGGTCAAAACGCAATCCATGGAAAAAAGTGTCCCAGATACAAAAATCATCAGTGCTAACACTGGTGTATCTATTGATAACTAATAGAAAGATTAAATGGTATTTAATGCGTGAAATGTGCTGGTGAATAATCTTGACAATGCAAGCAAAAATAAATCAACTTTCAACATTTAGTGTTCCAGTTAGTATTTTCACTGGGTAAATCAAAATTTCAAACAAAGTCCTTATTAATAACATTGAATTATCTTGTGGAAACCCCATGTTGATATTTTGTAGTGTATGTTGTATGTGATATGCAACATATTCGATGTTATTGTTTGTAATCAACGTACAACCGGATATGATATACACTTACTCGGTGCACTCGTGTCGAGTTTATTCGCTTTCACAACGTTGCATGATTTCAATTGAAATCAAACCGATAAAATAGAGGATTCACCGAACTCAATCTAGCAAATTGAATTGAATTACTAGTTCAACACTCCACCGAAGCCGCAATAATAACTACATTCGGGGGCTATTTTGCTAATGCAACCAAGATGAGTTTGTCCATAATTGATTTGGTACTGATTTCTCGGTTGAATGGCTGATCGTTAAATTTTACATTTTCAGTCATTTCCGCATTATACAAAGTGAGTAGATCTAATATCATATTTAAGTTTGAAAAAGTATGATGATAGAAGTCCTTAACACAAAATATGATTCCTGAATAAAACTTTCATTGAGTTGTATTCTACTGATGATTCGACATGCTTGCAATGATTTAAGAGGAGGTTGTGTTTGTTTTTGAAGGTTTTTTCGTGTTTGATTCCTGTTTGTCGGCTATTTCTAAAGGAAGGACTTGAATGACTCAGTTCTTTTCCAGTCTTGTTTTCCAATGTCAAGTTCTGTTAATGGAACGTGTTGAAGTATAACATACTCAAACCAATTCCAGCCTTGAACGGTTCGTGTTTCGCTTCTTGTTGATCGCCTGGTTCTGACAAACGTATTCTAGCAGAAGGAAGCTGAATAGTTCGAAATATTTTTGTGGCATATTTTCCTAGTGACCTTATTCGTTTCATGATAACGAAGTGAAAGACACAGAGAGATCTAAAGTACTGTTCACATACATGGTGTTCGATACCTAAGCATTCATGGGAGCTGGATATCATTTGGAGACGAGTGGTTCGTTTCGTATTTCACTCAGAAGCTTGTTTTCTTTATTGTAACACTGCGAAAGACAGTTAGTTATCCTTTTTCTATGAGTGATTTTATTACTATTGCTCCTCTGAGATATTATGAATCGTTCCACTTGATAGGTAAAGAGAAAATACTTCTAGTTTTCTGATCCTTAGTAGCTGTCCAATGATTTTTTATCGCTTCTCCCCCAACTGAAAATATCCTTTCTTTATAAGATAACAAATTTTCATTTCTCCTCTCGTGGTTCGAATACTTATTACTTCAAGTAACTGCAATCGCAGATACGAGCTCCGAACACACATTTTTATACTAAATGTACATACAACTTCACTTTTGTTCTTGACATAAGAAATTGGTATAAAATCAAATAATTGTTGGAATTTAGTAAGATTTCATCAACTTCTCAAGAAACATACAGTACGTTTATGATAGGGAAACAGAAGATACATATAACTGATACGTAGATTAAAATGAAGTAATGAAATCAGGAGGATTTCATAATTATTGATTTTTCAGTTTTTATAAATGAGCACACAAAAAATGGATTGTACCTCAAAATTTTTTATTCTCATGCAGATTCACACGAAAGGTGAGCCCTGCAATGCTCGAAAAACACCGCGTGTATAAATACGAGATACTTAACATGAACTTCTTGAACTTTGTAAGCCTCAGGAGAAACCTCTCTTGGCAAGTTGTTCTGAAGTTCAGCTGTTCTAATAAACAAGATCCCTGAAAAGGATGGGTTCGACGGGTCTGTAAGCTGACAACGGAGGGGTGAGAATTCTGCACTAGTCGGGTCCTCCGTGTCGATACTGCATTTATGGAAAGATATCAGACGATACTCCATCATTCACCACATATAGAGACCTACCAGACTCCTCAACAAAGCACGCAATTGAGGAGATAAACCATACGATTGCAGTTCAGTAAGGAGAGTCCGATGCCAAACTAGATCAAACGCTTTGGAAATGTCGAGTGCAATAGCTAACGTCTCTGAATTTCAATTTACGGTATTATTTCAAAAAAAATTATTTCCTAATAAAGTCTTATTTCCCGAAATTGAAATGACCTCTGACTTGAATTTGTTTTCATTTCCATAAATATCAGATTTGTTGCAGGCCTTGTTGAATGATTGTGTTGGTAATTGACGGGTTTGAAAATCAAATGACAGTTTTGGAAATTATCTTTCATTTGGTGAATTGAAGAACAAATTTTCAGTTCATAAAGTGATAAGTAAAGAAATATCAAGAAGTTGTTTTGGTTTATATTAATTCAATGTAGTGTCCTTGTAATCTAACATCACCTTGAATATACATTTGATGATTTTGTTCTTAGAAGTTTTCAATGAATTTCACCTGAGTAACTACAGTAGAATGCCAATTATTCGAAGTAATTGGGACCGTAGTCGATTCGGATAATCGGACGTAGACTGGTTATAAAGAAAACCGACCTGTCACACATAGAATAAAACTTATTCACTTGATTTGTGACAGTTCTTTAATGTTATTGAGTTGAAATAAAAAACAAAAATAATAATAAAAATTGAAATATATCTGGACTACAACGAGTTCCAACTTGTTACGACAAAAAAAACGAAAATTACTTGGTTTCAAAAAGAGAAATTGGCCATTCGCTTAATCGGCGTTCTACTGTATATGGTTTCATATTCCGCTGACATGGGTTTCATTTCGACCATATTTCAATTGTTGGCTTGATTATTTTGAGAAAACAACCGGCAGCTGCATTCAATCTCCAAATACAAGTAACCAATTTGCATATGCATTGATTCACTTTCCGACTGTTTTGCATGCAAATCAGTAGCAACATACCCAATGTATGTTCAATTTCTCGTTATTATTGCGACAAATGGAGGCAGGAATGAAACATACGCGAGAAGAGGCACATAAATACACGATAATATCGAATTATTGTAGCAAACAGTTCCAGGCATGAGGTACTGAATGAATCGAAGGAAGAATCATCGAATGGATGTAGATGAAGCTAGCAAAAATCAAAAAATATCCCACACCCTCTACAGAAATGAGAAAATTTGGAAATGTCAATGTATCGTTCTGTTGAACGGAAATGGCTGATTCTCACCCCAAAGGTTATTTGGGCTGAAATCTCCATCATTCACATTGAATTGGTAGGAGTACGAAATATCATGCTTTCTTTAGTTATTTTTAACTGTCATCATTCAGTTTTTCACCTAATGCACAATATTATCTAACAAGCATTCTCATCAATATGCATTTCCATTCGAATAATTGCTCCAACCGTTCCAAAACCTTTCTGTTCACCTTCTTGTTTTAATTTGCATCAAGTTCGCAGCTTGAGCAAAGATCGGTTCACCCCAAACATTATACACACTTGTGCTCTGAACTTCCGAGATTTCAGCATACGCATTATTGAACAGATTGGAATTGCACCCATCTGTTCTGTCATATAGCGCATGGAAACTCTCCAGACAGAATCCCTTTGAGTTCTCTTCGCTAATATCCTGGTGAGTTTCACCTTCATTATTGCGGGAAAATGGTTTTATTACTTTCTATTTTTGTATATGAAAACTTTTCAGATTGAGAAATGCTAACAAAAATATTCTGATTCTTATTTTTATCACTATTAATATGTTTCAGGATATTTGTGGTTGAAAATTTTATTCTAACATTGATTGTCCCAAGCTGATTATATAGAGTCCCGCTTCATTTCAGGTGATGCCACCTTGAAGTCAGGTAGGCCTGAAATGTCTACAACTATTTAATTTTTGAAATTCCAAATTTTCTTAAACATGCATCGCGGATGACATCTATTTCCACCGTTCCCAAGCTTAGGATATTCTCAATGTTTTTCACGAATATTTGATACATCAACGACATATTTGTTCGTGGGTTTCAGGAAAAGTGTGCGTGAACCCAAATTAATTTATGATATGCAGTATTATTTAGGTTGCTATCAGTGACACTGAAAAAGTTGTGATCAAAGTCGCCCATACATAGAATCCCATCCACCCTTGGTGATATTTCGTTTATGATTGTTCCTTTAATTTCGGGTGATTTGCTAGCATTGCCTCTGTAGAACCACTTGAAAGAATTTCATTGTATCCAATTATATTATTAGATCATTATTTCAAAGTGTGCATGTTCTCATGGCTAGTATCTTGAATTGATACCAGTTTTTGAGTTCGTTTTCGAGAGGGAATGTCGTCGAACTGGGGTACAATGTATACAGTAGACATACGAATCACTTTCTGAATAAGAACTCATCCGTCAGTACCTACCATCACCCACGTCACCCACGACAGCAATGATTGTGTCATCAAGACCGTGGTAGAAAGGATAAAGTAAATCTATGAAGGGAGGAAATGATGTCATTAGAGGACCGCATTTCTGGGAAACGTTTGTAGGCTGAATTCATCCTAGCTATAAGACGTAGGTAGATGGGTAGATGGGAGGATTCTGAAAAACAGGGGGTGATAACAATTGTTGAACCCACGAAACATTACATCCGTATAAATCCATGAGTATATAGGAAAAATTTCAACCGTAAAGCAGAGAGTATGGATATAAACAAAAGTTGGATTACGGCACTTCAAGGTACACATTATACTCTTTCAATGATAACTGAAGATATATTATAGAAAAATTGATAAATGCTGATTATCTGACCTCTGGTTCAACGTTAAATACAGGAAAACTGTCAAGTCCGGTATCGGTGAATTCGGCAATCAAGGACACTTCGTCTATTGGCGCATATCGACAATGTCTACCGCAGTTGTAGACGACACGTCCAGTCGAAAAACCTGCAGGCCACCGCTAACAAACTCGAAAACCATTGTCAATCAAATAACTTTTTTTTTGTTTGGAATCGTGTTCAAAATTTTTTCAAACGTATGGAGCTCACAATTATCTTTTTGACAAGAAACATAGCTCACAGGGATAAAAAATACGAGCTTTCAGAAAACGTGTCAAGTATTTTCTCATCGAAAAAAATCATTCAAAAAAGTTTTTCGGAATCATCTTCACCCTGATATTTCGAATACTTTTCCAATCAGAATGACTCACTCATACTCTGCCCACCCCTGTATCTTTTCAACTTCGAATAGTATTCGAAAACTTTTATTTTATCATGAAAAGTTTACGAAACATGTTCGTTTGTTTATAAGGCGAAATCATATCTATTCAACAACTCATAGATAACTGCTATGAAAAATCACACCATTTTTCAGAAATTCAAAGTTCAAAATCATCATATCTCAAAAATTATTGAAATCATAAAATATATACAGAATATATGACTCAAACTATGACCACCCCTGTTTCTTTTTTAATTCAAACCGTGATAAATTCAGATGTTTCGAAATCTCTCCAATGAATCACGTCATGTATTTACACTGATTTGATGGTTTGAATTCGAATGTCAGTAACGATGTATGTGAGTGTTCTTTCTCAAAATACTTATTTCAAAGTATTAAACGACTTACCAACTAGAACGTCAAGAAAAGAAACTTACTTATTTTTCTCAATTTCCAATTAATATGCCGTTGTCAGATTACAAATATATGATCAACGTCTCCCCACCATGCATTGGAGTGTTGATGATAATTATCAATATAATTTTTTCCAAAGTTTTTCAGAAACTTCACTAAGAATAGGGAATAATTGCTGTTTCGACTGCTTGTGAATGAGATTCAACCCCCGAGTATGTATATTTTTATAATTTCATATACAAACGAGTTGCTTTCACAATGTCTTGAGTTTTGTGGACAGGAACATTCGTAAAGGAATTCACTGCACCAAAACTATCTATGATATCATCTTTGTTGATCATTATGTGATTTTTCAAGAAAATGATGAGTATTCTTTATATATCATTTATTGTGACCTGCATATGGGTTAATAAATATCTGGCAAAATGTTCTCAAGGTAACCCAATGGAACTCACTATGGGTCGTAATTGTTGGTTTAGTGAGCCATATAAAACTGGAGGTTTGCTATAATGTGGTGTCAATTGCTTTCTCCTAAAAAGCGTTGATATACTTTTATGTGGTAGTGAAATGTCCTCACTCGTTTTTTCAAATTTTTTGGTATTTTTGCTATACTCTGAGATATCATTAACGATAGCCGATATTTATCCATAATCACAGTTACATTGCCTTTATCAGCAGGTGATATTTTTATTTTATTGTCACTTTTCAATCTGAATGAAGCTTTCCTTCAACGTGAAATATTTGAGTTGATTCTGTGCAGTTTTTCTGAAAACATTTCAATTCGTATTCTATATAATCATTCTGTATATCGTCTGTTAACTGTTCAGCTGTTGTTCCAATAGAAAATTTGGGGTAAATGAAAAATCAATTGCTTTGGTTGGAATAAATTTCTCTGTATCATCAAGTACTTCTGGAGGAGTATTCATGACGGTTCTTTTTATCATTGGGTACTCCTGAAGAGGTGTTTATGGCAGTTTTATTTATAAAGTTTGAGTTGTTTTAATAATTTCTCAACTCACGTCTATATCTCTCTTGAAGAAATGTGAATCTGATTTTCATTTTGTGACTTCTTCGAATCCCATATGGTGATTTGATGCCGGAAAATTAGGGAATGATTTGATAAATAATTTCCTTTGATATCACTATGTTATTGAAAAACACCTTTTATAAGTTATAAGACTGGATCATTCGGTTTCTTTTTGATAATTATGAAGTAGGTTACCTCATGAAAGGTGTTAATGGTCTCCATTTTCTGATATCACAGCCGTGATACGTTGGTCATAGAAAAATAAAAATATCAATAGCGTTAATCTATACGACGCATTTTTTTGTATAGATCACTTGTAACATCAATGCTAAATCCATTGTTCGCAACACTGAACCGTACACTTCGGCTAGTCTAGTTAGCCTGGCTGGTACATTGCCTGCTCTTATCGCGATCAAAATTTCTGGTGCCTGATAGGCAATTTTTTGGAATATGCGACAAATGACAAAATAGTATGGCTATAAATTTTCTGTTCATATGATATTTTTCCATTTGAAAATATGATTCAAATATCGTTCTCACCCTGTATTTTCAGATTATGGAATCCACTAGGCATGTACCAAACTATTATCAATCTAACATGAACCCTTTTCAGCCCAACTTTCATTACAGAATCCATTTGCTCCAAATGCCATACAACCGAACGGTCGCTGACATCCCCTCATATGTTTTGCGTGATCTCCGATATTATGCTCAGGAGTGATTTCAACTCTGCTCGTGGCACTTGCTGCAAATTGGTTTCTCTAAAATACCTTTGTCTTCAGTGCTCCTTCGCCAGGACGTGCAAATTCAAAAAACATGTCCCACAGGATCGGTTGCACTTAAAAGGGCCATCTTGGGTCCACCGGATGTATAATAAAGGGTAGTATGTGAACGTGGGTGTGGGGCGGAATTTGCCGAGAGTGCACGATATATTTTCATAATGTCAGGCTGAGGAAATAGATAAATGTTTCGTAGTAAAGTCATTTACACTGTTCGTATTGCTAACCAATCAGTATCAAAAAAAATTTGGTATCCCATGTGTGAATAATGAAACTGAGAAATGGTCACTGAAGAGTGATTGGAAATTCGAATGAATCATGCTGTATTGTCTTTTGACAATATTGACATAAACAAAATGAACATGAGCTATAGACAAACTCAACTAAGGCCAAAGACTATATAGCTCTTGTGTTTTTTTTCCTTCACATCTCCTGATACATGTAGAGGCGAGCATGAGCCTTACTGAATCGTATTATGCTCTTGATTAGTAACGGATACTATTAATTCACCCTATAGTGGAAGAAGGTAAGTTGTCACTACCGGAGTCAATATTCTCGGTAATATACAGGCTTGATAGCCGTATTGTCGGATGAAATTGGAAAGCTCTCGAATCTCTGTTTATATCCTGAGGATAGATATTATATAAAAGTCAGACAAACTTTTCTTTTTCTTCTTTTTTGTGAAATTCTAAGTGATAACGAATTCGCATCTGCTCTCTCTCTTGTGTCACAAAATGTTCTTCAAAAATCATATCATATCGTGTGAACTTGAAGATAAAAAAAATCATATTCGAGAGTGAAACTTGGATTTTCAGTAGTATCTGGATTATTCGAAATCTTCATTTCAAGTGTATTTAGTTCTGTGTTCGAGTGATTGGAGCTCTGTAAATATTCCAACTTATATTTCGGATGTAACTGTTTTATCTACTATGAGATATCAAATCAAATCAAATCAAATCATCTTTATTGTCTAAAATGAAAACATTTTGTCGACAAAGTCAATAAAAGTTAATAGCTTTAACAATACATTATATGTAACACTAAATGTAGATAATATTTACTTATATACATATAGATAAAATGAAAATGCATAAATAAGAACATATAAATATCAACGTACTACAACGGTTATGACAAAACGAAATTTTAAAACTAATTCCTCGCAGTTGAATCATAGAAAGACTAGAATTGATATGAGAAGTATTCATTCAAATTATAAAAGCATTTTCCCTTCAAGAGGTGCTTAGCAGTTTTTCTTTATTGTTTCAGACCCTTGATATCTGTTATTTGACTCGGTAAGTTATTGTAAATTTGTTTACTTCTATAAATTAGTGACTGTCTCGTCAGAGATGAAACGGGGAACGGAAGGGCGAGTTGTTTTTCATTGCGAGTATGTCTTTCCCTGTTGACGTTCATTAACCTTTCTTTATATTTATGAAGCAAGCATACCGTTTCAAGAATGAAAATTTCATAAATTGTCAAAATCTTATTGTCTGAAAAAACTGGTCTACATGATTCTCGCATTTTAATTCTGAATATAAATCTCAGAGCTCGCTTTTGAAGGACGAATACGCTTTGCAATAGAGTCTGGCTGCCAGAACCCCAAAATGGAATTCCATACCGCAGATGAGATTCTATAAATGAGTAGTATACCATTAATGAAGATGACCGTCCAAGTTCGCGAGATATTACATTGATGGCAAAGCAACCAGAGGATAATTTTTTCTTTAAAGCTGTTATATGGTGGTCAAACTTCAGATCATTGTCAATTTGTACAGCAAGAAATTTTGTAACGGGCTTACTTTCAATCAGCTGATCTCCCAATGTAATTTGTTCAACATTACATTTAAATGCTACTAAATTTGTTTTAGGAATATTCAATGTCAGCTTATTCGCGTCACACCAAATTTTGATTTTTTGAATATCTGCGGAAATAGACTGGAACAAGGTAGTATGATCTTCATTGTGCCAGAGAATTGTGGTATCGTCAGCGAACAATGTTAGGTGTCGAGAAATATCAAGGCAAGATATATCATTAATAAAAAGTAAAAATAAAATTGGGCCTAGAACAGACCCCTGTGGGACTCCACGTACAATCTTTCCCTTCTCAGAAGTATTTTTACCCAGTGATATTGTATGTATACGAACAGATAGTTTCACCATAGCTACTGTAAATTTTTTCTCGAAACTGATGAAATATTAATATTATCACATCAAAAGATTACACAACTTCTCTTCAGAAATGATAGTAAAAATTATGAATTAATTTACGATCCTGAAAATACCCCGAGTGAATCTAAGGGTTTGCTATATACAAACGACGACTTCATAGAGCATCTGAGGTTAGGAAATGGCTTGTGAATTGTTGATCCAAATCGTAGCGTCAGTACATTTCTGTGGATGTGATTCACGAAAAACTATCCAGAAGTCACAATTCATGCAAAAAATAATAGCACCTCACAATTCACTTTATTCTAAATGAATTGAAGTCAATAAATTGAGTTCACTGAACATGAATTCGATTCAAATTGATTGAATTCACAATTCTGTCCAACTCCGAAATAAAACAAACATGTCTAAATTTTTTCAATTACAGAAAAGACCACATGATATCTCTGCCTGCATCATGAAAGGCACGCGCTGAATCCAAGAATGTTTTACAATTATTTTACAGTAGACTACGCCAATAGTGTGGACAGAAACGTCTTTCAACTAATAGCCAACGTTTTCGGGCAATGAAACATATTCGTCAGTGAAATTTGCGTTCCATATTCATAACACTGCATATTGAGGGTTCAGAGAATGGTGAAACACCTTGTGTCTATATGAGTATAACAAACGGGTTTCCTTGCATGTCTATCTCAAACAAGTAACCCCTTCACAATGGGGTATGACGCACATAACAAACGTAAAAAAAATCAATATCCCTTGGATGAATGAGTTCACTTCTCGAAGCCAGACAAGCTGAATTCTTTTCTCGAAGAAATATATCTCGAGCTCATGAGTTGGTGCATGAATGATTTACAGAACCCATAACAATACATTATTCATCGTTGCTGTGAGAATGCTTCTTCAGGGGGAACATAACTTAGAGGTATTTTCTACTCAGTGTGTGGATAATACAGTTAGCTAATGGCATTGGCCGTTACTGGATCAAAATCCATGATAACGTAATGAAAATTCACTTTGCATAATCCCACTATTTCAAACCGACCCTTACGTTACGTAATTGACATATGTTTGGTAATGAACACACGTGTATTCTAAAATAATGGCGGCCTCTCCTGAAATTGTTTTTGACAAATGACGGGATATTCAGCGAATTGCTGTTTCGAATCCTCCAAGAAATTGAATTTAAAATGATATTTCAGGGATATTTATTTTTAACAATTCGTGGATTGGTACTGTATTTAGTTATATCCATTGTTCTACCTACTTGGTGTCGTCCACTGTCTCGTTGATCATAGACAATAAGGGGTAACGGAGAAATTTTAAATTTATACTACACCACCAGAAATTACCGCACTAGCATAGTGGCAGTATAGAAAATTCAGTTCGCAACTCGAGGATAAGGCTAGATACGTGCACTCACGAATTGCCGCACTCGGCTACGTCTCGTGCTCACAATTTTCGCTCGTGCGTAGTAGGCTACTTATTACTTACTTACACCTCACGTGATATTATATTATGGGTAGAAACACATCATGGAATTTTTTTTTAATTATGATGATACCGCTGTTCCGCAAGGGAGAATGTTGATCGGACCATCGAGAAATACCATAAGCTACTGCCTAATTTGAGGTTTGCGTATAGAATCAAAAAACTACTAAGAGAAAAAATACCGTAGCGTCTTATACTATGATACTCTTGTCATCTGTATTTTCTTTTGATAAAGGAACGTCGAATATATCTCATAGGGAATTATCCAAAAAAGTGAGATTTTCAGATCTAGGCAACCATCCCGTAGCACTATTGGTCGAGATCTATGCCATGATCAACCCCTATCGCATTGTAGGCTCCATTAGTTTTATCGATACAATCATCAAACATCACATGAATCAAATTCGTATGAGTCCTTTCATGATGTGGAGTGAATGTTTTGTTCAGTGATATGCATCAATCCACCGTACCGCACACACACAATCCATTTTGCTGAGAATATTTGGCACAAACTTCGGTTCGACCTCAATTCTGTTGATGCTTTCCGCATGCAAAGACGTTATCCGAAAGCATCGAGGCGAATTGCATCAGAAAACAAGGAAAACAAACACAACCGAACATGTAAAGATTACCTCAAATCTCCGCGACTCGGCGACCCTACAAACATTTTTTCAATTCAAAGCAAACATCGGTTTCTTGACTTTCTATGGAAGGCGCTGTCTGTGCTGTTATCTTATGACCAAAGGCTTGCGAGAAACGTGTGTTGTTGAAGGGATGTTGGCAAATAAACGGAAAGTCTATGAGGGACAATGTTTTCGAACTTTTTCACAGGAATTTGTATTCAGAAAGGGAACAAGGAGTTTATAGTAGTGGAGTACATAGTCCGCTCTCTGTGAATTGCAGGGAAATGTAGGACATCTGGACAACAATAAATATATATGATGGGCTTGATTATGAATTTCTCTCTGGCTTTCGACTTGAATGATTGATTTGTGAGTTATCAAAGTATGGTGTGTAGGGGCGTATCAATGCATCTCCCATTTGAGAAATTGCCAAAAAGAAAAAATCAATCGATACATGGATGCGTTGAATATATCATGGCGTTCAACACGGCTCGACTTTGGGATTTTTCCTGGATGGTGTTGATGCGAATAATCCAAATAATATATTGTTACGATCTTTCCTTGGGTTCGCTTATAAAAACACCAAACAACACTAAACTACTTTTATTATAACTCTTTCTATCACAGCACAATACAATACAATCGCTTAATTTGCTCCGCTAACTTTCCAATGCTCGGTACTAAAACTCTCTGTACTAACAATTCTGATAAACTCTCTCTAATACATACTCTCTGTTATACAAATTCTACACACCTCTTGCACTTAGCAATAACGAAGCTCTCTCCACTTAGCTCCACTGAACTCTGAATAACTCTGCTGAATAACTAACTCTGCTCCGAATGTAAACTTCCGAATAACTTACTCTGCCCGCGACGAAGTCTCTCCCGTATATATACCTGCGTACGCCTATGAAGAATCTTCGCAAATTCTCCACACGCGATTTACGAGTTCCTGGAAAATGACATTCACTCCAAGCGCGATCCTTCATCTGCGTTTACGATCTCGTCAGGGCCGGCACTAGGAGAGCGCTAGGAGATTTGTAACATTATCCCCCTCTCAATTTTGATCGTCCCGATCAAACAATATCTTGTTATTCCCATCATAACAGTCTCTCTAGGTGTACGACTTTCATTTTTGTTCTAGGCCTACGTTGAACCCTGTACACCACATCATTCATCCTACGACGGAGGTTGTACAGCCTTACTCGATTTCCTCCTTGAAATCCGCCAGTATTTGCCTTCCGATAGTTCTGCGCCTTCCTCCTGTCAATACACTCTAGCATCTCTTGTTGTTTACTGAATTGAACTCTTCTTGATGGTTGTTGAATCGAGTGGAATGTTGACTTCTTGTTTAACCAAGAATTTACTTCCAGTTGTTTTCAACTAGGAAATATCACATTTTCCTCCAACTCGACACCTGGCGGCTCTCACAGGGATGGCTTGTTTTGTCTTCACCAGGATCTGTCCGAAAACCGATTTGTTGGTGGAATCATCCGATGGCCAGGCGCTGCATTCAAGATAATTATTCACTGTGACACGAGCTACTTCTTTTCACATCAAATCCAGCGGATTTCTCCCATTTTTGGGGCATCGTGGTTCCCCAGGCATTGCCCTCTTCTTTTGCCTGAGGGGGAATGAGCAATTCCTTCCTTTGCCTCCAAACCTTATAAGTGTTTTGCTAATTCAAATGGAATATGTTAATTCACTAAATAATTTCATTGAATGAATTGGTCTTATCCCAACATGAATATGAATATGAATCACCAAATGAACATGTTTTTGAGCCTGATGATTCACAGTGGTTAGCTGCTGAAGCAACATCATAGCATACAAATTCACTACAATTGTTATAGTACATATTTCCCATTCTTCCTTTTTTATTCAATTTTTAGTTGAATAATCCTTTTGGCGATATTTTTCTTCAGCTTGTTGACAATCACCTGCTCTTGTAGGGTTATTCGATTTTCAAATTCGCAGATAATAAATTAATCCCTTTTCAAATATTTCCATGAAATGCCCCTGAATACTTTGGCCTTGATTTATAAATATTACTTCTCATTGCATTGTTCTATAAATACCGCTTTTGTTGATTATACAATCATTTGAACATTTAATTTCATATTGTTTTTGTGATTGTCCTGGTTTTCACACATGTATAGCATTATTGTTATTGTAGTTTGCTTGTTGATGATTTGATATTATTCAATTTAAATAATGAAAGAAGTTTTGAAGAGGTTTTTTCGGTTTCTTTCTATGAATCGAAAAAACAGCAGAACTCCTTTGAAACAAGTTTCATCCATTCTGCTCTTTCAATTCAACTAGAAAACAGTTATCATGTCTTCTTCTCATTTCTCACCTATATTCAGTGGTCAGGCCAAATTTCATCCATCACTATGTATCGTCGGAAAAACTCTGCTGTGAAACTTTGTGAAATATTTCACTTCAATGGTTTGTTTGAATATGAATGCAGTACCTGAACTTTTATGAGAAATGGATAGTTTGTTTTTGCTGTTTTAAATAATTCAAATATCCACAAAACAGCATATGAAACTTCTATGATGCATGTTTTCACACTGTGACTTGCACATATTCAAATACATAACCAATTAATAAAAGTGATTTTCAAAATGTTCATATGGGAACCTGCTCTGACAATGTGATTACTTCAAATGCATTGTACTCTTCTCAACCTTTATTTTTCATATGTCATTTAATTCATCTAATTTCCTCATTGTACTATCCACTTTCCTTGGTAATTGATTTTTTGGTTTCCTGTTTTGATTTATTTAAATTTATCTAATTTCCAAAAACTCATTTCATTCCTTATTGGGTTTGTGAAAAATTGCTAGCTGATGTTCTCAACTTTCCTGAATGTATTTAGTATTTGTCCTTTGATTTATTGATTTTTTTGTCTTTCTAATTTTTTGAGTGTTTTTTTTTTGTCGTTATTTTTCAACATTGTTTTGGTTCTTTCCTTTTCATCTTTCAAGTTTGAGTCTTTTTGTTTTTCTTTCTTTTCCTTATCTTTTGATTTGAAATGGTGAGCTCCCAAATGCCTGAATAATTTAATTAAGAGCCATAATACAATTAATAATGATGAGATTGCTGCAAGATAATTAAATTGAAAAGTGATAAACCTGATTATAAATACTTCCTAAATAGTTTCTCTTTAAAAAAATCCAGAAATGCTTTTGATCTTAAAAAGGGAATGTAGCTTAATTGACATCCAAATTGGAATGAGATTCACAAATTTCACATAAATCAATGTATTGATTTAGTTGGTGACTTGATTGGTAGCAGCTTTGCACGACCACATATGATGTTTAATTAAAAATTTAATTCAATGGTATTGCCATTTAATAAAAAATTTAAGGTTATTTCCATTGCCCGGAAATATTTCCATTGATGGATTCTCATCTGTCAATTATTTTAATGATTTCATTCTGAAAATCGGCCATTGACAAATTGAATATTAATCGATTATTTGAATATGTAATCAATTTGAATATATGAAAGATAATGGCAATTGGGATATCATTTAAATTTTAGGTAATGCAGCAATTATGATAAAAAATAAACTTGATATATACTATTTGAAAGATGACTCAAATATATGATGCAAGGACAATAAACCAAACTGAGAATGAAGCAGCAGCCTGCTATTTTAAAACAAATATTTTTTTCTCAAATACAGGCACATAAATATCCAACTATTGAATAGTTTATGAACTTTTAAAAACGTATATAACTTAAATTTCAATTATTTGGGCTTTTGGTAACTAATTTAATCATTATAGTAAATTTGGTAGCATGATGAACTTTCACGTCGTTAATTCAATTTTAATTGAATAAATTATTCAACAATTAGTAATGAAAAAGATTATCTAAAAACATACAGTTTTTTTATGTGAAAAGATATACATATGTATCAAATAAACACAAAAATGATACAAAGCAATATAATCATAAAGAAATATATTTACATATCAATAACATGTTGAGATTTATTTCCTCCTTTAATTGAGTTGAGTAGATATCCTCATTTTTTCATAAACTGGTTTGTTATTTTTATCATTTATATGACAAACATTTTGAAGAGCTTTTTTTCATTTAAATGATTTATTCCCAATTCAATGAAGATTCTTTAAGGAATAAATTCAATAATTTAGTGAAGCATTTATTTATGTTTATATCCTTTAAGATGGTGATGTATAAAAACAGCCAAATTTTTCATGACCCTTACTGTAGCACGACAACATGGCGACATTGGGTATTGGAAGATATTACCATTATATTAGCAACAACAACATAACCAAATAACACAAACAATAAGACAATAGTTGGATATGCTAAAGAAGATATTGACCGCTTGTTGATCCTTGTGGTAACAAATTCAATTATTTTTGATTTTTCTGTATTCCTAACGAATCTTTGGTTGGTCTTATTGTATGAATCAACAAATGTTTTATTAATAATTTCATTTTTGATCATTTTTTTTTTTTATAAATATAACTTTTTATTTTATCAAATAATTTAAAATTTATAACACCATGCTAGCTGAAACTTCCCTCAAAAAAAGTCATTGTATTCCGGCATTGATTTCACAACCTCATATGGAAATGTGGTTCTCAACAAACTGAACACTTTAACAGAACAATATGCTCATTTTGAAGATGATCAGGATTCATATTAAACCTAATGTGAATGTTTGAAGACTAATAAAAATGGAATATTATTGAAAAATGATTGGATGTGTGTGTGGCTCTTAGCATTAGTGAAAATCGCTCAGAGATCTGTGATATTTTTTCTTGGTATTCAAATACGAATATACTCAATGCCAGACGACACTAATATTTGTACCATTGTCATATATTTCAATACATCAAGTGATGACATTTAAAATTTTTCATTAAGTTGTTGTGATTGAAAATTATTTCAATATCATTTTTGCAATTAACGTAAGATTTTTTGAAATTGATCGCGATTATCCGAAAATGTGTGATATTAATCAATAAAAGGATTCAATTTTCTATAGTCGATTTTCCTTCAAACGGTTCATAATAAAGTAAATCATAAAAGTGGGGATGTCAGCAAGATGGTTGATTCTTTTT
>JAVJAQ010002404.1:0-65687 GCA_032362365.1 Zygogramma bicolorata | reverse complement strand
AGGTCTTACTAGTTTTTCCAGAAAAATGCATTGGTTTTTGGTTATTGTACGTAGACACTTTCATTTTTGGCGTTTGAAAATACCAGTCCACTTTCAACAAGCAATTATTCAGTTTGTAGTGGGTTTGCATACATCACAAATAAACAATCGCCTTTGTTTTTTCAAAAGCTATAATTTTGCTCTCCGCAGGATTTTCGATTAGATGCATTATTTTCCAGTTATTCGCGAAAAAGGATCGAAAAACGTTTTTTGTTTTTGACTGAAAACCGACAATTTCACTCGTGAATAAGTCGAAAAGTATTGCTTTTCAGAAAAAACTTCATTGAACAAAAAGTGCTTAGACTTAGTCAATCTATTCATTTCCGCATTCATTTCCAATGAAAATTTTTTCACCCCCAAGAAGGGGTGGCATCCACCCCCAGGGAGAAAGCAACCCTCGGCACAGGGTAGATTTTGAAAAAGAGTGTATGTAGATCCTGAATCCAAATTTTCATGCGAATCGGTGCTGTATGGGATAAATACACGGGAAAATGGTCATAGACTGGACTAATATTTATACTTTTCGAGTTGATGACATTTTACGGATATTCATCAATATTTACTAAACTATAGATATTACAGGAAATATGAAGCTTGATTTTTCAAAGCACTCGACGAGATCTACAAGTTACCTCATTCGACAAATTTCAATTAACACAGTGGTTTCGGAGATATAACATTTTATTTCGATTTTTCAAATATCCGATTTGAAATTTTCAATATTTCCCGTACTATTGATATCAGAGGAAAAATGTATAGAGGTTTTTTATAGTTTTCACCTTGATGAACATTATTCTACTCCTAATGATTTTTTATTCTCCCATTTGTTCTCGAGATATTTCAACATGTAACAAAAATGAAAAATTGATTTCGGAATTTTCCCAATTTTCCCTATTTTCTTATTTCTTTAGAAAAAAATGTTTCGCCCGAATGCTATAGACTATCATGAGACCTATAGACGACTTTTTTTTTGTTTTTGGATTACGAGCCACGGTATGGTCAAGAGAGTGTTTTAAAACAAACTGACGCGTGACACAGAAAAAACTCGTAAAATCTAAATAGATTTTAAATTTTTTTTTTCTCAGATAAAAGTTGTAGCAGAAGGTTTGGAAATTTCATTGATAGCGAAACAAAATTTCTGCTATCGAAACTCTAATAGCCATAGCAGAAATAAAAAAATGTCGGAAAATGCCGGAAAAACTACTTTCCCGTTTTCCGACCCTTTCGGAAAACAATAGGGTCTAATTACTCTCCGAGTTTCAAACCGGCATCTCTTTCCATCCGACCGCTATCGAGTTTCAAAGAAAAAGCTACGCCGGACAAACACACACACAGACAAAAAATCAAGTTGGGCTAAATAGGCCTATTTTTCGACGCTGATAATTTTTTCCAAATGAAATTTTTCGATATCTCATCGAATAAAAAAGTTGGGTCCGCTGCCCGGTAAAAACGCGGTCGCTGATATACATTGATTAATACTTACTCGATGTATAATATATAAAAAATATCTCCATTGATAGATTCGTCTGTCAATTATTTTAATGATTTCATTCTGAAAATATGCCATTGACAGATTAGAATCTGTCATTGACATTTTAATCTGTCATCGACATTTCAATCTGTCATCGACAGATTATAATCTGGCAATTGAGATATCATTTAATTTTTACATTGGCACTAGCACGCCGTCGTAAAAAATCGACACGTACAGATGTTGCTCTTTTCAAAAAGCAGCTCATTTCGGATTGATTGCAGAGGACAAATGTAACCAACTTGTCGAAATGAAGCCACTTACGTTGTTCGAAACCAATGTTTTCTCCAGATCACGTACCGTGAACTGTGACAGCGACTGGATGAAAATCATATCGAAACTTCAAGAACGGTCCTCATTAGCTCAAGTCTCGATTCCTTGTCGTTATAGTCGGTTCATGGATTTCATCGTCCATTCAATATTCGAATTGAACGATCTGGATTACTCTCCGAACAATTCATTCGTTGCGGTAAATCTGAAAGAAATCACCGCCAAATTCCCTTGTATGAATTTCGTGAGTGAATGTGTAACGCTCGTGGGAGAATATTTCTGCCGAATTCAGGACACAAAGTAATTCCCCAGAAGCGACAATCATCGCTAGAATGTGTTCCCCTATTTAAAACATCATCTAGGTATTCTTGTTATTTACAGCATTGAGTTGTGTAAGGGGTGGAATATGTAGCACATTTTTCATCAACGTATGTTATATTCAGCAAATCGTTTGAAGGCTCCGTTTGCACTTTCAAATCATAAACTATTCTATCACCAATTCGATGAATTATTATTTTAAGGAATGATTTGAATTAGTCCCATCGAAGAGACTAGTTTCTGTTGAGTTATGTTATATATGTACTTCGCAGGGGTGGTGTCGCTCCAGACCAGCACCCCAATTTTTCATCACATGACCCCTGCCCTCCTACGTCACAGAACAAGGTCCACACTCACAATTCAGCTATGGAAGAGGTGTCTACAGCTATATTCCACCCAGCGCAACCTAACCCAAGTAGCACAAACATATAAGACCGATATTGGTTCAATACTACAAGAATATTAACCATATATTGTAGATATCATATTGGCCACAAAAAAAATGTGAACATTTGATCAATATTCGAAAACAATGTAAGGTTATATCGTTTTGACTATATTAGTACAATATGGTAAATGATGTATCGACCAAAAATGTATATTCGATTGATTTCACTTAATAATTCTTAGTTTTCGTATTCGGAATTATTCATTTCTTGTTTATCAAATAGTTAACTTGAAAATTTTACTCATTCACATGCACTAACTGAAAACTTACCTGGAAAAAACTCTGGCTGCTACGGGGCTTGAACTCACGACCTTCACTATGGAAATATCATTATCGACAACTAAACGCTCTACGGGACGGATATACTCGTTTCGAAGATGTGGTGACATCAGGTTAGTTATGTTCGAGACAATATTGAAATGTTAGAAAGTTTAGTAAAAATGAAAATATATTTGAAAAATCATTGGCGGATCACTGCCTTCTGTGATGACGGTTTGGAAAATCCAAATTGCTATGCAGAAAGTTCTGGATGTAATTTTCTGGTATTGAATTTCGCCATATCCCTTTTTTTTCAGAATAATGCACCATGAATATTGCGTTACCAATATTGATATATGTTTGAATACACTAAGTGATCACTCTCAAAATTCCGGTTCCCCTTTAGGTTGTGATTCGAAAATTATTATTTGAATACGTCCATTTTACTGTGGAAACAATATTCAAGCAATCTCAGAATTCGCATATCGAAATTGCAGTATTGTGTCAATATACCACCTAATGTGATAATACAATATTGTTATTAGGCTTTCAAACAGTGTCGGATATATATAGGATTCCGATGATGAAAATTGGGTTTATACAAAATGTGCAGAAAATATTGGAATATTATTCATTATCATCTGATTTGGTAATATTGGTAATGAGTAATCAAACCCAAGTGAACCTTACCTACAGACTGCATAAGAAATCTCTTGTCAATTTTCCACCAAAAGTCATATTGATTGATATTCATACTATAATATTGGATTAATCTGAATTCGGGGTTCAGCCAATATGATGTGCTAATTGGGGAGTTTCTGTCATTCTATCAATTAATTTTTCCAAGAGAGAATCTCACTGAAGATGTGTGAATTGTTGGTAACAACTCTCTGTATTGTCAAAGAACTTTCATGACCAATCCATCTTTTTTTATGAAACATTTTTTAAAAATTCCTTCATATCCTAGGAAGCTATCAGAAAACAGTTATCCATGGTATTATAATTCACTTGTTTTCATACTGTGCTGTGTTTTTGTAAGTGCTTTCATATACGAACTCCATCTGGAAAAGACCAAAGAGAATCAGGATAACTTGGTCCGATCATGGAGTGAAATTTACAGCTTCACCACAAAAATCACACTACCAAAAGAAAGCAGGCACTCCAGTAATTTTTATATTGGATCATATCATCACAAGTGGACACACAATGAAAATGAAATATGAGAACAAGGAAGGCGTAGCAAACCAAGAAACATCGAGAGATCTGGAGCTGTAGTAATCCACAGAGAGTGGAAGGCTGTATCATAAGAATATTTCAGGAACGTATCTACATACTCATCAATGACAAATTCTATCAAACAAGCATGAATATCACCACCAGAACACCATGCTATGTGAGTTGAATTCGAATAAGCATTAGTTTATTGACATACTACAAAAATTCTTGGAAAGACATAATAAATTCCTCAGTTTGATTACTCCAACCATTTAATCTCTGGCTCATTTGAGGTATAGTGTTCATGAATATCGGATTACAGAGAGAAGTTAATATGTTATATAAGTATATCTGAACAACGGTTACTGCTGTAACAGTTATAACTTTCAAATCCACAGAGGAAAATTTGCAGCTAACTTTGTGGATACTTGTCATAGCAGTAATTTATACTTATATGACTGAAATTCTCAGTATCTTGCACTCTCCAAAAGTTTGAAGGAACAAAATGTTTGGACTTTGTTGGAAATTGGAATGAATCAAGTTCGTTCAGCAGCTTTACCCAGAATGTCACCAATCTGATGGCACCAATTTCAACAGTTGTTTTACGCTATCGTCCATATACCCATTACCACCAAGCAGTATTTCATTTATTCGAGATGGCTTCTTCTACTATAATTATTTTTATCTATCTATATGCCCACAACCCGTTTTATAATGAAATCCATTACGATACAGATTTTCATTACGATACAGATTTTCAACCAATAGAAACCCATTATTTTTTAATCAAGCATGATGTACATGCTCTGAATTTGACGTTTGTCAAGTCAAAATCGGTATAGGTATTAAAATTTTTAAGAATATAGCCAAACTTCGATAATCATAACAAAATGTCTGATACCAGCAATATGGGAGGATCACCTTCGACACCTTCACCGAAAGAAATACATTTAGAATGAATACATTTTTGATTTGACAAATGCATGATTTATTTTTTTTTTCATCAAAAATTGTGAGCTTTTCGTAGCCGAGCCGTCTGTGGCGCTGAGATTGATTATTCTAGATGGAAGAGACATTCGTTCGAATCCGGCCTCGAGTACCTTTTTTTTTTGATTATTTTTGATCTCCTTTTCATATCTCATCGTTTTTTTTTCTCGAAGTAATACTATTAATTACAATTCTGTAGGATTTTTCAAAGAAATTCGTTTAATTAGTATTATTGTGTGCAATACAAATATAAATATAATATTTGTAGTTCTTCACTATTTATTGGGTGTAGATAAAATAGCGTATGCAACCTCTCATGTAATGGTTATTAATACACTCGCATAAACCATACGAAACTCACCTTCGGCTCGTTTCGTATCCCGGTTTAGGCTCATGTATTAATAACCATCATTACACGATCGTTGCATAATATACTATTATTTACACCCGTACTCTAATAATACACTTATATGCCCACAACCCGTTTTATAATGAAATCCATTATGATACAGATTTTCATTACGATACAGATTTTCAACCAATAGAAACCCATTATTTTTCAATCAAGCATGATGTGTAAGCTTTGCATTTTGACGTTTGTCAAGTGAAAATCAGTAGGTATTGAATTTTTGAAGAACTCAGTCAATTTTCGATGATCGAATGAAAATGTCTTGCAGCAGTGATATAGAAGAATTACCAGTGGCTCCTACACAGATGTCTTAGACAAGAAAAAAATACAATCGAAAGGATAATATTTTTCATTCGACATATGCAACACATATATTTTTATTTTCGACTAAACCGAATGAGCTATCATGGCCGAGTGGACAATGGCGAGGGCAGTGATCAGAAACGTCCGGGTTCAAATCCTGACCTCGGCAGAGACTTTTTTTCATTTTTTTTTTCTTTTCATTTCTCATTGTTGTATTTTCCGTGGTTATACCATTAATTATAATTTTTTAGAATTTTTCAAAGAAATACGATTGATTACCCACTATTATTGTGTTCAATATAAATACCTGATAATATAATAGTTTTAGTTCTTCTTCATTTATTGGGTGTAGATAAAATAGCGTATGCTACTCTCATGTAATGGTTATTAATACACTCGCATAAACCATACGAAACTAACCTTCGGCTCGTTTCGTATCCCGGTTTATGCTCATGTATTAATAACCATCATTACACGATCGTTGCATAATATACTATTCCATACAATGGCCGTCATTCATCATTCGTCATATGCGACTGATATAAACTGAAACAGCATGGCAGAAATCTGAACAGCATTCAAATTATGTCTTGGATTATCAGAAAAGACGAATCTAACATTTATTCATATCTATTTCAATGAAATGAAATTGATGAGATTGTTCGTACGTGTCTGTACTTTTCTCCATTCACCATTACCAAAGAGCACGATGGAAATGGATCTACGCATGTAAATAAAATCAGGCTAACAGAGTGGCGAGATTTTTCCAGAGCGAATATTCATTGAGTATCATAAAAAGCCCAACATTCACGAATGATCCTCATCCAGCCGTCACTTTGAATAATCTGCAAACATTTTCAACGTGAGGCATTTGTATTCGTTAGAGCAACATTTTCATTCTCGTGAAAAATCAAGCCTAATGTAGTGACTATTGCGAACGCAGAAAATATACATTTGTCACTCTATATTAGCGCACTGAACACAGAGATAAAATTCAAATTCGACCTTTATGAAAAGGTTCAAAGGCGTAATATTCCGAACGAGGACCGGGAAAATGTTTCATGAAACAAATTGACTATTTTATATTTTCCGATTCGAGTAGGTGGAAGTTCATGAATGGGAGGGAAACTTTTCCAATTATTACTTCATCACGTTGATGATCACCAACAGGGAATTTTTTCCATTTCTCGAATTAATGGAAGAGAGTTGGATCAATAATTCATTTTGTTTCAACAGACATTCAATAATGTCCACCGGTAGCAGATTCCTACTGAACTTTTTTATGAATAATCAAATTATTATTGAGTCGGAGAGAAAAGTTCTAGTCATATGGTTTGTATTATAAACCATATCGGGAATAAATCTATCATATATTTTCTGGTCATTCCTTATCTCAATCGATGACTCAATATCAATATCTGAAAGAATCGGAATTACACTCATTTCAATTTGACTAAAATTGAATCATTACTTTGGTAGGACACTGAAGTCGAAACTCTGTTCCAATAGTTGTGTTGATGACTGTGACACGGAATCGGAGAATGTGGCTTTTCTGAGATATACTGACTATTTTCTTTTTGCAAATAGTTGAAAAATAACCATACAAAAATTAGTATTTTCTTTGATTCTGTTATAAACTGGGTTGAATTACTCACAACATATAAATCATTGCTTCCAAGAAATTGTAAATGGGAGTTCAAGTCAACTTAAGTACTGTAAGAAAATAGTATTTCCAGCGATGAACTTTCCCCAACAGTTATAGGTTAAGGAAAATAGTTTATTGTTCACCAGATAGGAAGAGCCTGATATTCCTGGATGACTGTGAAGATTGCTGAGTCGAGGCGCAAGGCGAGACTTATAGACCAAGAGCCAGAGCCCAGAAAATTCTCTGAATTTACTAAGCCTGGTTTTTTCATGGCCTAAAAAAGAATGAAAAAATTTAAAACAGTGAACGAGGCACGAATCGTTTTGTTTTCAAAAACGTATAAATGTTCTATAACCACCAAAGATTCGTTAAAAAAAAGGAAAAAATGTTGATGGATCAAGTATGCCACCATCAGAATCAGATTTGACAAAACAATTTTCAACAACGGATACGTGTTCTAATACCACCGTTCAAAATAAACGTAAAAAATGTTGATGGATCCAGTATGCCACCATGTGAATCAGAATTAATGCAACAATTTTTAAGAGCGAGCTACATTGCAAATATTTGGCGAAATGCACATCGAAAAGTAACGACAGAACTACTGTCTCTAATCGATCACGGGTGGAAAATAAACAACAATAATATGAATTTGATTGGTTCCAAGGCGATCAATTACCACAATTCGTCAAAGATGTCGGTCGCTCAATCTCCTAAGGAAAATTCAGGTATGAAAATAATAGTGTTGGCAAAGTTCAATGCTTCATATTTAATGTGAAAAATAATTTTTTTATTGTTTATAATAACAGTAATTATATTGATTTTTCAGATTCCCAACCCGAAACTCAATCGAAAACGACAGAGCTTGACAATTCTGATCGTGAGAGCGAAATGAATGAATTTGATGATTCGGACCAAGAATTTGATGAGTAAATTAAGCAAATATTAGTTGTAATAAATATTATCTAGGAGTATAATAACTGTTATATATTGTTGTATTATTATTACTGAATGGCCTACTTACTTATTTCGTTTATTAGATAATAAGGAAAAAAGCAAACCGCCACCTGCGACGCCAAGCCCGCGCGAAATTGTCATTTCAATTTTTGCTGACTGACGGGCGTTGTCCCGCAAAATCGATAACTGATTTTTTTTTATGTTTCATATAGCATTTATTACCCCCACAAAAAATTTGAAGTGTAGTAAATTAATTGCACCGTATTTATTTTTTGTACATACATTGCGACCGACTGACCAGCTCCGTCCCCATATTCAGCTAACTGACTGTCGTACTCTTTATGTATATTCAATATACAATCTGTATAACGATTTTCAGCTTCATTAAATTCGTTTTATCACCTCGGCAGGTACGGCAGGTTCGATAGCGTACCTGAGACACCTGTTCTCAGTTTCGCCTGACTGACCGCAGTATGTTTGTGTACAGAGAATTTTTTGGGCTCTGGCTCTCCGTCTATTAGCAATATGAAGGTCCAGGAATGTGGCTTTTTCTAGGAGGTTAACATAATATTTTCTTACCGAATCGTTTGGAATTCTACAGATATCAATAAATTTTAAAAAAATCGCGACTAATTTCATTAACAGATAAATGGTGCTTTCAGGATCATAATAAAATTACCATGGAAACAGTTTTTTTTTCTATTCATGTAGAAAATTTTTGAAGGAAATGTCTTTTTCTCGCAGTAAGGAAATCTTGTCATTTTCTTCAAATAATTTTTATGGAATATCAAAATTTCCTAGCGATTTGCGAAAAAAAATTCATTTATGGTATTTTCGTATCGAACGTCTGTATTTGTCTCTGAATAATACATTATGTACAGATTGAATAGAAATTCAAGTGGAATTTTTTTTTTTCATCTTATATTGGGTTTTTTCGAAGTGATCGATTATTTCTGTTTTTCAGTGATTTCATTCATGGTTCAATTGAAACATTATTTTCATTTACAATTTCAAAGAATTTTTTTTTCATCTCAGTACATTATTGAGTAGCAACAATACTCAATCAGTTCTAGACAAGAACAAGATTTTCATCTCTCAATCTAAAATATATATCGTGGGGTTTGTTACTGCTTCTATATTCTTGAATTAAAGAATTCTGAATTCCATGGGGTGAATGTTGCTTCATTATATCATACCACGAAAAATGAAATAAACTCAGAGACAATGAATGATTATTTAATAACAATTATATTGAAACTTCAATGATATTATTGATTATGAAACGGATCAAAGAGTGATTGCATCTACCGGTATTTGACTTCGAGTTTCTTTACATTGAACATTGAACCACAGTTCTCACTGTCATCTGTTATTTCCAGTAATTGGTCCTTGTTTGCAGAAATCTCTATAAAGGTCATTGAACGAGTTCGTATATTTTGAAGTGCCGATATTCATGTTCTGTTCACATTCTTATTTCCCCCCTATACTGTTGGAGTTGGTCTTATGGTTATGGATTTCTATAATCATTCTGTACACTATGAAAATATCGGTATCGGAGGTCGAAACTCTAGACATCACCTAGAAGATGGCAAATGAGACTTTGCCGAAACGTTGTGACAATTATATTTCAGATGATCAAAACAACAAAACACGGATATATATATATATATATATATATATATATATATATATATATATATATATATATATATAATATATAAACTAGATTTGAGAGTTCTCAGGTTTGCGCTCTATTTACTAATAAAACTCATTTGTACTTGTTCTCAATATTTCGCTAATGTTTATTAGCTTCATCAGGAGAGAAGCTACAAAGAATATGACAAAATTGTAGAAAATCAAATCGAAAATCACAGTTCTACTCACAATCATAGAATCAATATTCCTGGTGCGTTTATTGTCTTAGGAAACTGAATCAAACTACCCATGCTCTCATAGTTACTGCCTCACTTAACCATATAACAAAGTGTTATCTTCAGAAAACAGCCCACTATCAACTTGTGTATTATATATATATATATATATATATATATATATATATATATATATATATATATATATATATATATATGCAACAAATTGCGAGATTCGCGAGGAACGTCTGATAAACCAAAGTTTTCTGCCATTACACTCGTGTATTGTTGTCACTTCTGTTGACAACAAGCCCAGCGGATGGTTTCGGAATTTTCATCCGAAAGCCTCCGTGCAGAAAGCTCCATTTGGAACCACAAATCTGCAATCCAGTGCATGTCGCCAAGGGCTGATAATCACCAGCAGACGTCATGGTATGGTCTATCTGTGGACTGGAGTTTCGTCCTTTGGGACTCATCAGCACAGCGATGACCGCATTCGAACAACGGCTAATGCTCGAATGCACCATGACGAATACTGGCAACGCCACTTGGCTCATCCCTTCACGATCCTATGATGAGTGTGAACTCAGCGCCTTCTGTCAATCCACCACGAGATGGCCACATTGATAGTGGCTATCAATGAAGTAGTGATGAACGTTTCAATTAAAAAAAGATTTCCGTTTCAACGTTTATAGTATTTCAGGACTAAAAAAATGCAGAACCGACTAAGTTTCAATCATAATTCCATTCATATGTTTCAGTGGAATTGGTCTATGCAAAGAATATTTTCCATTTGTGAATATTGATCACCATTTCCATTCGCAATGGAAAGGTTATATACGGATGAAGGAATCATACATGTAATGCATTCTAACAGAGCGTGTGGAATGGAAATTTTGAATAGAGAATCACATTTTGAATTTTTCAACTATGTAAATATAGTCAGCATATGCCATTGTGAAAACATTTCTGAAATTCCATTTGATTCACAAATTAGTGGTCCCCACTTCCTATCTTCATATATTACGCTCATCGACTATACACATAAATATGGAAAATTACTGCATTACTGCAAATGGAATGCAACTGAATTAATTAGAACAATGAGATCTACAGCAAAAGTCTCTTTATATGCTCATAAAAGGGTTGAGAAGTCACAGTACCAAATGAATCGTTTCAGATGTATCTCATGATTTACTTAACTAGGTCAGATTATCAGAAATGATATTTTTGCACATGATTGGAGACTATTCCAACTACAAGTTGTTTCTCAAGCTGATACTGCCATTGTTATCACATGATCGATGAGTTGTAAGAGGTTGCTAGAATTGTGACATTTTCAATTGGGGGTATGTACAAGGAAAAACTTCGGGTTCCAAATAAAATTGACGTTTTCAAGGTATTCGCTGAAAACTAGATTCACTAGTATTGGTTTTGTGCTGTAGTTCCAAAATTTTGAAAAATCTAAAAATGAATAGTAAAAAAATTTCGGTTGGTAATATTGCCAGCCCTTTGGATGATATATTTTTAACTATTCCATTTTGATACAGTCAGTCAATCTGACTTGTTTGAATTCATGTTCGCTCTGGTATTGAGTAAATCAAATTTCGAAAATACGTTTCGTTCGTTGAATTTCATCCCCAATTTTTGTAATGCTTTTTTATAGTTTAACTCAAATTTGGTAGCCATACGACGACACGTAGCACTGAAACTTGATTCACACGAGACCATAACGAACATAACATCAAACATAAGTTGTTCTGACTGAATTATTCTCACATCGGAATGCAGTATTAGAGATGAACTGAATGGGCATTTCAAAAAATTTCTAAAAATATTGTTTGAATGTATCTTGAGGAGGTAAAAACGTTTTGAACTCCGTGTTTTGGGTTTCCTCTCCCGTAGAAATGGAAAGGAAAAAGCTTTAAGTTCTCATAATATCTATTTTCTGGTCAATTTGATATATTTGCCTCGACACGTAACGGCAATATCAAAAAAAATGCAAAATCGAGTAACTATTTCTTCAGTAATGTATCGTATTTTTATGAATTTGAAAATTTAATTATCAAATCCATTAAAAAAGGCGTAAATTTCTCCACTTTACCGTATGTGTACCATTCGTGTTCAGCTAATTTCGACTAATATATTTCTTGTCTTCCCAAGATGTTTATATGTTTAGCTCTCTTCATTCTCAATGGCCTCGGTGATTCAACAGTATAAACACTGCCACATCAACACATGAACGCCCTGTAAATTCCTGGTAGTCAAACGAAGAAAAGGCTCTATAGAAATGCTAAATCATATCATGGAAAATGGACATCCCTGCCTCACCAAGCATCTAAATGGAATTTGAGTAGAAAGAAAACCATTTATCATTTTTCGAGAGTTAACGCGGTTGTAGATATTTCTTAGGCATACTATGCGAGTATTAGTCCAGTAAATGAAGGGACGAACCTGTGAATGAGTCTATGACTTCTTCACTTGTGGCTCAATTTGTAGGTTGTCACAGATGTTTTCAAAGGACCAAAAACTTAACACGATTGCGTTCATGGCAATGGCCGAAAATGGCCCCCCAAACACAGAAAAATGGGTTTCCCGGCAATATCTGGCTAAATATACGAATTAGAGAATTTTCGTTTATACAAAAATTGAAGATCGTCTTATTATGTACAAAAATGATTTCTATATTTTTTTCCGAAACTCAACAGTTTTCGAGATAAAGGGAACCAAAACTCTCCTCATTTCAGCTGCCGCTTTCTCTATAGGAATTCTGTTGTCTATGCATTCGCTTGGAGGTGGGAAGACGAATTGTTTCATAACTCGGGCAAAAACTGACATTTTTCAATGATTCAAAGTTCAAAATAATGGGGAAACCCGTAGCTATCACTCCATGTATTTCGAAGTTCTTTCTCATCTGGCAAAAATATTTTATAAGCTGTGAAAGTTTTTTCCGCACCATTTCGACACTGTTTCGTTGATTTGTTTACATTTTTTTCAAAAATAGTCTTTCATCGGAAATTTTTCTTTATAATGGGTCCTTGGGAGGTTTTGAATGATCTCTGAATTTTTTTTGTACTTTCCCCGCGTTCTAATAAATGAACCATTTGTTTATTTACATTTTTCATGCGATTTCGGAGTTATGTAGACTCTGCGGAATAACCGCGAATTAAAAAGTTATTAGCCATAAAAAATATATATGTATTCGAAAACTGAAGCATCTTGGCTTCAAAACGAAGTGCATGGCAAGTCAATGAAATGGCTAATAATTTTTTGATTCGCGGTTGTTCCGCAGATTCTACATAACTCCGAAATCGCATGAAAAACGTAAACAAACAAATGGATCATTTATTAGAACGCGGGGAAAGTACAAAAAAAAATCAGGATTCATTCAAGACCCCCCAAGAACCCATTATAAAGAAAAATTTCCTATAAAGGCTATTTTTGAAAAAAATGTAAACAAATTAATGAAACAGTGTTTAAATGGTGCGGAAAAAACTTTCACAGCTTATTAAATCTTTTTGCCAAATAAGAAAGTACTTCGAAATACATGGAATGATAGCTACGGGTTTCCTCATAATCTTTCAACTATGAATCATTGAATAATGTCAGTTTTCGCCTGAGTTATGAAACAATTCGTACGCGCGCCTCCAAGCGAATGAACAGACAACAGAATTCCTATAGAGAAAGCGGCAGCTGAAATGAGGAGAGTCTTGGGTCCTTTTATCTCGAAAACTGTTGAGTTTTCGGAAAAAATAATAGGGATCATTTTTGTAGATAATGAGACGATCTTCAATTGAACGAAAATTCTCTGATTCGTATATTTAGCCAGATATTGGAGAAAAACTCATTTTTCTGGGTTTGGAGAGCCATTTTCGGCCATTGCCATGAACGCAATCGTGTTTAGGCTTTGGGTCCTTTGAAAACATCTGTGACGACCTACAAATTGAGCCACAAGTGAAGAACGCATAGACTTGTTCATAGCTTTCCCTAGTTTCGGATCTTCAGTTACTGGACTATATCTAGAATGCCACTTTTGGCAATCGTTTCCATAAATAATCATGTGTATCTCTATCGAATGCATTTTTTATATAACCTAACTATGGCATTTCCCATTTGATTATATTTTTCTGATATTAATATTTCATCAAGACAAATCAAGAGATTATTCGTTATGTTATAATTAGTCCCACATGTCTGCACTCTACTGAGAATTTTACGTGAAATACTTTTCATACGAGTTGCTACTATTTTCGCAGAAATGTTATAATCAGTGTTGAGCAGGGTTATTGGTCTGAAGTGCTCCAATTTATTTGCATTTTTCGTTTTTTTGAGTAGTATGATAACTGCTTCTGAGAAGCCTTCTGATGGTTCAATATTTTCTGTGAAAAATACATTGAACACTCTCAACACAATATAAATTCAATCAATGAATATCTGGTGAAATTCATACGTGATTCCATCAATCCCAGGACTTTTTTCGTTTGAACATTCCTTGAGCGCTTTAATTAATTCTTCCGAAGTTATTTATTTTTGCAAATTTCCTGTTCCTTGATTCACGATTCAGCAAATTTACTTTAACCTCTGAGTTTGTTCGTCATCTGTGCAAACATTCAATAATTTCGAAACAAGTGTTTGCAGGAAGAACACTCACTGTCAATAGAGATCTGGCCGTGTTCTCTGTTTAGAATATTGTTCTTATATTGAAGCTATCACCTATACGTTTGATTTTTTACGATGTTCCTTGGATATAGGAATGATAATTTTTATCTGGGGAATTTGTTGAATTAACAAATTCTTTAGGGTAAGCATTTTCTCTCAGTATATTTTTTTAAGGTAACTATTTGTCTCTCTTGAATCTCTGGGTTAGATAATACGATTTGGGTTCTATAGAAAACAAAACTTTGGACATTGTGAAACAAAAGCTGATGAATGATGTTTTTCTTTCAAACCATGTTCAACGATAATGTAATTATAGAAATGTTGGATGTTTATTTAAGAACGACATACTTTCAGCTAGGGGATAATTTTTATTCACAACTATTGGAAATGACAATGGGATCCACACTATTTCCCATTCTCAGTAATATTTTTAATTAAATAAATAATTATCATGAACACCAAACAGCGTGGTGAAGATACGTTGTTGATATATTTGTAATATAGCAAACATGACAAATATGAATTGAATCAATTTCTTCAGCATATTATTCGAAAAAAACCCACAGTGAAGTTTACCATCGGAACTGAGAAAAATAATCAAATTTCTTTTCTTGCCGTTCTGTAGAAAAACATTCAATAATTTCGAAGCAAGTTTTGCGAGAAGAACACTCACACAAATCGTTTCTTACATTTCGATTCGAACCATCAGGACAGTGTGAAAAAGGTGTTATCAAAAGTCTCTATGAGAGAGCACAAATTGTATCATCAAACCCATAGGTCCTAGACAGAGAAATAGGTATCATGAATATCTTTATGAGAGAAAATTTGTTAATGAATTCTTTCAAAAGTTTGAAAGAGGTTTGTATAAAGCAAACATCAACATTCAACAAATTCCTCAGATAAAATTGATCATTTCCTATATCCAAGGTTTATCGGAAAACAATAAAACTTATAGGTAAAAGATTCAATGAAAGAACAATATTCAAAACAGAGAACACAATGAAATCGCTATTAACTCGAAAAAAACTTTAACTACGAAACAATAAAAAAAATCCCCATTGAGCCATCAAGAATTGAGACAGATGAATATAAAACCAACTTGAGAAGACAGGAAATAGATGAATCTAAATTAGCTGAAAACATATTTTCAAATGGTAGGCACATAGTGGACTTATAACAGAACAGAATGCAACAAAAAAAAACTTAAAGAGGCTACTCGCATTTTTGTTGTGTAAAAATACGATACATAATTGACAAAATAGTCAATTAATTTTGCATCTTTTCAATATTACAGTTACGTATGGTGGCATATATACCAATTCACCCGAAAAACAGATATTGTAAGAACTCAAAGCGTTTTCATTTCAATTTCTAGGGGGGAGAAAACACGAAAAATGAATTCCAGGAGCCATTTCTCGTAGGGTCAAGTAGGAGACTTATTTGCTTTCACCAACCTTGAAAATGTTACCGGTTCCCAGATATTTATAGTTCTTTCAGCCTTCAATGATCTGATCCCTGAAAGAACTAACTAACACCAGAATAATGAGTTCTGCTAAGATATACGTGGCCTAGCCAGATTGAAACCCATTCAGTTTTTTCACCCAGAAACGGTCTATAATATGGAAAAATATGAACCCAATCTAAAGACGATACTCAATATACACCCACGAACAGAAGTCATAGAACTCTTTGTATAGAATAAGATATTCATCATTCCCTCTGAGTTATCGTAACGGATATTTGGAATTCCTGGAAAGCTAATTTGAGATACGGATATATTTCTGCGCTGAAAATATTGTGGAAATTCCACCTGCAAACATGGATAATTTAATTTTTCCTCTGGCAGATAGGGAATTCAATTATGAGATAAGGAATTTATTATACAGACTCTGCAGACAGGATTGAAATGTAAATTTTGATCTTCATTAGCTTATCTATTGTTACGTTTCTTTGGTTCAGTATGGATACTGAGGTTGATGGAAAATTGTGAAGAGATTTATTCACCTCAGTTTTGATATATGTGAATTTGAATAGACCTACAAGTTCCAATGATTATTATGTTATAAAGTAATCTCTTATTTTATCATTATTACTATTATTTCTTTGACATTAATCTAGTTCACGAATTGTTTTGCAGTGCATGCATCTACATGCATTTATTCAACTTAATCAACTAAGAATTGAACTAATTATTTTGCTGACAACGTGTTATGAAGTTCCTTGTCGTTGTGTCACCTCATATAATTTGGCAAATTTCAATTGGTTGAAAAGCTAAGACGTGTAAAGCGACTAGCATCTACTGTCACGTGACATGGAACTGCATAAAACACGATTTCCCTATTTTTTGGGGACAGATTACACATAGTTAGTGTCATAGCAACTTGTACGACGAAGAATTAATTCACGTATTTCGGCGACCTGTTGTGTTTTTCTAGTGATTTAATAGATATTTTCTATTAATACGTTTTTCATTCCAATCATCCCCAACAAAATTTGGTGGCAGCGGTGGCATTCTTTGGAGTTTTTTTTTGATATATTGAGAAAATTGGATTCACCGGAACTTTTGGAGTGTTGTTAGCCAAAGTTTTTGTGCACTTTGAAGCTGTCAGTGACATTTATCACTGATTTTGAGCAATCCTGTGCCACAGTCAACAATTGGAAGCAGCAAGTATACCGAGAGTAACCGATCCACTCAACTAGTGTTCAAAACCCATACATTCAAGGAGAAGTTGGAGAAAAACCCAGAAGCCAACAGGAGAAGCCGTCTAGCTGTCCAGTTCCAGATTCTACGTCAATTTATACCACATCAGAATCCAAATTCCAGAATCCTCCCAGTCAACGGAGCAGACCCTCAACATCGCAGACACCCTCAGCATCGCAGACTCACCGGTTCCACCCAGCATTCCAGACCAACCTGTCTCACAAAGCAGATTCAGTCCTGAAGGAAATCGCCATAGTAAGATCTATTGTAATCTTGTGATTTTGTTTTATTTGTTTTTGCTATTTTGATGCTTGAAGATAATCCTCCAGAAATTGAGAATAATCCTGACGAAATGGTATTTCAAACTGATTTAGCGTTGAAAATGATTCCCGAATTCAATGGTAGTAGAGATGATCTTTATAAATTTTTATCATGTTGCGATGTCATGTCAGACACCGCGCGAACACGAGAAGACATTGCCATGTTTTTGAATGTTATAAAGTGCAAACTCTCTGGTTCAGCTTATAATCACATTAAATATAAAACTTTCAATACATGGAATGATTTAAAAGATATTTTACAAACTCAATATCTCGAAAAAAGAACTATTGGTCAACTCCAAACTGAACTTTTGAATGCTAGACAAAATACTTCTGAAAGTGTGAGAGACTTTGCAAATAAAATAGAAAGAACTTGTCAAGATTTAACGGACGCTTGCATCGCCAGTGAAGGCGTAGCAGCCGCCCAAACTATTCAAAATTTAAATAAAAAGTCAGCATTGAAAGCTTTTGTAGAAGGACTACGAGATCCGATTAAATTAATTATCAAAGCAGCAAGATTTGATGATCTCAGTGACGCGATAGAAGCGGCATGTGAGGAAGAGAGGAACTTGAAATCAAAAAATTATTTCAATAAAGATTTTGGAAGGAATCGAAAATGTCACAAATGTGGTAAAACAAATCATTCAGCAGCCAATTGTTATTCCAATGTAACAAGTAATAAATCATCTCAATCTCAATATTTCTCGAGAAACCCGAACCATTTCTCAAATTTTTCTCCTAAAATTAAAACTGAAAACGTTCATAGAATATCTCCTGAATGCCGATACTGTCATAATTTAGGGCATACCATTGAACAATGTCGAAAACGTCAATTTAATAACCTAAGAACACAAACTATTCAAAGTACCTCGAATCAAAGGGGAAATCAACCTTTCAATGGGCACGCTAATTCTCTCCAATCACAAAGTCAGAATAATCATGTAAGGTCAAATTCGAATTTTGTACGATCAGATTCCCGCTCTAAAAACCCGGGAAACTCCCAAGGACCTTCTGTGACCGGCAACACAGCCAGGGTCCGCGAATTTCAGAATGCCGAAAATTAAATTGTAAAAATCCCATACCTACTGTTTCCACTGATTCCATTCCCACTGATTCAACACTCACTGATTCCACATCCACTGATTCTACATCCGCTGATTCACAATATGCAAATATTCAATCCACTGATTCTCAGTTCATCCGTTCTCGATGCAATATCCAGCCCACTGACTCTTCCAATACCATTTCACCAGCTACTATTTCTTATGATTCAATTTATCACATGAATTTGCCAGTTCTTTCTACTTCCTCTAAATCGATTTCAAGCAATAATTCATCTGAGCCTAATATTACAGAAAATTCCATTTCATTTCAACCCAATTATGATAACATCGCCCAAAATACTATCTCTCAAGCTCATGAACCTTCTAATTTTTCTCGCGGAATAAACACTAACAATCAAAATCCTCTGAATAAGCCTATTTCGACGGAAAGTGAAATAGACCTCTACACGCATTTCTCCGAATCAAACAGCTGTAAAAAGCATGAAGCAAACATTTATACAATCAATAAAAAAAGTAATTCTTCTTGTGTTATGTTATCGCTGAATTTATCAAATACTGGATTCGCGAACATGCTAGTTGACACTGGTAGTGATGTTACAATTCTCAAATTACAACAGACAGACGGCGACAGTATCATTTACACTGACAATAAAGCTCGTTTAGAAGGAATCACTAAAGATTGTGTTTACTCGTATGGAATTTGTTTTGGTGACATATCATTGTCGGATAGTGTTTCTATTTCTCATAAATTTCATATTGTTCCAAATGACTTTCCAATTCCCTGTCATGGAATTCTGGGAAAAGATTTTTTGTCCTCTTATAAAGTGACCATTGACTATGAAACTTCAACTCTTTCTATACCATATCAAAACAAAACGTACACCTTGAAATTGACTCATCCTTACACTGACGTCATTGAAATACCTGCTAGGTCAGAAATAATTAAACGAATGAAGGTAAATTGCGCCGAGCCAAAGATTATGTTCCAAACAGAAATAAAACCAGGTGTTTTTGTAGGAAATTGTATCGTAGACAGAGACGAATGCAATATTGGTATTTTGAACGCAACTGAAAAAACAGTTTATGTAATGTATTCAGATTTTGAAAAGATCGACTCTGATATTTTAGAAAATTACCATATTTTGAACTTTACTACTTCCAGAAATCGAGAAAGATTATTATTGCTTGAAGATCAAATTAGAACTGATCATTTGAATTCAGAAGAACGGGATAGCATCATGAATATTATTCGAGAATTTAATGATATTTTCTTTTTGAAAGGAGATACTCTGACACACACCGACGCTATACGTCACTCAATTCCCTTGACTTCTAATAAACCTGTTTTTGTCAAATCTTACAGAATTCCTGAATCTCAAAAAGAAGAAGTGCGAAATCAGGTCAATAAAATGTTACAGAATGATATTATTGAAAACAGCAACTCTCCATATAATAGTCCGATTTTAATCGTACCAAAAAAACCCGATAGTAAAGGAAATAAAAAATACAGATTAGTAGTTGATTTTAGAAAGTTGAACGATATCACTGAGGCCGATGCCTATCCTTTACCCAATATAACAGAAATTCTAGATCAATTAGGAAAATCAAAGTATTTTTCGGTTGTCGATTTAGCACAAGGATTTCACCAAATTCTTTTGAGTGATGAATCAAAACCATGTACAGCTTTTTCATTCGAAGGTCATTATCACTACAAACGTTTACCGATGGGATTGAAAGGGTCTCCTTCCACTTTTCAAAGGTTAATGAACAACGTTTTAGTGGGACTTACAGGTTTGAAATGTTTCGTTTATCTAGATGATATTGTTATTTATGGAGAGTCTTTAGAATCACATAATTCAAAATTAATAGATGTATTCTCTCGATTGCGTCAACATAATCTGAAACTACAGCCTGACAAATGCGAATTTCTTAGGAAGGAAATTACATATCTAGGTCATGTTATTTCAGAAGAAGGAATCAAACCAGATCCAACTAAAATTAGTGTTGTTAAAAATTTCAAGACACCAACCAATCAAAAAGAATTGAAATCATTTCTAGGTCTGGCATCTTATTACAGAAAATTCATAGAAAATTTTGCAAAAATATCACAACCTTTGAACAAATTACTAAAAAAAGATTCAATTTTTGAATGGAGCGCTATATGTGACGAATCTTTCGAAACTCTCAAGGAAAAGCTTACAAATCCACCAATTTTAAATTATCCAGATTTTTCTCAACCATTCATTTTAACAACGGATGCGTCTCAATATGCTATTTCGGGAATTCTGAGCCAAGGTCCAATTGGTGCAGATTTGCCTATAGCGTATGCCTCACGTACGTTAAATCGAGCAGAGCAAAATTATAGCACTATTGAACGTGAGCTACTTGCAATAGTGTGGAGTTGTTCCCACTACCGTCCCTATATTTATGGCCGACAGTTCAAAATCCTAACAGATCATAAACCATTGGTTTATTTATTTTCCATTTCGAATCCATCAAGTAGACTGATGCGATTTCGGTTGAAATTAGAGGAATTTCAATTTGAAATTAATTACAAACCCGGTCGTAATAACACGAATGCCGACACACTTAGTCGAATTTACAAGATTCAAAACCCAGTTCCGTCCATAAAATCACCATATCAACAATTTTTAGATACCATTGAAGGAAACGTAGTGAACACCAACAATGTTATCGATTCAGATGAAAATATTAACACAGTGTCCAAAGAGTATAGCATAGTTCATTTTACCGATCAAACTTTCTCAGTACCTATCGAATACTACAATAGCCTCTACGAACTAAAGGCACAAGACAAAAATTTACACGAAATTGCCTACTTGAAGTGTAATGATAGATTTTTTATATACCTCATCATAAAACGTGAACATTTCCATAAAGCTGAATACGAGGATATTTTTTCCTCTTTACTAAACCTGAAGTTTTTTTGTGAACAACATTCTATAGGAAAAATCGCGCTATCTAATATCACTTGCAAAATTGATAAACTAAAACTAGAAACGATTAGAATTATGTTCAGATATATTTTTCAAAATTCATCTATAGAAGTTTTAATACTTCATAATAATATCATACAAGATTTGAGTCAAGAAGAAATCAAGAAAATTTTAGAGGAATTTCATGTCACACCCAGTGGTGGACACCAAGGAACAAATAGAACTTTCAAACGAATTCGACAATATTATAAATGGAATAAAATGCATCGAGATATAAAAAGGTATATTCGATCGTGTGAGAGTTGTCAAAAGAACAAAATTTCAAAAAAAACTCGTCTTCCCATGACCATCACTACTACATCAACTTATCCAATGGAACGAATATTTCTAGACATAGTTGGACCACTGAATCAAACTGACAATTACAATAAATATATTTTAACTTTTATTGACGATTTGACAAAATATTTAATAGCAATTCCAATAGAAAATCAGGAAGCAACAACAATTGCGAGACACTTTGTTGAAAAAATAATTTGCCAATATGGAATACCCAAATATTTGGTTACAGATCAAGGAGCAAATTTTTTGAGTAACATATTCAAGGAAACTTGCAAAATTCTGAAAATCAAACAAATATCTACCACAGCATTCCATCCACAATCTAATGGAAGTTTAGAGCGCACTCATCGCACTTTAGCAGAGTATCTGCGGAATTTTGCAAACCACGATATGAATACATGGGACACTCAGATACCTTACGCACAATTCACATACAATACGACACCCCACACATCAACTGGTTTTACGCCTTTTGAACTTTTGTTTGGCAGGAAACCTGTGTTACCAACAACCATCACTCGAGATCCTGAAACATTGTATAACTTTGACGATTACTACAACGAATTAAAGCTTCGAATGCAATTCTCACACCAAGCAGCAATAGAAAATCTTGTCAAAAACAAGAAAAAATCCAAAAATTATTATGATAAAAATATTCATATTCAACATTTTGAAATTGGAGATAAGGTTTTATTAAAAAACGAAGCAAGTGTCGTAGGCAAATCAAAGAAACTTCTACCTTTATATAAAGGCCCTTACGAAGTAGTGGAAGTTAATTCCGAAGTAAATGTTACAATATTAGTAAACAGAAAGAGAACAAAAGTTCACATAAATCGTTTGAAAAAATTTGTAGAATGAGTTTATATACCTATATAGATTGTCACATTGACAAATTAATTTTGTGTTACAGGTTATCGCCAAAATGGTTTTCTTGAAGACTATTTTTTTTCTTTTATTCCTGCACTCTACAACGAGCACGAATATTGAATCATTGTTTGAAATTTCACCCCTGCACTCGGGTCCGGGATTGTACTATGAAAAAATTGGTACACTGAATTTATACAATGATGATTGGAAAATGATTGTTTATTTAGACTTGTATGACTATTACGATGAGTATGAACTTATACATTTCTATGCACATCAAATCAAAAAAATCTGTTCAATTAGCCTGAAACAAAAACTTTCGGTTCCAGAATGTAATTCTATAGAAAAAATTATTATTTATACCCTCCAAGATATACGTAATCAGGAAAACCTGATATTCGAAATACTAGGAGTTCGAGAGTCATCGAAAAAAGCTAAAAGAGGTTTAGTTAATGGAATAGGATCTATCTCAAAAACATCATTTGGCACACTTGATGAAGACGACGCTGTTTATTTCAACTCACAAATAAATTCATTGAAAAGAAATCAAAGTCACCTTAATACACTATTGAAACAGCAAACATCAATAGTGCGAAATACTGTTCATTTGATAAACAGAACAACCTTAAGTCAGTTTGAACATATGGGTACCATAATGAATAAAATCATAAAATCAGTAAATGATCTGAATGAAAATATTTCAAATTTTGAGATAAAGGACCGTGTCACTTTTGAAGTTAATGAACTAGTGACAATATTCGATATCATTTTAACCAGATTCAAATTGAATCAGAATAACTTAATTGAAATAATTTCATTTGCACAAAGAGGAATTTTACACCCTTTAGTGATTAGTCCAATGAAATTTATACAAGAAGCATCCAAAATCCAGAATTATATCAGTGACTTGACATTTCCAGTTACGCCTGTTATCGAAAATATGCATATATTATTCAGTTTGATCAGAATAAATATAATTTTTGTTGAAAATAAATTAACGTTCGTTCTGTACATACCCCTCATTGAAAAACGTGATTACGATGTATTTAAAATGTCTAGTTTTCCCGTACCTCTAGGAAATAATACGTTTGCTTTCATTTTTCCTCATGAACAATTTTTTGTGACAGATTTTAGCAAACAACATTTTTTCTCTATGAATAATATAGAATTGTCTAATTGCAAAAAGTTATTAGTTGATAAATATATTTGTAAACAGAGTAAACCAATTTATTTATCACACCTACATAAAGATTGTGAATCGAATTTGTACATGCCTACTACATCTATTCCAGATTCCTGTGATAAAAGAATAATAGAAATGGAAGAAACAATATTCATTCAGTTAGCAAACAAAAACTCTTGGCTTTTTGTGGCACCACACAAAGAATATGTGGATTTGAAGTGTAGATCAATTGAAGGTAGACAAACAATTACTTTAAATGATACTGGAATTTTAAGTATAAACTCGAATTGCTCAGTATACACAAAATCTATAATTCTTACACCACATAGTGAATTCTCTAGTGAAGTCATTACTCACTATATTGCTCCTCTAGATCTGAAGAAAGATATGGAAATAAATTTGTCAAATTTAAATTTACCGAAAATAACACCAGTTGTAACGCCTCTCGTTATAAATTCAAGAAATTTCGATGACTTGAAAACAATAAGTCATAGTTTGCAAAAATTGCAACATATGGAAAGTGATCCGTATGTAGTAAATGAAACTGACCTACTTCACCAAGGAATATTATATTTCATTGTGTGTTTATTGTTTTGCATTTCGCTATGCTACGGTTTTGAAATATTGTATAAGCGCTGTAAAAATTAATCTGATGTCTCTTCAAGTGAAAGTGAAATTACAGAGGGAGCACAAAAAGTTGAAGAGAGAGAAATTCAGAAAGATAAATGCGAATCGGAATGTAGTAGTAAAGCATCGCGAGTTAGCGAAAATTGCACCTTACCCAGGTACAATTTTCAAAATTAGGGGGAAGGTGTTATAAAGTAATCTCTTATTTTATCATTATTACTATTATTTCTTTGACATTAATCTAGTTCACGAATTGTTTTGCAGTGCATGCATCTACATGCATTTATTCAACTTAATCAACTAAGAATTGAACTAATTATTTTGCTGACAACGTGTTATGAAGTTCCTTGTCGTTGTGTCACCTCATATAATTTGGCAAATTTCAATTGGTTGAAAAGCTAAGACGTGTAAAGCGACTAGCATCTAATGTCACGTGACATGGAACTGCATAAAACACGATTTCCCTATTTTTTGGGGACAGATTACACATAGTTAGTGTCATAGCAACTTGTACGACGAAGAATTAATTCACCTATTTCGGCGACCTGTTGTGTTTTTCTAGTGATTTAATAGATATTTTCTATTAATACGTTTTTCATTCCAATCATCCCCAACAATTATCTTCCCCAACAACGAAATCAATTGTTAATATTCTTTCTAACAAATATATTAAATCGAAGAAAAAGGCTCAGTTACCCACTGAGCAAAAAAATGTTGTCTCAACGTTGCTGCAAATGATATATGGGATGTGTAATGTTGCTTCAGACTTTGCAGTGATGTTGCATTAACATGCCAGCAACGCCGTAACGGCCGCCATTGCAACGTTCATTTGTAATATTTCAAAAGTTATGTTAAGTGATGTTACCGAAGGATATTTCATACAAAATTGAAATGAAAGGTTGAATCAACATTTCAATATGACATTCAAATCAAATTTATTTTATGATGTTGCAGTTACATTTCAACTAGACGTTCCAGGAAATGTTCCTATAAATTTCGAAAGTATATTCAAATCATCTTTCATTCGTTATGTAGCGGGGACCTCATAATTAGAACTTTTAGCTACCATCCAGATACATTTCAGAAGTATACTTGAATCAACTTCTTCTTGTGACGTTGCAAATTCTCTGTTTTTGAAAGTTATACTGTTCAAAAGTTTACTTATCTATATGATTTGGCTCTATCAATCACATTGATAATGGAAAAATGCTTATAATAGGAATATAATATTTCAAAATGGAACAGTAACTCAACACCAAATAGCCTTTAGCTTTGTACCTTTGACTTTGTACCTATAATGAAGAATACTGCTGTAGAGGATAGAGGAATGTTTTCATATGTTCTGTGAAGAAAATTTATATTCTTAGGGCAATTTGTTACTTATTGAGATTTATGAGTGGCGGAACTTCAAAAGCAGAATGTGGATCAATTCTGAACTCTGTACAAGAAAACTCAAAATAAAGCAAATTCGAATAAAATAGTCCAACCATTTATTGAACCGAAATGAAAACATTGCACATAAAATAATTAAAACATTAGCAGCAGATAATAATTCAGCTCAATGAATGAATAGATAAATACTTATTTAATTTTGGATTTTTCAATGTTTTGTCAGTTTTTACATAAAGCTCCACTGAATACTTCGCATCAGACCATATACAAATACTAAAGAATTAAAAAATATTATAAATGTGCATTAATTCATTGAACTAAAACATACTGTTCATAATAAATATTAATATTCAAGTAACAAAAACATGCACAATTTGGATATAATGATTACTTGCTGCTTCCTGCAGGTATTGAAAATAAGTGGTTCGAATGACTTTCAGAAACAAGCTATTAAATCGAAAGAGACTTATCTTGTTGATATGCTACAACAACTAATATAATGTGAACTATAGATAAAATGAAGAAGAGAACCTATTGTATGATGAAAAATGAAGAAATCCATTGATTTTTCATTCAAAAAAGTCAGCCATTTCGTTTGCATCTTCTGGTGGCATGTTGGAAACATCCCATCACCATCTTTTCAAATTGGTCGTCTGTTAGGGTGGGAAGTTTTCTTTAACGACAACTGAAAATTTCAAAATGATTTCTTAGTTCCAGAGTATTGGAAAAAAAGTAATAATTGAACAAATATTTCAAACATTCCACGATTAGGAATTGAAATCATAATAATAATGCTCTCCTGACTTGCACCAACAAAGATTGTTCATAAGAGAAAAGGCAGTGTGAACAATTCTAAAACTAATGTAACCTCTTCATTGCTCAATGATATTACATATAGGAATAAACACACTAAGGATAATGAGGCCCAATAACGGAGTAGCTTAAAAAGCTCCCACTTTTTCCCCCAAACAGACAAAGCTATAAGAGGGTGCTTAAATGGCATCGAGAGTTTAATGAAATTGAAATAATTCAATGAATGAATATCAAAATCCCCGGAAAATATTTACATTACTATGTGAAATTTATGAAGAATATATGTTGTTAGCAGTCATGAGTTGGATAATCAATTAATAAACTATATTTTATAGCAGCAAAGAATTTCGTTTCTTTTTTTCCTATGAGGGTTAAGTTGTACTATTTTCGCAATGATGGAGTTGCTGGAAATATATCATTATACAAATTTTGTATGTTTTGATGTATAATGCATAACTTCGAATAAAGGATTCCTATTACATTTACCGATAGCAAAATTTCACATTTGGTGATTAGAAATAATTTCTTATTCATTGTCCACAGCAGGAAAACCCAAAAGTGACAGTTATCAGCTGTGATATTTCAATTTCCTTGATTCAAGTTATTGTATTTGGTATTCATGTTATATCTAAACCCCAGTGCAATCATGTTCTGTTGAAAATAAATATTCTAGGGGGAAAAACGTGAGGAAAATCTATACAGGTCAAAAATAAACAAGTCTCATAGCGGGTTGATGAAACAATACCTAGGTACCTAATAACAGAGTCTAACTCAAAAACTAACTATGAGTTCAACACAAGCAAACCGATGATAAAGTTTTGCAGTACTGAGAGCTTATCATCAGATTTATAACTGCATAAACATGTTAATTGATTTGCTAGAGTTAGATGGATGAATGCAGCTTCAATTATCAACTGCCTGATTTTCTGTGAATTCATGCAACTAAATTATCAACTATCAATTTACAAGCAACAAGTAAGAGTTGGCAAACTTTCAACTTTATTTTTTTGTATTATATGTGTCTCTAATATGCGTGATGGATTATATGATCATAACCAAATTTTTCTTCAAATAGTTTGTTTTTCGGGATTGTTTTTCTGTTCGTTGATTGAATGTGAGCGAGTTGAAATTGAAACTATAGATGAGATTCTGGTGGACCTTCTCAGGAAAACAATGATATTTCATTTTCAGTTTCAATATTCGATTCTCCGAAATGAAGCTAGGGAATTAAAAATTAATAAAAAATGCTAGTCGAAAGTTTATGTAAGGTTAGAGTTGATCCCCTTCCACAAGCTTTGTTAAATTTTGGTGCAATCTTTTCCATTTTTCAATAATAATATCAGGCATTGTTACATAAATCATTAGTTCAATTTTCAACTGAGTATTTCACCATGTGAGTCTGATGGAATCAACGAGATTTATACATGAAAACGAATGAAAAAATATTTCTTACCTCTTTATAGCGTCACCTACCATAACTAAAACTACTTCTTGAAATCTGGTCACTTCTCACTTCACCTGCTACCTCGCCAAGATTACAGAAAATTGTGAAATTTCGGTTTCCGTTTTTCCTCCGTACTCCAAAGACGAAACTCGGAAGTTCGGAAGACAGTCACTCACTACCATAAACATAACCATATGAGGTCGTGATGTGTTCTTCTAATAGTTCTAATACCTAACCTCATTTGCACCAATGGCTGCTTCCGTTTGAGAGTGTACTACTCCGGTGGTCCTATTGGTTCAATTTGACAAATGTTATTTCTCAACCAATAATCAAACTAGAATTTGTTACCTGGCGTAAAAGACTCTCAAAACGAAAGCATCAAGCAATTTTGCTGAAATGAGCGTAAATCGTATATCTGCGTAAATTTTAATGAGGTTTGGGCAAAAAAGCTTGAGTCGATATGAATATTTTCATCGCTGTAATACTTCATAATCATCGGTCACTGGCAGCCATTCTACTTTCTGAATATATTTTTGTATAAGCAGGACATAAATGAACCGTCTTGTCTCCCATTCAACTAATAGACATGACACGACACAATAACTGGCAATCGATAATCCATCCGTCTCGAAAAATAAACCTTTACCAAGTTTTAGATTTCAAGCGATTAATTGGTTCTGAATTGCATCACTGAGAAGTAATAATTATAAAATGTTTCGAATTGACCAATAGACGAATCCGTCAAATTCCCAAATAGCACAAGTACGTCCAGTGGACGTACTGCATATGTACGGTGAGGATGAATTGTACGTATTTAGGACGTACTTTTGTCTCCGACAGACGTACATAAGACCTCCCTGCGACTTACCGTTTCCGCATAGTCGGTAATCCCAGGTACGTACTTTTCTAGTCCACACAGGACCTGAAATGTACAGAAAGGGGAACTGTTTGGGACATCCCGAAAACGTACATTTTCCATTCTGTATGCGCTATCCCAAGTAGAACAAACATATTTGACCAATATTGGTTCAATATTACGGGAATATTAACCTTATATTGTAGATGATATCAATAGTGGCCACAAAAAAATGTGAACATTCGGCGATATTAGATCAATAATCGAAAACAACGTAATGATATATCATATGATATCACTTAATGAATCTAAGTTTTCATATTCGGGATAATTCATTTCTTTTTTACCAAATAGTCAAGTTGGAAATCTTACTCATTCACGTGTACTAACCATCTAACCGAATACTTACCTGGAAAAAGACCTGGCTGCTGCGGGGCTTGAACTCTCGACCTTTCCTATGGAGATATTATTGTCGACCACTGTTACGCTCTACGGCACGGAGACACTTGTTTTTAAGAAGGAGTTGGGTGCTATAGATGTGATGACTTCAAGTTAGTTTTGTTCGAGATAATATTAAAATTTTAGAAAGTTCAGTAACAATGGAAATATATTCGAAAAAACACTAAATGATCACTGTCTCATGTGATGGCGGTTTTGGAATATCAAACTTGCTGTGCAAAAAATTCTGTATGTAATTTTCTGGTATTTAAATTCACCACATGTCGATGTTTCAATTTTTCCAATTTTTTTAGGAATAATTCATTATGAATATTGCATTACCAATATTGATATATGTTTGAATACACTAAGTGATCACTCTCAAAATCCCAATACCCCTTGAAGCGAAAGGGACCCAATATGTACGTACTTGGGAGGTCCAAACAGTATGTACATACTAACAGAAATGTAGAAAATGAAAGGAACCCAATCCGTACGTACTTGGGAGGTCCAAACAGTATGTACAATAAAGTACGTCAACGAGACGTCCAGATAGTATGTACATACGATTTCCAAAAATGTACGTCATTACTATTATGTCCCGCAAACGTTTCGAAATATACGTATCTGAAAGGGACTCAATATGTACGCACCTGGAAGGTCCAAATAGTACGAACATAGTTCTTCCAAACATGTACGTAAATGATACGTCTGAGCAGTACGTACATGGGATTCACAAAAAAACACGTCATTGGTATGTCCCAAATTCATTCCGAAAAGTACGTACCTGAAGAGGAGTTAATGTAAACGTATCAGGGACACTTAATAAAGTACGTACATAGTACTTCCAAGCATGTACGTTTTTATTACATTCCGATTGTAACGGGACCAAGTATGTACCTACATGGGACGTCTAACCAGTACATACATGGTACATCCGGTAATGTACGTTCTTCGAATGTCTCCTATCCGTCCCGGGACGTATCGACGTAACTGGGACATAAATGGTTCGTCTTCAGGACGTCGTGTGCTATTTGGGTTAGCTCACTCAGCGTTCTTAATCTTGAGATGAGAACCTACCTAATGTTATTTTGTAGCAGTAATTTCAGCAATCTATCAAATATTTTTCGCTACATTCAGAAACATGCATTTTCAACATCCAGTATTGACAAATAATTCGATGGCATCTGGAAATATTTAAAAAAAATCCATAATCGATTGAAAGTAATAACGTTTCTTGATAAAACAAAATTCAATCATTCAAACTTAATTATTGCTGGATACCTATCTCTCGAAAGATAATCGAAACGTCATGCATCTAAAAATGTTTCAACAAGAAGGAATATTATCAACACAGCAATGTTACCCGCGAAATTAATTAACAATATTTCGAAATTTGTGTATTTAACGATATCACTGTAACTTAGTTGTGAAACGTTTCGAAAAAAGAAATAACCAACTTATAGCAATATTTCTGAGAAAATTATTGTGCAATATTTCAACTGGCATATCTGACAACATCACCGTAACCTCAAATACAAACATTTCAGTGGAAAGAAAATCACAAGTTAATGTAATGTTTCCCTAATGAGCAAGTTAAAATGTTTCAACTGAACTACACAGTAATATTACTGTAATTCCTCCAGGAAACATTTCAGTCGGCATCTATATGTGAGTTGCAGAAATGTTTTGCGAGGTTCTGTGCTCAGTGGGTATATATATATATATATATATATATATATATATATATATATATATATATATATATATATACCGTGTGATACAGACTCAGGGTACACCCCCGTTTTCTCCTTTGCTTCTTTATCTATATTTCAGAAATTTGGAACATTGAATATGCTCACTGAGCAGCACTACTCGACATATCTGAAGAAAAAAAACAACTACCAATTTTTCCGGGAATTTCAACTTTCGATTCTTGAATGGGACACCCTGTATACTGTTATATCATCGGTTAGGGATGATCATGAGGAATCCAACGATACCAGGTTTTATGGTGTTATCTCCGATGACTACGGAGATATCGCCATTTATTTTATTCATAAGCTCAATGAGTGGGAGAGAGAATTGGTTTGACCCGCCAGAAAAAGTTTCTCTCTCCTACTCGTTGAGCTTATGGATAATAAAAATGGCGATATCTCCGCAGTCATGGGAGATAACATCATCAAACCTGGTATCGTTGGATTCCTCATGATCATCCCTAGCCGATCATGTAACAATATACAGGGTGTCCCATTCAAGAATCGAAAGTTGATGTAATTTCCGGAATAATTGGAAGTTGTTTTTTTTTCAGATATGTCGAGAAATGCTGTTCAGTAATCATATTCAATGTTCCGAATTCAAAAAATTTAGCTAGAAAAACAAAGGAGAAAACGGGGGTGTACCATGAGTCTGTGTCACACGTTCTGTATATATATATATGTATATATATATATATATATATATATATATATATATATATATATATATATATATATATATATATATATATATATATATATATATATATATATATATATATTTGATCGGCTAGGCTTCCGCGGTCAGAAATGTGCTGGCTGGAACTTCCAGTTGATCCGCGTCTGGAAAGATTTACTTTTCTACGTTTCGACTCCCATTTCGGAGCCATTTTCAAGACTTAGTGACCTTGCGTCTAGGTCTGAGTTGTCTCACTAGCTGGCTATCATCCTCGATCTCCAGTGATGATAGCCAGCTAGTGAGACAACTCAGACCTAGACGCAAGGTCACTAAGTCTTGAAAATGGCTCCGAAATGGGAGTCGAAACGTAGACAAGTAAATCTTTCCAGACGCGGATTAACCGGAAGTTCCAGCCAGCATATATATATATATATATATATATATATATATATATATATATATATATATATATATATATATATATATATATATATATATATATATATATATATATATATATATAAATATATATACAGTGTGTCCCTAGACCAGTGGGACAGTTGAATATCTCTTGAACCAATAGGAATTTTCAAAATATTATGAGTTCACATTATATCGCATTATGAGAGCTAACTTCAGGAACTACTATTTTATATACGAGGGGCGCAAGAAAGGCTCACGAAATCGAACATCAATTTTTTTCAAATGGAACACCCCATATATTTCAGTATATCTGAACTCTCATTCCTTCAGGCTGATTATTGGTTTTTTATTTTTGAAAATCCGACAAGGCGTTGCCAAGTTATACCAGTGGTTCATGAAATGCAGACATTTTTTTTAGGCAAACCCATTATTCATCCTACGAAGAACTTCTGGAATCATTTGAGACTGTTGGTGGTCGGTAGCATTTTCTATAATATGGAATACTCATCTTCTTCGAGAGTAATACAGGGTGGTCAGAAATATTATATGATTTTCACTTTCTTCACATCAATTTTTCAAAAAGTGCACCCCACAATATGAATTATTTTATAGCCCATTGGTGATTTGATTGATCATGGTCAATGGTTATGAAAGAGACATGTGAATTTCATCATCAGGAAATGCAAATAAAAAAATGCAGTAAACTATTTATTCATTCGACGTCCTGAACAAAGTCTCAACAAGAAAAAAACTGTGTTGACAAATTATTAGGGACGATAATATTAATATAAATGATTTGAACATTCAGAGTGAAATTATCAGGGGCGGTTTTAGACATCTACTGGAGATTATCGTGCCTAGATATTCGTAAAGAAGGTAGTTTCTTGTAGGGACTCTTATGTAGTTAAATACACTAGAATACGTAGTTTGATGATTTTTTTTGCATTTTCTGATGATGAAATTCACATGTCTCTTTCACAACCATTGGCCATAAGCAATCAAATCACCAATGGGTTATAAAATAATTGATATTGTAGGGTGCACTATTTGAAAAATTGATGTGAAGAAGGTTTGAATTTCGTGAAAATCATATAATATTTCTGACCACCCTGTATAACTTTCGAAAAAGATGAGTATTCCATATGATAGGATATGCTACCGACTACTGACAGTCTTGAATTATTCCAGAAATTCTTCGGTAGTATGAATAATGGGTTTGTCTGAAAAAATGTCTGCATTTCATGAACCACTGGTATAACTTGGCAACGCCTTGTCGGATTTTCAAAAATAAAAAACCAATAATTAGCCTGAAGGAATGAGAGTTCAGATATATTGAAATATATGGGGTGTTCCATTTGAAAAAATTGATGTTCGATTTTGTGAGCCTTTCTTGCGCCCCTCGTATAAAAAATAGTAATTCCTGAAGTTAGCTCTTTTAATGCGATATAATGTGAACTCATAATATTTTGAAAATTCCTATTGGTTCAAGAGATATTCAACTGTCCCACTGGTCTAGGGACACACTGTATATATATATATATATATATATATATACATATATATATATATATATATATATATATATATATATATATATATATATATATATATATATCAAATATTCATCAAACCTTCAATTATCACGATGAATATCCTAATTCAGTTGTTTCCACGGTAATATTGTTTCTTTCTGGATAATACCTCGATATGAAGAAGATACCTTCCGGCCTGTTCACAAGCACATATTACTCGAAAAATAATTGCAGTATTTTGACTGTCCGCAATCTCACTTGATTTCCTTTCTAAAAACTGAATGGGGACACATTGGCGTTGAGATTCATTCAATTCCCTTCTGGAATAAACAATCAGAAACTCATTCTCCTCTTATCGCATAGTGCCCATAAATGTTCATCATACTTCAATGGTTTCTTCGGATATAATAAATTATAAATCAGAGTGTTTTCTGTTGTTGAAGAACTCGCGGATACAATTTGGTAATAAATTTTCAACAAATATAAAACAACTTCCTGTACGATTCTTACTTACAATCGGTTTACAAAACCACGACATGTGTTTCGCTATACAATTGCTTTCTCAATAGGATTGTCGTTATATATACACTTTTCAAGATATTCGCAAATATCGCGTTCCTTTTTTTATAATCAGTTCTTCAAATGGATAACACTTACAGAAATTTAAACAAAAACATTCAATTGTCTCATGAAAAAACATAAAGAAACTCATAAAAAAACCTAGACCTTCAATATTTCAATTGATATGATTATTGTGAACTTTCGTATTTCGTATGGTATAGTATTTTTCACAGTAAATGGTATTGGCTTATTAACTGCAATAAACTACCCGATTTAATCCCATTGTGTAGAAAATCATCTGGTAAAAGATGCAAATGTGCCACAGGGTCGAACTTAAGAAATTTGAATTTTGGATAATGTAGGAGATATACAAGTAATTTATTAAAATGTTACAATTCTATTCTATATTTAGTTCAGTGTCGCTATCGCTATCCTCATCTAAATTAATTCACCATTGGCGCAATTGATTTTACAGAAAGGTACGAGTTTTCAACATTTATAACATGACTAACAGAGCTTTTCCAACTCTCGGTAGGAATGTCATTCATACAGTTCCTAATTAATTCTACCACACTACCACTTAAAGTCGGAGAAGTATTTTTTTCGCGCACGCTCGATTTGAGTTGGTGCCACATAAGCTCTATGGGATTGAACACGCAGTACTATAATACTAAAACCAATAATGATTGAGAGTAGAAGTAAGCCCAGTTGACAGCAAATCGGGGGCGTGCTTATTAATTTTTGAGAGGGTTAAGAATGAAAAAAAAATTCTTAGTACAATTAGTTTAAATATTCAAACACATTCTTTATTTATTTCATTAAAACTTTGCAATATCGTAATTTACCTGATCGTTGTAGTCATTAGGTGGGCCTTACGAAAACGGAGTAATAATCGTGGTAATTATAGTATGTACCAAATAAATTAACAATATCAATAAAATATATATATATATATATATATATATATATATATATATATATAACTTTGTTTCACTATTGGGTTGCAGCAATTGATAAGTGAACTCTTTATAACTATTCTCAAGCTTTCGAGTAAGTTGAAATCATCGTCAGGGGTACTAGAAAATACAAATTACAAATTTTTGATGATAGAATATAATATAGATTTAATGTACAAATTTTCGTCTAATCTTCAACCTCAGATTCGTCACTGCTGCTACCGCTATCATCAAAGTGAATTATGATTGGTTCAATATTGTGATCAATACGGTTGTCTACGTCCCACATTTTCTGCTCTTCTTTTAAAACATGCTGCATGCATTTCTTCCAGTCTTCTGCAGTAACATTTCGAATAGCTTCTTGTAGGTGATGTTGCACGTCCACTAATTTGAATGTTCTGTTTTCTCGTGCTACATATCCTTTTACTTGCTCCCAGATTAATTCTATTGGGTTTAATTCGCAGTGGTATGGTGGTAACCTTAAAACTGTGATTCCACGACTTAACGCCATTCCATCCACTGCGAATTTTTTATATTTGTCTGTGTGTAGTTTTGTTAGCTGAAGTAGTTCTGCCTTTAAACTATCTTTGTTATATTGAATGTTCTTATTAACCAACCATTCTTGAATTGCTGATTTTTTCCATGATTGTTTCGGTAATGGTTCTAAATGTCGACTATGGTATGGGGCATTGTCCATGACGATGACAGACCCAGGTTCCACAAGTTGAATGATGCCTTCAAACCATTTTTCAAACACCTCCGCATTCATCTCTTCATGATAGTCGCCTGTTTTCTTAGATTTAAATATTTATTCACCATTTGGTAAAAATCCACTGTCGCTTCCTATATGCGTAACTATCAGACGACTACCTTTTCCAGATGGCTGTTTTAACCCAACTGACAAACCTTCAATAAAGGCTTGTCGTGCACTTGTTATATTACTATCCTGCCATACTTTTTTGACCGTATGTCCTTGGTTAACCCATGTCTCGTCCATAAAGTACAATTTTTTTTGAGCTTCCGAAAATTGGTTAATTTTTCTTAGATAGTTTCTTCTCCATGCTATTATTTTTTGACGTTCAATGAGAATGCTTTTCCTGTCAACTTTTCCGTACGTAAATTTCATTTCGTGTACAAGTTTCCTAAAAGTTTCTTTACCCATTTTTGGGACCAATTCATGATCGCTAAGTGCCTCCAGAACTTTTTGTAGTGTGGGCAGCTCATTTCTGAAAAAGAAACTGTGAATAGTTCTGCGTATACTGGTTTTGGCTTCTTCATCAACTGTGTTTTTTTTTCGTCCGCTACTAGTTTTTGGCGTTTGTACGTCCCCATGAATTTCTGCTTCTCTTAGTATTTTGTAAATCGATGATTTTGGTACACCTGTATAATCAGAGCACATACCAACTAATTTATCTTTTGTCATTGTGGAACTTTCAAGACAGTGAAATACTCGCAGTACAATTTGTTTCTCTCTTATTGACCGAGACTCCGACCGTTTTACTTTTTTCGACGTGGAAGGCCCGACCATGTCTCCCATTTTTTGAGTAGTTTGAGAACGGTGTAGAAATATAATTATGTAACGCTTAAACACTTATTAGCACTATTATTTTCACCAATTGTTATCACAACACGTCGATTGCTGACTAATGGTCGGTTCATACACCACGCTTTTACTTTTACCTTTACCTTATATGATTGGAATCGGACCGTTCATACACCAGTGTTGAAGTAAACAGGACGCATGCGCAGTGATCAAAAACAAACGAAGAAGAAGAAGTAATCGTGGGTTACGTCATTGTTTTGACCAGTGACAATAACCAAATTGTATCGGATAATGACAGATATTTCACAGAACACCCATTTTATATCATTTCTGTACAATATTCAGGAGAAGAACAGGGCTACGTTTCCTTATAATGTTGGTGGCATTGCTTGCTGTGATGACTTCACATGCACGCATGCGCAGTCCCTAAAATTACTAAAAGTAAAAGTGCCGTGTATGAACGCCTTGATTGATTTACATCGTGACAACTTCCTTAAAGTAAAAAAAGTAAAAGTGTGGTGTATGAACCGACCATAACTCAAGTGTAAAACGTACAATTCACAGTGTATAATTCCCAAACCAATGATACGCTCATGGCTGCAAGTACATTAGTGAGGACTGCAACGATGAGATGGAAGTTACGGTAAAGTGACAAAGACAGAAATATCGTTGCGTACAGCGTTGCCACTAGTTGTAATAAATATCTACCACTACAGAAAATAATGAATTTTAACTGATCAGTAATCAGGAAATGTATAAGTATTACTCATTACAAGCTCATTACTGATTTTTGTCATAAATAATATACGTACTAGTATTGTGTATTATCTATAATTTGCCACAACCTACAACTCTACTGCTTACTATATTTTGATTCTGCTATAAACTGGTAACGTGAAATTTAGATATGACAACACGCTTTACTCTCAATCATTATTGGTTTTTATAGGGAGGTAGTCGTAACACTGTATGTCCCAATTCTTCTGCAATTGTATCACAAGCATACGTTTTTTTTCAAAGAAAATGACTGCAGCACTTGTAAAAGTTCTTTTTTCGTATAATTTTCCTCAAAATATATGTAATTTGCAGCCATGAAGTTTTGAATCTCCAATTTCGTATTCTTTGAGCCAGGAATTTTTTGCAATTGTCGACTATGATAGCTTGCGTTGTCCATTGCTATAACGCTGTTTGGCGGAATGTTGGGTAACAGACAATTTTCAAATCAATCTTCAAAAAGCTCTGCTGTCGTATCTTCGTGATAATCAACACAAGAGTCGTTAATATTTTTGGCAGAAAGCCACATAGTGTTTGGGATCCAACCATTTTCTGATCCTGCGTGTAATATTGTGATTCTCTTCCCTTTATTTGATGGTGCTTTTGTTTTACACTTATCAGAGGAATCAGACCATCCTTTGGAAGGGGTGTCTTGCGTGTCAAACCAAGTCTCGGCCGATTTTCAGACCGGTATTTTCTTATTGACGTTATATATTCAGAACGCCAGTTCATTAAACGTGTGGATTCCATTATTACTTGTCTCTTGTCAATTTTGCGATATTTAAAGCCCATTGCAGACAGAGCTCGCCAAAGAGTAGTGAGGCCACAGTTGATGTGAGTTTCGTCATCGATGAGCCGCTGTTCCAGACTTTTGATTGTAGGGACACGCTGCTTATTGTACATAGTGTAGATTTTTCGCCTCATCAAATCTTTCTCCCAGTCGTCTAGACTTTTCGTGACACCGGAATCTTTACGCTTTTTTCTTGATTCCATGGAATTTTCAACAATTCGTCTAACTGTAAGTAAGAGGCACCTTCGTCAAATTACTGGTTACTTTTGCTGCAGCACCCGCGTTATATCCTTGTTGAAGTAAGGAACTATACACATTTTTTATAATGATTTTCGCGTCACAAGATAAGTGATTCTTCTTTAACTTATTGCAGTTAAGAAGTACTATTACTTTTTATCCACGGACGCCACATACTGCCTATTCTGTACGTTGGGGTAAAAAATCTTTGCTATTAATATCTGTAATAACAAATAAATGTTATAAAATTATTGCACGCCGTAACACAAGTAAACACTTCCAATGGAATACAGAGACGAAAATGAACAAGAAGTGCAAGCTGTAATCCTATACAATCCCTCTCTGAGAAACAAAATTACCTGAATCCGGTCCTTTTACATTTATGATGTGCATCTCGGATTTTACAACTTGAGGGTCTAATTGGTTTTATTATAATCCTTCAGTCAATACCATTTATTGGGAAAACTACTATAATTGCATAATATATTCCTTCCTTTATAATATTCTACCATTTGTGGGTTATCCTTCGGAGTGCTATCAAAAATGATAGTGTTATCAGCATTTAAATCCTCGGTCATTGTTCGTTCAGGAATAGACAAGCAAATAGCTATCTCATTCTCCTGTCAGTTCACAGTACAATAAGCATCATTTTTATTTTATTCATTTTTCTATCAGCCTTCTGAAGAAATTGTCTTCGTTATAAAAAAGAACCTTCATGATTAACGATTTCATATAATACTGATGGAACGCGAATAAAAAGGAGCTCATTGAAAAAAAGTATCTTTGGACTTTCATCAATACAGTTGATTTTCAAACCACCAAGAAAAAAGTCATGGTTATGGTCAGTTCAGCATTCGTTATGTTATTCTCGAGGGTCTTGAACGAAAATCACCAGGTTCGACTAAGGTGTTCACTTCAAAATAACTGCAACCCAGAAAAACAAAAAAAAATCCAAATTCAATATAATTTTTTTTATATGCGGATTTAAACGAAAGGGAAGCCCTGTAATGTTCAAAGAACACCGCGTGAATCAAAGGACAAGAGATACGAATTAACATTTACTTTGAATTCCTGAAGTTTGTAAGCCTCAGGAAAATCGTCTTTTGGCAAGAAGTTCCAATGCTCAGCTGTTTCAAATTCACAACAAAGGGGTGGAAATTCTGTACTCGTCGAGTCATCCGTGTAGATATTGCCAAGGGGGGAACGATTGATAACAATTCGGAAGAGCATCGACCGTGAAAGTATAGAAGAGAGACAAGTCTCTGATCCTTCTACGATGTTCCAATGAAGTGAGCGAGTATAAATATATATATATATATATATATATATATATATATATATATATATATATATATATAAATATATAATGCTTTGTTATATCAGCCTCTATAAAACAGAAAAAAACATTCCCTGACAGCGCTGCATGCTGCTTTCCATACCAAACTCGACATCTCCTTAATCGTTAGACATGGTTTGCGAACCCGAATATCGCGCGTGTCACTATTGTCCAAATTAATCGTTCATTAGTGCGGGTAGGGGGTGGCATGGCGTCTCGTGACGGAAGGTCCCAACCAATTTAACAGTAGTTGCATAAACTAAGAAACGTGATCTGGAACACAGTCGGGTGGGAAAATTCGAGTAGGGCGGATTACTTAAGGTCAATATAACTTTTGCTGGATTATCGGGATTCAGTTCTGTTCTGCGGATCTGAATCCTAATTTATGGCCAGCTATCTGGTCCTTTATTCGGGAGTGCGAGAATTGATGTAACGTCCTAGGATTGTTCCGTGTTGCTGGGAAGAATGTCCGATTTTGCCATCGTCGTAGGATTCATTCAACGACAAGCGGAAACTTTAAGAGGAGTTTGGATGGTTGGAATTTTTTATAATCCACCCTTTTATTTCTTTATTTTACGTCGGCTTATTTCCGCTAACAAGGCCAATCATCGACGCCGGTGAGCACACTTCTCCCAACTGGAAATAAATTTTGCCGAATCCTCTGGTATTCCACCCAGAGGTAGGGATCTTTAACAAGCCCAATATCCATGGATGCCTGCGAGCTATGATATGCTATTTTGCTGCAGCTGTACGGGCTTTCGACACGGTATTTCCCTGCATGGTCACCCATCCAAGTACTAACCGCGCTAGGCGTTGGTCAACTTCAGATATCAAATGACTGTCAATCAACCTGAAAAGCTGAGCCACTTCAACAGTTGTTGATTTTTCGATTAATGACGATGTGATAAGAATAATTCAATAGTTATAGCAACGACAGACACTGAGACAATACGCCGACATCAATAAATTATCCACTTCATTTATAATCTCCCGTGTGTTGTTTTGGGGTATTGAAAGTGAATCGACTAGTTATCTAGCAGAACATATATGTAAATTTTCATTGTCGCAAAGCATGTTCTAAATCAGCTGTCGACAGGTCGACTTTAATATTCATTCATTGGATGAAATCAAAATTGATGGAGAATATTCGTGGGGTTTCGGAAGAAGTGGGTCGAAATATAATGCACTATAGCCGTAATTCTGTATGGCCATGTTGAAATTGAAAGCACGTCAAAATTTTAAACATACGTTATATGTTATTGAGTAAAATTGTAACCTGCTTTGTGGTTATAGAATTACCACTCACGCCGTTATGTCGGTCACTAGTCACTAGTCGAGCAGGAATTGTTGTGTTCAGTGGTGTTATGGAGTACGTTATGGATTACGGGTAGATATTTAATGGTTATTGCCAATGATGGGAAAAAGTTATTATTATAAGAGAGATAGCAAAAAAATATAAAAATAATAATAAAAAAAATAAAAAAAAAAAAAATAATTTTTTAAGAAAGGAAAAAGTAAAAAGTTATCAATAAACAACAAAGAAGAGAAAACATAACAGAAAAGGAAAGAGATAAAAAGCAGGAGAGAATATTTTTTATTTAATAACAAAAAACAATATAGAAAGAGAAAGGAGAAAGAGAAAGATGAACGAGAAAAGACGAATGAGGGAAAAGTTAGAGTAAGAGGGAGGAAGAGGGAAAGAAGAAAAAAAAAAAAAGAAAAAAGAAAAAGGAAAAAGGAAAAGAGAAAAAAGAAAAAGAAACAGGGGAGGAGAAGGAGAAAAAGAGGAGAGGGAGATGGGGGATAAAAAAGAGAGGAAAGAGCGGGAAAAAACGATTGTGAAATTTCGAAAAGAAAGAAAAAGAAGGGGGAGAAGAGAGAAGAGGGAGAAAGGAGGAAGAAAAAAAAAAAGGGAAAAAGGGAGGAGGAAGGAGAGGGAGGAAAAAGGGAGGGAGGGGGGGGGTGTGTTAGAAATAAAGAAGGAAAAAAGGAAAAAAGAAAGAAAAATAAAAAAAAAAAAAAAAAAAAAAAAAAAAAAAAAAAAAAAAAAAAAAAAAAAGAAAAAAAAAAAAAAAAAGAGAAAAAGAAAAAAAGAAAAAAGAGGGAAAAAAGGAAAAGAGGGGGAAGGGAAAGAAGGGGGGGGGAAGGAAAGTATAGAGGGAGAAAAAAAAAATATAGATAAAAGATAAAAAAATTTTATACATCCGCTAGAAAAATATATTCTTTTTTTTTAAAAAAAAAAACCTCTTCTCACAAAAAAATATATATAAAAAAAAAATATATATTTATAAAAAACACAAGAATTTTTAAAAAAAGAAAGAGAAGAGGGAAAAAGAAGAGAGAGAAGGGGAGAAAAAAAAAAAGAAGAGAAGAGAAAAAAAAAAAAAAGAAGAGAGTAGAAAAAAGAAACAGATAAATAAAAAAAACGAGAGGAGAAGAAAAAACGTTATGAAAAAAAAAAAAAGAGGAGTTAGAAAAAAGGGGAGGGGGGGTAATGTAAAGGGAGGAGGAGACCATGTAAAGGAAAAAGCATGTAGGGAAATAAAAAAAGTGTATAATGAAAATAAAAAAGATGTTTCTATAAAAAAAGAAAGACCAATATAAAAAAAAAACCAGAATATTTCCAGAAATAAAAGAGGAGGGAGAAACAGAACGCGGGGGGAATAGAAGTAAGAAAGGAGGGAGGGGAGGAAAGATGAGAAGGGGAGGTATATGTTTCTGCTCAAACCATCGATTTCGATCAAGTCGAAAATAATAAGGGCAGAGAAAAACGATGGGTTTTGGGAGGATTTGTTTTTTAGGGGAAGGGGTATAATGGGGGAGGAAAAAAATAGTTTAGGGGGAAGGGGAGGAGAGGGGGGGGGGAGAAGATAAAATAGGGAGAGGGAGGGGATCGGGGATACGAACGGGCACTATTTGGTTTTTTGCTATGTTTTGATTGGCACGCAATCCTAAAGTACGGGGATGATGTTAGGAGGGGATAATAAGGAGAAAAGAAAAAAAAAAAAAAGAAAGAAAAATCAGAAGAAAAAAAAAAAAAGACCAATAAATACCAGAGCAAGTGGAAAAAAATAAAAGGAAAGAAAAAAAAAAGGAAGGGGAAAAATAAGTTGGTGGGAAGGAAGGAAATAAGGTAGAAGTTAAGTTAATGGTAAAAAGTTTCTAAAGAAACCTTAGAGTTCAAAAAAATTTTGGGGATAAATGGCGATCGCGAATTAAAAGGAAAAAAAAAAAAAATCAGCTCTGGAAAAAAAAAAAAAAAAAATTCTATGCACTAATACAACCAAAGCCCAATCACGATACGAAAAGATGGTGGGGAATTATTTGTGTTGGTAAACTCCATTTTTTTAAATAAAAAAAATTTATGGGGGGGGAGCTGGGATATAAATCGAGGGGTTATTGCAAAAAAAAAAAAGAAAAAAAAAATAATTGGTTTGAAAAGAAAAGAGGGATGCAAACCTATTTTTAGATCAAAAAAAAAACAAACAATGACATGTCTGTTTATATACATATGTCTTTTATATATAAAAAAAAAGAAAGAAGGGGTGGAAAAAAACTCGGGTGCCACAGAAACCCCACCAGAAAAGGGGATCTTCTGAGAAACAAAAAGCACCGTACAAAGTTGGAAGAAAAATCGCCTTCGTTTGCAGGATCACGATTTCTCAATTGTTTGCCTTCTGAAATGCGCTCAATTGTGAATTTGAATTTGTTCAAGAGAGAACTCAAGGGATTTTTGATTGAGAATGGTTTTATTCCATAAAAGATTTCATTTGCAAAAAATAACCAATGTTTTTGAATTTTATTTCTGTAATTCTTAAAAGAACTTAACACGTTTTTAATTGTGACGTTTCCTAACATCTGTAAATGACCGGAAGAAATGTGTGTTGTTGTTGATAACGTTCGATATTGAGAATATAACCGGTGAGAATCAGTTCTGTAGTCAAAGCGATCAGTAGGGGCTAATCCCAGCAAATACGTTAAATCGCATGGATGACCAGCAGAGTATATTATGAGTATATCCCAGAATGATTTCCCGTGAGCCTTCGATACATAGGTATGTATTCTGAACACATTCCATTGTTGATAAGAATCGAATAACACCGAAATACCTCGAATGCATAGTTGTGAATGTGGCATAGGAAACGTGAAAATGAATTAGTCCTGATGTGGTTCAATTCTCGTCAAAAATGCGATATCCCCAAACACACCTAATTTGAATATATATGCGAATTCTCATTTTGATCCTTATGATGTTTGCTGCATTCGACTTGGTCAACGATCATTGTGATACAGTTTTCAGTGGTGATTTTTATCGATTCCTGTTGCCATCTTCAAACTCTAGGAGCTATCCCAACTTATACGCAGTTTAATATCTTGTATATGTTGTGGAGAGGATTGGTTTCAAAAATTTGACTGTTTATTAAATACCGGCCATTCACTGTTTCGGTTATACTTGGATTATAAAAATATATTCATAATTATAAAATATTTAAAAATAACAAGTACACATTCTTGACTTGAATGTGAAATTGAAACGATTTGCTGTGTTCATCACTGATTTTCAACATATGTAGTATCTTTGTGTTTCTTATTCACTTTCTGTATCAAAAACCTTCGAATAATCGGTAACAGTTCACTATTTGTTACAAACAACTAACAAATAGGGTTTGTATGTCAGGTAGGTACTTTAAAAATGAAAAGATATCATTTGTCGCAATATTTTATTGCTTTGAACAGATTCGCTTGCGAGCGGCAATTACTTTCAAAAATTACCAATATTACAACTTTCATGATGACTTTATTCGACTTTCCGAATATATTTCCCAAAATCAATGGAAAACTCGATTTTTTTTTTCTCTTACTACCGCTTCTATTCCTATTCCTAGCCCAGTAGATTCAAAAATAGCTAACATTTGGCTATCCTGACAACTAGAGCGTCCGCGTTCTCATTAAAGTAATCAACAATAAATGTAGAAATGAATTAATCATGGAATAGATTGAATATCCAGACAAATCATGGAGGGTTTCCTTATGTTTTTTGTTCGTGAATCCTCTTTTTCGCCTTTTTTTCCTTCCTATTGTCATAGTTATGACCGTTTCTTTCTTCATTAACACCCTACTCGATTGCGTTATCTGACACAGTCGATGAATCCGTTTCCAATTCTTCCTCGCTTCCATATTGTTCATAATTTAATGTTCATAAACATGTACTGTGATGACTTGAGGTGATTATCTTTTCCTGAGCCTTTTTTTCAGATACATGGTCCGCGATTTCACTAACATTTCTGACAGGGTAACGACGGTTGCATTTTGACTTGAACCCGATCCATTTCGGTGCTCAATTTCGTAAACATAGTCTCGTAAAACAATCTTGCTACTTGTGGATTGATTCCCTTACAGAATTGAGAAACATGATTGTGAAGCGTATTCCAATGAAAAAAAAAATCACAGTCTTTCAACAATCTACTCCGTTGCGAGAAGTTCTTAACGCGACGAATGATACATACTTTCAGCGGGGTAGTAATTTTTTAATCACAATACCTCAGTCTCAGTTTGTTGAATTTATCGCGCTGCATCATCATACCGGCTATTTGAATGTGAATTTTTTTTGGGATGGATTCTGTCTTCCAGTTTTTTTTGGTATCTTCACCATTAAAGTCGAACAAATTCAATACCGAACTATTAGTTGAAAAGGTTTCCGAATTTCGTTTCATTTTTCATTTATTTATCAACTTGAGGTCATTACATATATAATGAAATAAATGTCGTCAGAACAACATACAAAAAAAGGGATATGTATAAACGACATACATATTTTTCACGAAAAACACAAAAAAAACACGTGCTCAGCGGGGCTGAGGTTCTCCGCCCATAAAGTGTATATGGTAATTTTAGCAGTAACTATCTGCATCGAAATGTTTTATGTTACAAGATTTGCACAATATATTTGAAGTACAAAGCAGTAAAATGTCATCCTTCATATCATCAATCTATATTGGTATTCTTCTATCCCAGATGCTACAGGAAAGTATCAAAGAAAAAGATTTCAAGATCATCAATCGAAAAGCAGATGAAACGAATCTCAACACCTGTAGATTTGGAAATATGTAAATGTACTGTTCCAATGTCATTATTTTGTGGTGGATGAATATTTGTTTCATAGTTTTATAGGTTTCTAACCTACCACAATAATAATATTAGAATCTATACAAGTGTAGAAGGGCAGAACAAGTCCAATTAGTCAGCAACTTCTCGTAATTGATTTGGAACTGTTTTTCAATTGACATTTGTCGAATATTTTTAATCTGACATAACATTTCATCCTTCAAGAGAGGCAGTCATTCGCGATCCATATCAAGCGAACTCATAGAGATGCCGTCTTCACCAGAAGCAGATTCCTTCAATTTTCGTTTCCTGTCATTGCTCTCTTTTGTCATAATTTTAGTGTCGTTCCATTATACTGTGTGATCTCCATCGGCAGAAGGAATGTGTTCTGATAATTTAGAACCACCTATCTGTCTGTTTCTGATGTACATCTTGTGCTCACTCTTTCGCACTTCCATTGGTCCAGACGTTCCACCGATACATTTTATATATTAGAGGCAGCAACTTTTCGGGATAGAATAAATAGCTGCCCTTCTACACTTGTATAGATTGCAATATCATTTATGTTTCTTCATTTATATGGTTATTATTGTACCTGAAGTGCATATTACAACATTTTTGTTTTGTCTGAAGAATGTGTTCGATTATATGTCATTTCACTTCGCTTCCTTTATTTCTAGAGGATGGAAATTGATATATCAAAAAATGCAAACCAATATATCTGTACCTTGAAAGAACATGGGCCACTGTCCATATTTTACCAAATTGGGTTATTTGATCCTATATACTTGAAATATTGCAATGTTCATTTAAAAAAAAAGCCCAAGGCTGATGTCTATTCTTGCGTAATGAAATAAGGGCCGATGTGGCCGCTATCGTTACATTAGTTGTGAAATAAAATTCCAGTGAGTATGGACATAGGTTCCACCAGCCATTCGTTAGTAAGTAGTACTGAGTAGGTAAAACAATTTCTTGGTTCATGGATATAACTAGATACATTACCAATCCATAATCTTTTGAACAAAAAATTTTCCAAAAATATCATTTTTAATTCAATTTCACAAAGAATTTGAGACGAAAATTCGCTAAATTTGGTTTTCGGGCAATTGAATGTTTTCATGAGATCAAAATCAGGTCAAGTTTCACATTTTCCAATGTTTTGAAACAACAATTCTTGATACGGCCGCTATTAATTCAGAATACACGTGTATTATAATTGAGCCATCACCTTACAGTTGTCAAATACGTAATGAACGGTTAAAAATACTGGGAGTAGGAAAATATTATTTGATCACTTGGAAAAGTTTCAACTATTCGTCAATATGCTTTGAGACCGCAACATGCTACTAATTGTTTTCGCCTTCATTTCCATTTCTAGACCTATTTTCGAACACTCAGAAGTGACAGATTCGGAATGATTATTAAACAGTACTGAAATTTCCTTGTGTAACTGACTCGAGTACATTAGCCCAGCCTGTTATATGGTCAATGCGACCTTTTATCTTTGAAAACTATTTCACAATACCTTTCCATTGAATCTTGATATCAACTGTTTTCTCCTTAGTGTAATGACAATTTAACTGCTTTCAGGGGCACGGCCCAGCTCTTCATGTTGACATTCATTCGATATCTGAAGTTGAGCAGCACCGAGAGCGGTTAGTGCGTGAATGGGTAAGATATATTGAGGATATGTAGTTCTTCGGAGGGAACGTCAAGCCGGCGTTCCCGAGTCCATGGATGTTTGATGCGTAAAAGATGCCTACCACTGGTATTTAACCTGAGGGTTCGGCTAATTTCAGGTTGGGGAAAGTGTGCTCACCAGCGTTGGCAATTGGTCTTGGTAGCGGAAATGGGACAATGTTGAATAGAGAATTGAAAGAAAGACTGTACAGTCCGTTGTATTGATGGCTAACATACTTTCATTATCAACTCCTGAATAGCACCTTTTTTCAATTACATTTTTCATAGGAATAATCCACCTCACCCACTATGCTCGATCCAGCTGTACAAAAATGAATCGTTCTTGCCAAGCTTTGTTTTCCTTTTCCTCATCAATTGTTTTCCTGAGAACTGCCAGAAGAAAACAAATATTCTCTAGTTTTCTCTATCGCCTTCACCAATTCGAAAAAGCTCCCTCATAACAGCAAGCTATTCATTCGGTGAGTGCAGAAATCACGAGGAAATTGAATCTCGCCACTAATGAAACAAAACGACAAGATAAAATGCTGTATCAGTCCAGTAACTATGGGTTTTGATTTCACGTGGAAACAGAGGCAGAATACTCAATGAAACAATGTGTTATATAAGGGATGGAAAGGAAGTAAATATGGATTACATGTAAAATGTTACCCACTACTAAGGCAGAACATGGACTAGAGAAATATCCCACAATTCTGCTCATTGAGTTGGAACTGAAAAAATGACACTTCTTTGAGGATGTTCAACCCCAGAAAATAGAAAAAACTTATTTTATTCGATTTCCTCTTTCAGATGGGACCAATATTGAGTCGGAAGAAAATTTTAGAGAAGCAAAATCAACTATTCATATCATTCGTTTCATCCCTTGATGTGGACGTTCAGGTCCATCGTGACCACATCATGGAACGCACGTTCAGTTTGTAAGGAAAGAAAATATAGATGAAATCAAATTTTCTTCAAATTATATATTTTCCTCTGATTCACATAATTACAAAAGGAATTAGACTCGATCCCAAATTGTTGTCTGGAGTTAATTCATGAGTAATGTTATTTAGGTCGAAGGATAATCCCTTTCGAATGAAAAAACGTTCCTGTAAATGGTGGTTATCTTGTCTCCACTTTCAAAACAGTAAGTCGATCATGTTACCACGATTTCAGAATTCAGAATTTTTTGGAGGGATTGGACTTCTATATTTCTTGAAATAAAACTTATGTTATGAGTTGAAAATATCGTGCTCTATCAGTCTTTCCTCAGCACATGATTTTTTCAAAATTTGGAAACTCAATCAGGGAATATTCGATTTGAACATTCTTCGAGAGACTACTTTCAGAAAATAATGTATTTCTGTATTCCGACTTAAGAAACATAATTTAATGTCGTACTATATTCAACAATCCATGCTCCAGGAAGAGCCCAGCTCCACTGCACCTAGGCCTCATTGGCCCCATTTGCCCTGCCTCTATCTGAGCTTATACAATCTACTCCAGTCATTCTCATCACATAACATTTCATATTGGCCATTTTTCAATTGATCTTCGACCCAATCCGTCCAGAGGTGGATGGTCAATTTTCGAAAATAGCCGTTCATTTGACCTAAAAACCTTCAGCTGAGAGTGTGTTATGCTTCGTCGATAGCCTCCCTTCCAGATGTGATGAGTGTCCTCGAAATTCCTGAACAAATTCTCCCATTTTTCGATTTGTATGATATTTGCAGTTTGAGAAATAGGAGCAAATTTTTGATTCAGCTCTTTTTCTCATCTTGAGCGGAAAAAAAAAGAATATTGTTCAGAGAAGATATGGAAAGAGGACAAAGAGGAGAAAAATTCAAATAAAACATGAGGGTTGGGTAAATGAATTAGCCTTGGTGGTATCAACCAAGTGAGTAGTTATTATGTTATAGATGTCCGACCATGAAGATACCATATAAGTAGTTGAGACTGGTCTGAATGAATCATTCAATAGATGATTTGATTTATTGTCGGTCTTTATCACGCTCACCGACTATGTCAAGCAATTTTTGATGAGCACCGTGCTAGCTTCACAATGTACAATCAGTCTACATTCGTTTTTGCAAGATTTACTTCCATCAGTCATTCCTATTGAACATTGAACCAAATTCAAAATTTCAATCAATAAAACTTTTTTGACAAAGTATTGTTTGACCCCAACACAAAACTGACCCGCACCCCACGCGCGTTTCTCTACCAAGGACACCAGCCCCAGGAGAAGAAACTTGATACAAAATCTAGAGCTGAGTTTATTTATTTATATACCTAAATTTTTCGGCCCGATATTTACGCCCCGCTTTCCCCTCAATTATTCTAATTAATCTCCCGGTAACCACCTCACTACCGGAAAGTCCCTTCCCCTTTCCGTCTTCATTTTTTATTACTTCCTCATCACTACCTCGACAAGCGGGCGGAAAGGAAGAGGCCACGGGTCACCCCTCTTTCTTTTTTTTCTCTTTTCTCTTTCTCTACACTCTCACGCGCCGAGTACACTTGTCCCCCGCACCCTCTTTCCCATTCCCATTTCTCTCCCCCCTTTTTTGATCTCTTTGTGGAGCGCGTGCGGGGCGACACTGTATTTCTCCCCCCCCCCGTATTTTATCTGCGCAATACTCTCTTAAACCGGGTTAATTGCCTCCCCGCCCCGGCCGGGGTACTTTTTTTTTCCACCCTTGCCACCGACCCCCGAAATTCCCGACTTCTCTTATTTTTTTATTTTTCCTTTGGGGTCCCCGAGACGCTGCTGTATTTTGAGATAATTTTTCCACCCTTCTTTTTTATTTTTTTCGACTATTTTCTGGAGGCCTCCCCTATTTTATTGATCTTCTTATGTTATTACAATCTTCTTTTTTTTTTCCTCTTCTTTTTTAGTCGACGATTTTCGACGTATTTCCCCCCTTTTTTTTTTTTTCCTTATTTTCTCACCTACCTCCGCGGGGGGACCGCCCTCTTCTTCTGCGTCCCCCCTCCCCCCCCTCCTTTTCTCGTCCTTCTTTTTTTTCTCCGGAGGAATAGTTCCTCCTAAGGACAAAAAATTGCTCCGCCGTTTTTTTCTGCGGGCGGCTACTATGGGGGGCATTTGTTATTTTTCTGTCTTTCTTCTTGCCTTCCCTTTCTATTTCATTTTCTATTTTCTTCTTCCCCCCCCCTTCTACCAATACCACTTTTCATTCTTTTTTTCTTTCTCCCCTCTTTTTTCTTCTATTCCATCCTCTTTTTTCTGCCGGGCAGGCCCTTTCGGATTTTCCCATTTTTGTCTCTCCCCCACCCAATCTCTCCTAACCTCCCTCATCCCCCCCCTCCCGGACTCATGGAATACTCCCTCGCATCCTTCCCCACCACAAAATAGGGGGGCACCGCTTTTTTTTCCCCATATTGTTCTCTTTTTCTTTTGGAAAAAGAAAAGGACGACAAGGAAAGGAGAGGGAAGGCACTAACTTGAATTGAACGTTTTCCCCCCAAAGATATTTGAAAAAATATTTACAAAATTTAATTTCCGGGAACCACTTCTGACTTTCACTTTTTAAAAAGAAGAGAAAAAAAATTTTTTCCACCCCCCCTCTCCCCCCCACTCCCCTGGGGGCCCCCACAAATATTTTACCAAATAATATTAAATTTCCTTTTAACTTCCCCCCAATTCCGCCGCTTTTTTTGCACCCCCAAAATATACATAACTCGAGATCGGGAATTCCAATCTTTCAGGATTGCAACAACAAGTACATCGCCCAGCCCCGGCGCTCTATAACCCCCTTCCCAGATTCCCAGAGAGTTTTTCGCACACATTACGGACGGGAAGGGAAAAAATTCTGTCCCGCCCCCCTCTCCCCACTCACTTCACACAAATATTGGGAAAACATCGACTCATACCACATATGCCCACCACACAACTCTCCTCGTTCTATTTTATCGACTCACAAATTGCAAACACCATCCATCATACGGGACCTATCCCTTTCCCCCCTCTTTTCGCTTTTTTCTTTATGGGTTAATAAAAAATCAATATCACACAAACAGAACTTGCAACTGCTCGTTTTCTTTCCCATACCTAAATTTTAATTATTAACATTAACAAACCCACTCCATTCCAACGGACCTTTACTTTATAATACTCCCTTACCTTTAGCTTTAGTTTTATTTTTCTTTTCCTTCTCTGCTGACCTTATTAACGAACCCAGTGGCGTGCGCAAATATATCTTTTTTGTTTTGGTGTTTTTTTTCTCGAGGAAATTTACCTTTTCACCAAAGGGGCAAATCTGTTGGTTTGTTTGATACCTGACCCATTCGATATTTGAGGGTTGGATCTCACTCTGACGAGGGGGTGGAAGAAACAAGGTTGACAAAATGTTTGAAAGATTTCCCACCCGAAATTAAAGTCGATGTGTTCGAGTTTTTTCTGAACGACTAATATGAAAATTGGGCCTTGTTTCATTTTCATTGACCCACTTTGTATACCAACATCGTGTATTGATTGAAAATATTCATGAACCTAATTGTAGATGAGTACACTGTATTGTGGTCTCGGTAGAGGTTAGCACGTTAGCCTTTCAAGCGGAAGGCCGAGTTCAAATCTCCGCCAGGCCACCGTTCTGGGTAATCGCACATTAAAAGGTAAGGCCTCGTTAATCCCTTGCTCGCACAAGTTTCGACTTCTCAGGGAAGATGGAATTATTATTAATTGATCATTCATAAACAGCCTAATGTGAATATGTCAGAAGTAAGTTTCGCATTAACTATTCAGCAATACAAAATTGAATTTGAAAGTAACCTAACCCAAATCGATCCTTAATATACATCAAATCACTTCATATTTCTCTGATATTCACAAGAAGAAAATAAATGAACGTATCATACTTGAGTAAACCTCAATAATATTACGATCTAGACGTAACTGAGGAATTTTGGTATATATTCAATGATAAGTAATGTATAGGTTATGTGTTGTTATATTAAAAACTGCTGTGTGCGTTTACAATACAAATATATGTTAAATACTCTATTATAATATATATAATTTTAACTACCTTGCAGCTTTCGCTCATTCAAACTCTGCTCACGTGAAATCAAGATTTGATGCAAAATATGCTGTCGTTCTGTGACCTCTGACGTGACATTTTTTTTTCCGAAATCTTCACTGTATGGTTTTGATTTTTCACTGAATGGAAATAATACCTCGAGTTTATGATATGATGATTATAAAGATTTGAGAGAAAAATATTAGGGACGAATTTGAATTATATGCATATTCACTATTAACAAAACCATGATAATAAAAAACAATGAAATAAACTGCTCCAACCAAGAACTGAAGTACTCCTTGAACATAACTATCCATGTCATCTGACTGATGTCAAGATCTGAAACACATTTTATTCTTCAATACTGTCACTTACAATATCGAGACAAGTACCCTTTTCAACTAATTATTAAGAATCATTCTTGGGTTCTCTCTACGATGTCGACCATAATACCAATTTTGTATCTAATTCCATCCTACAAGTTTTACAGCTGCAAGCCCTTGTTGTTAACGAATCATTGAATAGTACAAAAGCAATAGTTGACCCAAAATCATGCAAATCATTAGATTCGTTATTGTTATGGCTTGATGAACAATGAACAAAATGAATTGAAAAATATTATGTGGCCAGGAAGTACAAGTTTCTCCCAACCTTATTTTCAGGGTATGCTTTTTGTGTATATAACATCATGGAACAGATCAACTAATTCTGTAACGATTTCCTCAGCGGTCTCAGTATCTAAAGTCACTGTACTAAAGAGCAGAACTCGCGGAGACACTGATTCTCAACACCAACGAAACAATTCGACAAGCTGTAATGTTATATCAAAATTGACGTGGAGCGAAACTGGTACTGAGACGCTTTTAGAAGTCTTCCATTTCGAACAAAGAGAAAAATGCCATGTGCAGTTGGTGCATGCAGCAAACGGCAGAGCCATTTGTGCTCAAAGGAAAACGAGACCCGTGGGAAATTCCGTATTTTGAAAATATGCCGGCGAAATGTATCATCTATTTGTTAGCCCGGTTATCGAGTTTTCTCGTCGGCAAATTAGGTTAGGGGTGCGAGGAAAAAAATTCGAGGAATATCGTTCGAAGGGGTAGAATGAGGCTGGGAGCCGAGGGCGGCACTTTCGGCATATTTCACGCAGAAAACTTCAGACGTGTTTCAGTATCGAAATCTGTTCGGAAAGAATTATATAGTCAAATAACTAGAATTTTCGTTTTTGCCTGGAATTCGATTCTCTGTCAGAGATCAGCCATGTATTTTCAGTGAAATTTAATCCTCTTTCAAGAAAATTTTCTAGAGGGAGTCCCCTGGAGCTTCAGATGGAACTCTGAGGAAACACTTGTTTCAACTCGAAACAGTAGTTATGAGGGTAATAATAACTAAATGATTCCACAACAATTTCCGGATGAAAGTTACTTGGTCTTCAATAGCAACTTATAATTTTGTGTGAGATTGTCTCACAAATGAGCTTTATAAAACCGCGATACGTGTTCGGATGTATTATGGCTTCCTCAAGCAGAAATTGTATTTTCATTTCAATTTTCTGAAGCAACATTTTATTTGCAATTCACACTGACATTGGAACGTTGGCATGGGAACATTCATTTTCATATTGTGATGATCTGTCGAATCCTTGACATTACGGAATAGTTCTACAGTGTGATCGGTTGAATCAGCAATAAATGTGATTTCTGAATATATAGCTCCATTAAGAAAATCAACATGACATCAATATCTACTCTGATGGGAATAATAAATGGGAGTTACCTAATTTGCATTGTTTGTTTGTTTGTGATTTCTCGAAATATCATCAAGAGTTATAGAAAATTATTTCAATTCAATTTTAAGCCCATATGCAAATTTTCCGAAGCATTTTTTTAATTGTGATTATGTTCTGAAATTGTTCATTTCAGAGACATTTTTTTGAAGCACAGCTATATTGGATTTCTGTTTTACAGAATCTCAATGGAGCCCTTGAAATTTTATGATATGTTTTAAGCAGAATATATATTTTTGAAAGGGATAATCATTGTTCGTTTGTTCGTTTCCGTTAACCAGCTGACGAACGTCAACCCTCAGAAGTCGAAACTTGTGCGAGCAATGGATCAACGAGGCCTTACCTTTTAACGTGCGATTACCCAGCACGGTGGCCCGGCGAGGATTCGAACCCCGGCCTTCCGCTTGATAGGCAGATATGCTAACCACTACACTACCGAGACCACATCGCACATCCCGTTCCAAACTGTAGTATCTCAAAATATGAAAACTTTTCAGGAGAAGCAAAATAAAATTTGCGTTAATACAATTTGTTTTTTTTTTTTTATTATGGGTCAAATAATATTTTAGCGGGGTTTTAATTAATGACTTTGATATTCTTTGCAGAACATAAAGATAAATATAAAACTTTTTTGAATCTATCCCTGAAATATCGTTATTTGATTAAGATAATACAGTTTTCTCCGGTAATCTTATAACTTTTTTTAATTCTTGGGTTGGTTTAAAGTATTCAATAATACAACATACTTAAAATTTTCACTAGTTTTATTGCACTGTTTTTTTTTTAAACGTAGCACAACTAAATTGTAACTTCTATTCAATGAAAAAATTAAACAAGCTTAACAAACTTTTGAACTAAATAACACGCGACCATTATTGTGCGTAAAAAATCTATAAACTAGGAAATTAAGGAGTTATAAAACGTGTGGTAATAATTTGGTATGAAGTGTTTATCCAATAGAAATTTAAGATCTTTTTTCTTGTTGTCATTTAGCGGCAATGTTGACTTATAGGCTTTTTCTAGAGTAGGTAAAGTGATGGAAATTACGTTTTTATTCGCGGAGCCTGAAGTTCTAGTAATTTTTTTTTCACGTCTGATATCGACCACCTTCCATTCATCGTTACTCTCGGCGTAGGAATGTTTGTAAAAAAATGAAAATGGTACATCTTTTTCCACTTTCACAACCTTAATGTTGCATAAAAGGACTGGTTCCCCATTTTGATTAATATTGAAATTAGTGCCCATTGCCGCTGTTAGTTGCTTAACATCAATGAAATCGTTATGGGCCAATTCCCTCACCAAAAATGGATTTTCCTTCTTTTTTGCTGTCCTTATTAAAGTACAAAATTGATCTGGGACAAATATGGGCCCAGATTCTAAACATCTTTTGACCTAAAAGAAATAAAAAAATTTCTAAACAAATCAGGTTTATAATAAATGTTTTATACAAACCTCTTTCTCGATAAGCGAATGTGACGAATCTCCTTCGTTTTGCGTGTGTCCAACAATAAGATATTTGTGAAGAATTCTTTTAATTTTTAACTTCTGGACAGCAAACATCAGTAGAGCTATCAGGTATCTTTATAGGAATGTTATTATTATCATTAATTGTTTTTATTAAAAATATATTATTTAAAGGAAGTACCTGTTTTTTTGCTGTCCTCCACAGTTATCACTATAAAGAACAACCTCTAGATCTTCATAATCCATTTTATTTGCTATTGTTTCCAAATACTGAAGGATGCAGGAGCCAACCTCTGTAGCGCCTTTACCACCTTCCACTTCATGCCAAACATAGCAATATGTTGAGTCATTTCCAAGTTCTGTTACTGTCAGGTTCATAGTGTTTAATTTGGATTTATAGTATAAAATTGAAATCTCCCCTTTTGGTACAGAAAAAATAGCCTGCATGTCAAAACATGCCACAACAAAATTGTTTCCCACTCGAGCCTTATCCGTTTCTTTTTCTTTTCTGGAAAGGACTTTTTCCTTCAAGTGCTCATCATACGCGCTTTTCAGTAAGTCCTTTGCTTCTCCATCTGCTGTATTATATTGATAGCACAGGGAGCATTGATCTTTTTTTGGGCTAAAAAAAGATTTGTTGTACTCTGTATTAAATATGTCTGCGTACATGTGGTAGTTTGCAAATTTTTTTCCTTTAGATTCCGCTTCAGATTGATAATCTCTATATAGATCTGCGATTGTCTTACTACCATCGATGAACTCCTTAGTAGTTTGCTGTCTAAGATAATGACTTTCAATTCTAGGAATTTGGTCAATATGAGCTCTAACGTCTATTTTTATATCTTCATTAACCTTTTTATGATTTTTATGCCTTCCACGTCCGTCTTCAGAAACAACACCTACAGAATTTGTTTTGTTCCTCACGGTAAGGATGGTTCTATCGTTAATATCAAGAGTAGCTTTATAAAAAAATTTGCATACCCTTATTTTTTTGCCATTTATAACAAAATAGAATGCGTAATTTAATCTTATATGATTTTCGTTTCTAACGTATCGATACTTGGGACTTATTAGATCCATGTGTTCTGACAAAAAATCTTGCTTTCTATCAATACTACTGTTCACGCCGTATTTATGAATTATTTAATTTTCTTCATTTTTAGTTGTTATAGGAGATAGTCGCAATTTACTGTACTATTTTTATTGTCAGTAGTTTGGGTTGTATAAGCATCAGGGGACAAATAACCTCGCATCGTCACTTTTCGTTTTTGACGAAGGAGTCACGACCGTTCAAATAGGTTTTTTGCGCGAAAGAAGCAAACACTAGATAAAACCATTCATTTTTCGTACCTTCCAAAAGAAACCACGTTAGTGACAATTTTATGTGAAACTAATTATTCTGAATTATCAGTGTGTTGTGTAAATCGAAGAACTTTTCAAACTGTTGCGTGGACAGTATCATCCTTTCCTTGAACCTACAATTAATCCTTTCCTCAAATAAGGGTGAGAAAACCAGCAGAAGAAAATTTCCACTTCGGAAACTTTGGTAAGTCCTTTCGGTTTCTACATATATGCTGATTTTCCATACAGTCCACTTCAATAAATATTCGGGAACAAAAGTTCACACCATTTGTTTTGATCCATTCGAGCCGAATTAAATATTGCTTTCGTTTGAATCTGCCTAGTTATTCTCGAAATTGTCACTAGCGAGTGTTTCACTTGTTTTTGAATTTTGCCGAATGTTATAGTTTAGCCTTTGCCCTTTCAGTTACCAGTTACATAAAGTGTTCTTTCTAGAAATAGTTGATTTTATATTTCCAATAAATTCCTTCAGAATTCAATTGTACAAATTGTCGTTGAACCATATATTTCTTTCATCAAACAACAAAAAAAAACACACGACTTGTTTTCACCGTTTTTTGCGCCAGTCGTTCTCGACCACTTCGAACGCAATTGCTCTCAGTCCAGTTAAAAGGTGGCAAAATATTTTGTTATTTTGTCTGACTTTAATTTGAAAATAAATTCAAGATGCCAAAATCCAGAGATGAATTGAAATTAGATAGACTTCTAGCTCAGCGAGAAAACATTTTTAAGCGAATTCAATTGTGTTACGATGCCGGTCATGCTTTTCAAAGAGACCAAGATAATGCAACATATAAAGACAATTTCAGAATTCGATACAGTACGTTTGCAAAATCAGCTGGTGAATATCGTGACGTTGTTCAAAGTATTGTAGAGCTCAAACAAGTGTTATTTCCTGATGAACCTGTGAGTTATAGTTTAATGGATGGTTTTGAAGATCTTTTGAGCAACGTTGAGTATTTGGCAGCTTCGTTATTGACCAAATTTTCAAATCCCGACCCAAATATTGAAAATAGACCTAAATTATTCATGCCTAAAATAGAATTGGTGAAGTTTGATGGGGAGGATTTTGCAATGTGGCCTCTTTTTCATGAAAATTTCAAGCAGTTAGTCCATTCCAGAGTTGACTTTACTAATGCCGAAAAATTACATTATTTACTCGGAAGTTTAACTGGTAAAGCACTAAGAACATGTAACGCTGTTGAGCCCATTCCAGATAATTATTATATTTTATGGAAATTGTTGGAAGATACTTACAATGATAGTAAAAGTTTAGCCAATTTGTACCTAGAGAGAATATTGAATTTTCGACCTTTGCCCAGTAATAACCCTTCTTGTTTACAACAGTTCCTAGAAAAATTTGATACCAATGTCAATGCCCTAAAACGTTTGAAATTGAATGATGTAGCTGATTACATTTTAACTCATATTGCCATGTCCAAATTGTCCCAAGAATCTATAAATTCCTTCGAACTTGTTCGTACTAGTACTGATTTGCCTACATACGATGAATTAACCAAATTTATTCAGCAACAAAGTAAAATAGTTCATAAAAATGACAAACCTCGTTTGAATTCTTCCACTCCTAAAATCAATCCAAACTTTTCCAAAAATAAAACCTTTTTAACAAATGATTCTGGTACAAATAATAGTTGTATAGCATGCCATAAAGGCTTTCATCTTTTAAAAGATTGTCAACAATTCAAAAATGATTCCTTTGAACAGAAATATAAAATTGTTGAAGATAATAATTTGTGTCTCAACTGTTTTTCCAAAAAACATAGAGTTAGTTCATGTCCATCACATTTTACCTGTTTACGATGCAAATTGAAACATCACACGTTACTTCATAGATATGATAAAAATGAAAAGAATCATCCTTTTGACAATTCATTGAACCAACCCTCCACAAGTACCGAAAATAAATTAGAATCTTTTCAGGAGAATAATCATACTTATTGCACAAAAAATTCTACAGAATTTAATCAATCGAAAATAGTTTTGTTGAGCACAGCTAAAGTTAAAGTATTCGATCGCTGGAAAAAACCACATAATATTCGATTCTCAATTGACAGCGGTTCTATGTCTAATTTATTGACATTAGAATGTTGTAAAAAATTAGGTTCAACATACACAAAAATAAATTCAAATGTTATCGGTATAGGTGGTACAACGAATCCTTCGAAGGGTCGTACCAATTTGACAATTCATTCAAACACGGACCAAAGTATAAACCTTCCAATAGAAGTTTTACTTGTTGATAAAATTTCTGAGTCTTTGCCAAATTTAGTTGTCGACAATGGTTCATTAGTTCATTTGAAAAACCTTCCACTGGCAGACCCAACATTCCATACCCCTGGAAATATTGATGGGATACTCGGTGCTTCGATATTCGCAGATATCGTGGGTTCGAATCGTATCACGGGTACAGCAGGTACACCGACAGCCGTTGAAACCACTTTTGGTTATATAGTCATGGGTCAGGCTCCCAGCATTGAAAATAGTTTTTCCTTACCATCCTATTGTACTTTTTTGAATCTGGATTCTTTGATAGAAAAATTGTGGCAATTGGAAGATTTTTCAACTCCAATTCCTACCAAAGACGAGGAAGTCTGTGAAAACGTGTTTAAAAAAAATTTTAGTACAGATCATACTGGTCGATAAACAGTGGCGTTACCGTTTGAAGACGACCCAACGAAACTGGAAAACTCATTCGAACTTGCTAAAAATATAATTTTCGCTTTGGAAAAACGTTTGGAGACATTTCCAAAACTCCATAAAACTCATTTAGATATTTTGAAAGATTATATTGACCAAAATCACATGTCTTTAGTTCCTAGTGACCTCATAGATATTCCTTCATATTATATACCACACCACTGTGTTTTTAAAGCTGATAGTTTAACAACTCCTTGCCGAATAGTATTTGATGCCAGCATGAAAACTGAAAACAATATTTCACTAAATGATATTTTATATACAGGTCCAAAATTGCAAAATAACCCTCTTACAATTTTATTGAATTTTAGATTATTTCCTATTGCTGTGACGTCAGATTTGAAGCAAATGTTCAGACAGATCCATATTGTAAAAGAGCATCAACAATACCAAAGGATTTTATGTAGATTTAATTCGAGAGATCCCCTTTCAGTTTATCAGTTGCACACAGTAACTTTTGGTGTAAAACCTTCTCCATATTTAAGTTTGAGAGTTATCAAACAATTAATCCAAGATGAATCTGAACGATATCCCCAAGCTGTTATACCAATTCAAAGAGATATGTATGTAGACGATCTATTCAGTAGTTTACCTTCTGTTTCCAATGCTCTAGAGGTCCATTCCCAAATAGTTAGTTTGTTCCAAGCCGGTGGGTTTCAGATGGTAAAATGGATGTCAAATTCTAGTGAGTTTTTATCCCAAATACCAGATTCATTGAAATTATCTCAACCGGTAGAATTCGATAAAAGTTTTTTGAAAATTTTAGGACTTCAGTGGGACTCTTCTCATGATAGATTTAGTTTTAAAGTTGATGCTCAAAATTTACCTTGTACCAAACGCCAAATATTATCTTTATTAGCTCGCACATTTGATCCTTTGGGTTTTTTATCACCTTTAACACTGTACCTCAAAATTCTCGTGAAACAACTTTGGGAGTTGAAATTTGATTGGGATCAAAGGGCTCCTATTCACATTGAAAAAATTTGGAATAGAATTCAACAAGAATTAACAGAATTGGAAAATGTGACTATTGCTAGGCATATTTCAGTATTCGAAAATTCATCATTAACTTTGATAGGATTTGCAGATGCTAGCATATCTGGTTTGGCTGCAGTCGTTTATGTCAGAATCATTACTGATAGTAAAATAGATGTTAATTTCGTATGCGCCCAATCGAAAATTAGTCCCACATCTAAAGTTACATTACCTCGACTAGAGTTGAATGCAGCTACATTATTAGCGAAACTCTTATCTCATGTTAAAGACACTTATTCGCCAAGACATGATATAAGTGCAATATATGCCTTTTCCGACTCGATGATTACGTTGAATTGGATACATTCTACTCCAAAAAGATGGAAAACTTATGTTTCAAATCGTATTTCGAAAATCCATAGTTACCTATCACCTATTCATTGGCATTTTGTTTCTGGTAAGCAGAATATTTCCGATTGCGCATCCAGAGGTTTAACCCCTTTATCACTAATGAATCATTCTTCATGGTTTCATGGACCCTCATGGTTGAGAAGGGACATTTCTGAATGGCCAATCAAATGTTTCGATGAAGTTGAAGATGTAAATACTGAAGAAGAAAAATGTATATTTTTAGTTTCAGAGGAAAAAATTTCTCCATTGTACCATCTCATACAACATTTTTCTTCTTGGACCAAACTATTAAATGCCACAATTCTTGTTTTGAGATTTGCTAGAATTTTACCTAATAGAAAAACGATTGCACGTTCTGATTTAGAAAAGGCAGAACTTACCTTGATAAAGGCAGTTCAGCAACGACATTTCTATGATGAATATAAGGCTATTTTGGAAAACAAATTGTTGAAATCCCGATTACGTCGTTTGAAACCCTTTATAAAAGACGACATCATTCGAGTGGGTGGTAGATTGGAGAACTCTAATATTAGTTTTGATCATAAACACCCCATACTTTTACCAAAGTCCGACCCTTTTGTCAGTTTATTGATTGATTATAAACATAAAATACATTGTCATACCGGTGCTTACCTATTACAGTCCCTACTGAGACAGAATTATTGGATTTTATCTGCTCGTGATATCATTCGCCAACGTATATGGAAGTGCAACTATTGTTTTAAATTCAATCCCAAACCTACCTACCCAATGATGGCAGATTTACCCCCCGAAAGAGTGAATCAGGCAAAAGCATTTTTGTTGACTGGAGTAGACTACACTGGAGCCTTTTATATAACTATGGGACGAAAAAGAGGCATAAAAAGCCAAAAGGCATATGTGTGTCTATTCATCTGTTTAGTTACTAAAGCAATCCATTTAGAACTAGCTTCAGCTCTATCCACCGAAGTATTTCTTGCAGCTCTCAAACGATTTTTATCTCGTAGAGGTAATTGTAGCACATTATTTTCGGACCGTGGTTCAAACTTTATAGGCGCCAAAAAATATTTGGATGAAGTTTATCAACTTGTCAACTCCCATGAATACACAGATGCCCTTCAAAAGGAATTAAACTCACAAAAAATTGAATTTCGATTTAATCCCGCTGCGGCGAGTCACTGGGGTGGTATTTGGGAGTCGAATATAAAAAGTGTCAAGGTTCATTTAACAAAGGTTATAGGCAGTCAAATTTTGAGCTATGAAGAGTTCAATACCGCCCTTATACAAATTGAGGCTCTGCTCAATTCTAGACCCTTGTGCTGTTTATCTAACGATCCAACAGATCCAGTAGCTTTAACACCCGCACATTTTCTCTACGGATCCCCGTTGAATTCATTACCAGCTGAAAATACCTTTTCTGCAAACGTCAATCTTGTGAATAGATATAAATTGTTAGATTCAATTGTAAATCAATATTGGAAACGTTGGCATCTTGAATACCTCTCAACCCTTCAAGTTCGACAGAAATGGAATACTTCTTCTAATCCAATCAAAGAAGGAATGGTAGTCATAATCATTAACGAGAATCATCCACCTTTACAATGGCCTTTAGCCATTATCGAAAAGGTATATCCAGGCAGAGATGGTGTGATTAGGTCTGCTCTTGTACGGACAAAAAACGGCTCTTATAGTCGTCCAACTGTTAAACTTTGCCCTTTGCCAAACCAGTAATCGGTTCATAAGTAAACATCTTATGAAATGCATTTTTATTTATTTTAATTAATTTTTGTTTTGTACTTGGTTCGGCAGAGTGCTGTATCAATTAAGTATTTCTTGGATTCTAGACGAATTTATTTTTTGCATTGAATTAAAATTCAACCCGGCGCGGTCAGGATGTTCACGCCGTATTTATGAATTATTTAATTTTCTTCATTTTTAGTTGTTATAGGAGATAGTCGCAATTTACTGTACTATTTTTATTGTCAGTAGTTTGGGTTGTATAAGCATCAGGGGACAAATAACCTCGCATCGTCACTTTTCGTTTTTGACGAAGGAGTCACGACCGTTCAAATAGGTTTTTTGCGCGAAAGAAGCAAACACTAGATAAAACCATTCATTTTTCGTACCTTCCAAAAGAAACCACGTTAGTGACAATTTTATGTGAAACTAATTATTCTGAATTATCAGTGTGTTGTGTAAATCGAAGAACTTTTCAAACTGTTGCGTGGACAGTATCATCCTTTCCTTGAACCTACAATTAATCCTTTCCTCAAATAAGGGTGAGAAAACCAGCAGAAGAAAATTTCCACTTCGGAAACTTTGGTGAGTCCTTTCGATTTCTATATATATGCTGATTTTCCATACAGTCCACTTCAATAAATATTCGGGAACATAAGTTCACACCAACTACTTAGGCTGTAATATTCATAAAAAATATTCAATCTTTGATCATAAGTTACTTTGTTTTCACATGTATAAATACATTTATCTTTACATGGTTCTCTGACACTTTTGGGGCCCACACATTTTTTAGACTTGGCAGAGGAAACATATGCTTTGCCAGCATTTCTTAATTTCTTTTTCATATTTTTTTCCCCATTACTCTCATTGCGCTGCCTCTTTTTGACATTTTTTTTTCTTGTACCCCCTCTTGTAACTCCTTCTGTACCCCCTCTCCTTCTATTATGGTTTCCTCAATTATTTCTTCATCATCAGATGAAGATGAAGAGCTTTCTGTAGAGCAAGATGAAGAAGAGCTGCCACTGGAGGAAAATGTAGGATCCTTAACACTATCGTCATCTTCACTAGGATATAAATCATTATTTGATAGGTTTTGATTGTTTTCATTTTCCACTTTCTCGTTAAAACGTAGATCACGTATTTGTGGATTCCTGTTTTGCTGAGAAGTACTTGGGACTTGAATATCCCTATTGCAACTATTTAGGGCAGCCAACACAATCTTTTCACTTCTTGATTTCCCAGATTGATTCTTAAAAAAAAACATGCAAAATTGATTGATTGATTATTTTAAATTGAACAAGTAGAAGTCAGTCAAAATTCATTACCCTAATTTTTTACATACGTACATAGTACATAGCACATGCAAACTTTAAAGTTATTCAAAACATTCCGAAGAAAATGGTGCTAAATAGAAATAATACAATTTTAGTTTGAAAAACCCCGAGTAAAATGGTATTAAATCCAAATAATTCTCTATAGAACTACATTAAAAATTAAAAAAATAAATATCCTCCGGGAAAAACTGTATTATTTCGGGAAACTACTGTTTTCTACCACAACTTTGTATCGCACTTACCATTATTTTTGGGAAAAAAAGGCACTATTTTGATTTAATACACTTTTTCTAGTAACAAAATGCCACGATAGACCTTAATATTCGTAAAATTAGAGTTAATACACTTTTGAACGGAACGTTGACATTCGTACTCGTAGTAAGTTAACATTAGCACTGCTTAGACGGGGAGAAGCGCGGCAGTTTACCCAACCCACGCGGTCAAGTTGCGACATCTATTGCAGTTACCTTTAACTTGCAATAATACGGTTTTGCCGGGGAAAAGAACATATATTTAGGAATTGATTTTTTAAATAATCTTAAAAATTAAGAAATTTGAGATAATACACTTTTGAAGGGGATGTGCGATGTAT
>JAVJAQ010002401.1:0-33080 GCA_032362365.1 Zygogramma bicolorata | reverse complement strand
ATTTCATACCAACCAACCATATATCAGGTGACGAGATCATTATACTACAGCTCATTCAATTCACTGACTAATGACGTATGGCGCAGTGCGAGACATGCGGTAATTTGAAACTTTCAGCATTTTTTATAGATATATAGTTAATCAATGCATGTGTGAAAAGGATTTAAATCGTTTTTGTTACGCCATCAACAGTATAATGTCGATATTTCCGTTTACTTGACAATGCACGAAAGAGTTTCCTTTTCTGAAGGGAAGCATAGGTGCAGAGTTCGACTGAAATGTTGAAAGAAAGCTTCAAAATAGAGTTGACGATAGGAATTTATGAAGGAAATGAAAGTTCAGGCATTAAAATAATCTTCAAAACATGAATGTTCTACGATATTGACAAAAAACTTCACTTCTCTTTCGGCATTGATTGCCATCTTCTGGCATTATGTACAAGTAATTCAGAAGATATGAAATTCAAGCTAGGACGTCCGTAAGAAAAATAAGAGACATGACTTGGAAAAGAAATCACTATTGCTATCAATCCGCCGTATCCATCCCTTCAAATGATATTTCCAGGTTGACTAACTATATCTCTAGATACCATGGCAGTTTCAGTGGTCGAATGACAACCACAATCCCCATGCTTGCCAAACAACACAATATTTATTCGTTCTTTGGTCAAGATTTGAAGTGTGGATCTAGATTTTTGCAAATACTGTAAGATTTTTCGTCCACAAAAGTATTTGGGAAGGGTGAAATTTCTATAAGAACCAACTCTCCCTTATTTCCTCATTTCGTTGAGGGATATATTTCACTCGGTACCTTCTATTCGGTTGGTTTTTTGAAGTATGCGATCGAGATGAAAAAGGAACATATATTTGATTCAGTGCTCAGGCAGTTAGGGGGCTATTTGATGTGAATCGCCATTTTTTTTTTATTTTCCTTCAGGTAAGGCGGAGATACTTCTGAACAGTGGTACATAAAAATCCGAGGATATCACTTTTATGATAGGTCTTGAATAGAAATGTTCAGAATATTTTATACGTAATCTTCCTGAAATGGGGCAAATTCCAAGGTATAAGCTTTAAAACCCTGAATAACAAATTCTCGAATTTCCAATAACATAACAAAGAGGAATCACAATGTACCTTATTTTTCACTTACCCTCTATCAAACACTCTTTCAAATGAACAAAGAAAAAAATCATGAAGGGTATGGTTTTTACTACGACCATTTTGACGTTGCGTTTTAGAACATCCTGCCATCTTATTGACTGACGAATGTAATTCCAACCGTGGTTATCGATGACAAATTAATAATATATAATAATAAATGCCATTCCTTACAGTAGAACGTGCCTGCCTTTGGAACCATCCTTCAAATCATTCAGGAAAGTGAAAGCCACAAAATATTTATTTTCATTTAATTCTTTCAGTTCAGTTCAATAAAGCACTATAATTGAAACAAATTTTTTTGCTCAGGCATATTAGAAATATGTGAAATGAAGCACAAAGGCTCATCATCAAATATCGAGTCAATACTATTCTGGAACCACCAAACATATGAGGAAGCGCAGATGATCTTGGAACCGATCATTCCCGTGTGCAATTCCGTGCGGTGTAATGTGTCCACTAGTTTCGTCAAAAATTATTGATATCTCCTAGGAAAACCTAGAAGCAAAGTGGAGAGTTCAAATGTTTCAGTGGAAGAATGATTTCAAAATTTTTTTAATTCAAGTTATTGTATCACCACAGCCAAATGGCGTAGAAGGCTTCATTGCTACCTTTCCTGTGGAAAATAAATGTTTCTTAGTTGTATGGAATATTCGAAAAAATTGCATCAGTTTCTGAAACCAATCATTGCTATTTCGAGGAAATATAATACCTACCTAGTGAATTCAATGTCGGAATTAAACGAAATAAAGAGTGTGGTCCAACGAGTTTTCAATGATATATCTCAAAAGCTGGGATAGGTATTTTGTTGAGAAAAATATGACATGTAAAAATACTTCGAATGAGTTGAATGATTTCCTTGTTGTTTCATAGGTGTGAAAACATTGTGTAATAATGATGAATATTGATTGTCGAGTGGACATTGTGGTTAACGACTACGATCATAAAATATGGTTTTCGATGATGTTTCTATCATAAAGACAGTTAGGAATAGAACATATTTGTAACCTGGTATGATCAATGATTTGAGAGAAGAGATCTATGCGAAAAGTTAATCAAAGCTTGGTCTTTCTCTCAGTAGAATATTTTTTTTTTGTAAATAGACTTGACATAAGCGCCATTCATTGATATCCATATACTTAGTGTAATCAAATGTCAAAGGTATTGAAATCACCCCATTTTTATTTAGATTTTGAACTAAAGATAAAAAAGAGAGTATTTTCAAACATTTTTTCAAGAAGTTACGAAATGTATGTGATAAGTGATATCACGAGTGGAAGTCTCGAAAAGTATTGTGGTACCTATTATATGAAGAATTCTGCATATGTAGTATCTAGATTCATTGAGGTAATTGTTGGTCAATGTAGTAACGAAATCGAATGAAAACTCCAGTGCTATGAAATTGTTAGATTAATTTTACATAAAATGTAGTCATGTTAGTCATTGTTTGGAGTTACCGATTTGAAACAACAACTGAAAAAGTTTTAATGCTGAATTATATTTTTATCCATTGAATGAAGCTTCTTTCATTCGTGAAGAACCCTTTCAAGGGACAAATGTTGAAATAAATAATTTCAGAAGTTAGAGGTGGGTCACCTGACAACATTGTTTCGTCAAAATCAAAGAATCTCGCGCGAGCCGTTGCTTGTAATTGAAATATAAAAACAAAATCGTGTAAGTCTTGTCAACAGTGTACGTGGGATAATATCTCATGGAATAGTTTGAGGAAAATATGAAAAAATAAAAAAAACTGGAAAAAATTCACCTACCTCGATAAATATCGAACACAATGAAAATTAATTACTCAATTGTAATCTTTTTTTTTAGTTCAGAACCCATTGGATAATGAACTTAAAAATATATTTCCAGAGCTGATAAACAAAAACATTTACTTATTTTTAGAGCTGAACGATTCAGATAATCCATAGTTTTATCAAGCGTAGCAATATCATTCGTTGGCAAGTATCCGTTTATCAGAGCAGCAAAATAATAACCACCAACCAGCGACATGGCAAAAATTTGCAGAAAATACTCTTTTGGAAGTCCCTTATACACAACGCAGTACGGGTAAACAACGACCCCGGTGAACAATTTGAATACCTCGACCAAAGTATCCATTGCAATTGAAAGATGAATTCGTTTCATTTCCGGTTGTGTAGTGGAACTGCCTGTGAGTTTCAGATGGTCACTTGTCTCGCTCTGTGCAGTAATACTTTCCACGATAATAACTATCTGAACTTTCAAAGAGTGCCTCCGGAAGGTGATAGAAAATGGTTTTTCGGCAATCGTCTGGGAAGTACCACTTCGGAAAGACACATCGTTGTTATCATTGAGGATTTCAAATAAAATGATTCTCTTAAATATAAGAAATTGCTCGAGATGTCATATGATATTGAAATAAATAAGAATTAGAGTGTCTCTGTTTTTATATATCTTATGTTAGAATTTGAATATTTGATAGGAATGAGAATCCAAATATTAATGAAGAAATGTGTCTCATTGATCTGTTAATCTACAAGGTTGCCAAAAAAAATATGACCGAAAACTGTTTCTCTTTACTTGTTATGTGAATCACTGTTTTGTTAGGATAATATCCGAAAAATGTAAATAGACGATTTCCTGATTTTTCTGGTGCACACAAAAGGGCAAAAATCGAGAAAACATGCGGCTCTAACCTCTTGGGTACAACTCAGATAAATAAATATTTCCATGAATCTTTTCAATTTTGTCGTTTCTTGTTATCCTTTTGGGAGGCACCATACAATCCCAGATCGAGGATATCAAATGAAATATGAACTCAATGATGCTCATTATCGAACCTCCCATGAAGAGCCCAAATATTCCACCAATTGACGCTGAAACAAAAAATAAATTATATAGGTAGCCTTCGGTAAAAAGTGGGTATTCTACCAACATGAATGGGAAGTTGAATGCACAAGTATGAAAAGATCAGTGATTGCCGCGTTTTGACTTCGGCTTCGTATTCAGCGGAACAAAATACGTAAGTTGGAAGGTACTAAACTTTTTTCGAAACTTGGTACTGCTCGATAAATGAACTTTACCCATAAAAATTTAAAATAATGGTAATAGTAACTCACAAAGAGGTTAGATGAAAAAATTGGAAAAAGATTCCTATATTATCATGTAGGTATTCTCCTATTAGTGACATCTAGGTAACATCTGGAGCAGATGTAAACTCTAAGGCGAAACGCCATCTGCTGGACGACGACCAAAGACTGAAACTCCTACCACACCAAGTCATTGTTTATGGAAATATGAAAATATCATTTGAAAGGATGAATACTGATACTAGTGATTTCGTTTCCAAGTCAAGTCTTTTCCTACAAAAAATGAATTCAGAGAAGGCAGGGTAATTTTTTGTCAATATCGTAGATCCTTAATATTTTGAAGACTAATTCACTACCTTAACTTTCATTTTCTGTATAAACTCCTATTTCAACTCGATTCTGAAGCTTCTTAGCTTTCTTGCAACATTTCAGTCGAACTGACAAACAGAAGACTGCTTCTATTTTACCCGTCAAAGTCAGAGTCGAATGAATGGGAATACAATATTACAGTATTGATGGCGTAACAAAAACGCATGAAATACTTTTCACACAGGCATTGGCAAACTATCCTATTCTCAAACAATTACTAAATAGAGAGACTCTCACAGCGGAGTCTCTTCAGCAGATGACGTTTTGCCTCAGATGTTTACTTCATCTCTAGCGGGAACAGATCGTTCGAAATGTTTTGTGTTCGCAAGTCCAGCTGAGTGTCACTGAGGAGAGCTATATGGCGTGTCGAAACAGCTGTTTGAATTTTCAAATCATTTCGATTATCATATCATACAATACGGATGTGATGTATGTAGTTGTTGAGTTTGAGTTGAACCGCTCCTGGAGTTTTATGTCGACGTTTCGGTTCCGATTATTTTGGAGCCATTTTCAAGAAGGTTGATGTGAATTCACACTGAGGTCTCAATCTGCCTACTCCTCAGGTGTTGTCACAGGTAGGGCGGGGGTTGTGACTTGACGCCGGGGCCTCAATCTACCTACCCCCAGGTCTCAATCTGCCTTTTCTCCTTAGATCGTACAGTCGAAAAAAAATTAATAATAATACACAAAAATTCAACGGATTTCCTTTTTATCTTTCAGGTAAAATTTGAAAATGATTCAATCCAAATAGCAGTGAATACCAATTCGAAAAAAAATAATTCAAAGGAATATTTCCTATGGGATTAAGTTTTTTTGCGGGGGTGACTTTCAAGAAAACAATTTGATTTGGAAGAAATTCTAACACATTTTCATACATTCATGCTTCACGCCTGTACTGAACATGGTGGCGGTTTATCACCGAATTTATAGACCACATCCGGATGAGTCAGTGCACGTATCTGCCTAGTCGACCTTTTTTCAATTATGATATCGTTATTATTGCATTTTTTGTGTATTCTAATTTATGTTTGGTTGGTGAAATGAAGGCAATTCATCATAATGGTTATTATTATTATCATTATTATTATGATATTCATTTCTCTACGAAATTTTCCACCCATGAGGGGATCATATGGCGGCTTCATGATTTATATGTGACCGCCACTGCTTCCGTATCTTATTATCAATCTAAATATTTTCGAAGGTTTTCTTGAAGTTTAATAATAGCTCATGTACTGCTAGGATTCTCATGCGACAATCATATAATTCCTCTGAATATTTGCAGTGAAATGTCTTCGCCAGCTCATGCAGTGATTCTGATATTGTCAACAACGAATATTGTTTTGGCATCACCAACTATTATTATTGTAGGTGCTGGAGCTTCTGGAATTGCTGCAGCAACAAGACTACTCGAAAATAATTTCACTAATTTGAAAGTCTTAGAAGCTGAACCGAGAGTTGGAGGACGGATACAAAGTGTTCAATTTGGAAACGCAATCGTTGATCTTGGTGCAGAATGGTGCGATGGACAAGCAGGTAATCTGGTATATGATATAGTAAGAAATATGGATTTGTTGGAACCCACTGAAGTACCAGCAGATATTTATTTGTCGTCCAAAATCAAATTGGAAAAGGATTTTGCCAGCGAACTATTCGCAATATTCGATGAACTTCAAAACCCTACTACCGTAACCGGTGATGAGAGAAACCAAACGTTAGGAGGATACTGTCGAGAACAGTGAGTATATGTTTAATTTCTGATCATCAAACCTTATCAGTTCAACTTTACTGTTTCGCCAAAACAATAGAAGGGAGGTTATAATATATACTTCTAGTTTCTAGTACAGTTATAACAGAACCGATAAAAAAACATCATTATAATTAGACAATCCTTCCCCTAAGAGAAGCTTTCTGCTTGCCCTAAAGTCCTACGAACAACGTCACCACTTAGAATTGTTCTCTAGAGCCCTAACCAAGGGCTCCACAGTAATACATGTCACTCAATTGGTTATGCACTTGAGCCCCATATGTCCTAATGTGTTTCTTCAGTTACCCTCAGGGAGATGCAGGCCAGTCTACGCTTTCTTTTTTATTCATATCCACTTTAGAGAACCGACTTATTACTGGTTATTCTCATTCTCAGCATGTGTTGTAGTAACTGGTCGTGTCCAGTCAGAACTCCCGTACTTTTCCAGAGATCCTTTCTAAACATTCACTGGTAGTTCTTGCTTGTTTCTGCCTCAGAGTGGCACATTAGGTCTCTCGAGAGATGGCAATCGGTGTTTCCATCCCGCAAAGACCTTGAAGTTGCAATAGGAATGTTCTTTCAGAAGTATTACAGTTGCAAATTTTAGTATAACTACTTTTCTTCGGGCTTGAAGGCCGTCGTTCTTTGGAATTTCTTCCTAACGAACGGGTGGCCAGCTTCTTCAGAGGATTACTCATTTCCGATGACTAAACGTTTCGATTTCTTAAGGCGTATTGATACAGGTAGTCTGGAGGGTTAATTACTTCTGTTGGGTTCGGGGAATAATCATCATTATTAGTTGCCGCACTACCTGCCGTGATTTCATTAGTTATTCTTGATTTCCTCAGAATGGGATTCCAAATAATAACTAATGAAATCACGGCATGTAGTGCGGCAAATAATAATGATGATTATTCCCCGAACCCGACAGAAGTAATTAACACTCCAGACAACCTGCATCAATATAATTACGCCTTTAGAAATCGAAACGTTTAGTCATCGGAAATGAGTAATCCTCTGAAGACGCTGGCCACTCGCGCTAGCGAAACGTTAGGAAGAAATTCCAAACAACGACGGCCTTCAAGCCTGAAGAAAACTTGTTATACTAATAACCTCGGCCGCGAAAGCCTTAACCATTTTGTCAGTTGCAAATGTTGTCATATGAATGAAAGGGTGGAAAGCCTTCCTTTCATGGTAAACTGCACTTGAAATTTATATAGGAAATTATGAGATATTCAAATTCATCGATTGACGGTAGTTTTATGAGCAATTGAATCACTTATAATTTTCCAATCTAAATTTTCAATTATGTTCCTTCATAGAACTCCATTCAACTTCTGTTTGTGTTAACTATTGATCATGGGCTTGATTGAGGCCTTCAGAGTAGAAGTAAAACTTTTTTGTTACTGAGTCCAGATGTCCAAACATAAGACTGAAAACACACTCGCCATCGCTTGCCATTCATCCTCAGTGAGTGTTGGTAATTGTTTTCTGAGTTCACTTCTTTCATAGAAATTTTGCAATTCATATTTTTTTATTTGAAGAAAAAAAATTCCTCAACTTCCTCACAAAAATACTCAAGTCCCTACCTGAGGATACCTTCCGCCCTAGTGCAGAAATTACTTTCTGCACGGCTGTCAATAAGCCGTCAAACCCATGAATCCTGTAAGATTTACAGTTGTAATTATTAATTGCTCTTCCTTACTGATAATATTCACATGAAAACTGGACTTGAAGCTAATTATTCATAAAAGATAAAATAAAAAAAAGTATAGACACCAAAAATCGAACCTACAACCTTGGGGTTATCTTACCAGATTCAAATTCAAATTCAAAGATCTTTATTTTCTTTTCTGTATACAATTCATTCCTTAAAGTATTTAAATTTGCAAACTGGTTGTAAAGTACATTTCAAAGTTTCATATTTACATGTCACAATGTCATATACAATGCATTTCAGTCTGCAAACCGCCACCTTACGCCGTTTAGATTGCTCCAGACAGTTTGGGGGGACGGGAGGGGGAAGGTAGCGGGTCGCCCCTCCATTCAAGAATGTTGGGGCGATCCGCCTATCCCACATGCGCACTCACGGCCGCCGGTACGACAGTGGAGAGCATGCCTGCTGGTGTTAACAGGTCTCTCTGGTCAAACACTCTTCGGGATTGTCAGCAATTAAAACAGAACGTGTCTCCTACCTCGATGGTGTATACACGTGTTTCGAGAATCTGGCAATGAGGCAATTCCATGTAGATGTTTATGCTGATCTGAGTCATGCTGGAGGGTGCCAGAAAAGCGAGAAAAACTGGCTTATAGGTTATCTTACCGGATACTCTAACAACTGAGCTAATTCAGATTTGAAATAACGTTATCAGAAATATGTACTTATATCTCGTGAGTCGATTTTTTTCTGGTATTTTGATTTTATCTAAATGAAATTTAGCTATTTTGCAATGAAAGCTCGAAACTGTTAATTTATAATTATTTCAGTAGCTTGTTTTGATACGAATTATCTGTACACTGTATCTAGATAGGCAACCAGAGAACCAGGCGCGGGCACATTATTTGGGAATTCAAAAAGCTATATAAGTAAGTGGGCTTCGAAACAAAGACTGTCACAGATAAACGTAATGTTAGTCAGGCAACTCAATATACACGATATGATATTCACATATTGTTTAACAAAAGTGCGAAAGTGATTTTTCACACTAGTAGTGTAATATACTATTATGTGAATGAATATTCTTTCTGTGGGCATGTGTCCAATTCTTTATAATTTCAACTCATTGAAACAATACTCGTAGATACACAGACAATTTTCAAGTTTGCAATTATTAATTTCAGTAACATCGGTATACATTCAAACATATTCGATCAATTCCACTAAAATAATCAAATCTTTTCAAATGCATTCTTGAGGTTTTCTCTTTCCTGGAAATGAAAAGGAAAAAATTTCATATTCTTTTTTATGAAAACTGTGTCAGTCAATTCTGCTTTTTTAAAATATTGCAATTTGCCCTGAAAACAGATATTATCAGAATTCAAAGATCTTTCTTTCCATTTCCATGGGAGGGATAATCCAAAAATGCATTCCAGGGCATTTATACCTCCTCAAAGAACATTCAAGAAATAATCAAATGTCATTGTCATTCCAGTTATCCTAAAATCGTTCACAAAAAGTATGGCATGAACTTGGAAAAACTGAAAATAGCCGAGAATGCTATTGACCTGCTCAAGTTGTACTCTCTTTTTCTGCGAGGGGGATTTGCTTGGTCTGATCCCGCATTGATTTCTGACCATATGTCTGCTGAAGGAGATCACACACTGAACTGGAAGGGTAAAGGATTCAAAACCTTTCTAGATATTATAATGAGAAAATATCCTGATTCTGATCAACATTTACCGATAGATGACATAATTCTACTCAATAAAGAAGTTACCCAAATCACATGGAAAACTGGTGGTGGTAAGGAACATATCGATGTAATTTGCTTTGATAACTCCTCGTATTCCGCTGACCATGTCATCTTCACTCCATCAATAGGAATATTGAAACAGAAAAAAGATTCTATGTTTTCACCGAAACTTCCCATAGACAAACGAAGAGCTATTGACGACATTGGATTTGCAGCTATCATAAGTGTAGCAATGTATTTTCCTGAAGAGTGGTGGGGAAATTCGGCTGAATTTTTCTTTCTCTGGACTAATGAAGACAAGCATTCCATCCTAAAAGAATTTCCTGAAGGACCCAAAAAGGTGGGTGGGAATATGATGAAGAAAGCCATAGGTCCTAGTTCGATGTGATTATAATAATAAGGAAACAATTTTTATGAGTACAGGAAGGTGTTGTACATTGATATGTGACAAACTGGATCTTTTTTTATTGTTCTTACTCTTTGGAGTTCGAAGAAGAGTGATCGTCCTACATTATTGGAAAGTAAATATTTGATGCATTTTTCAAACAATATTATCCTTTAGAAATTATGTAAAACGAACCAAGTTTTAAACCAGTCTTGTACATAAAACTGTCATCAAAATTTTCAAGATTTGCAAAATTTGATCGATAACACAAATCTGATGAATCAGCCTTTCAAATGGACTGTAAAGATGATCTTTTTTACATTTGCTGTTTTGAGTTAGCCCTAGGGATGATTACCCACGGGTAGAAAATGATTTCCAGATGCACTAATTGAAGCAATAACTGAAATTCTAAACTCGCTCCCGACTGGTTACCTGTCCTCGTTGCTTCATTCTTCTCGGTACAACTAGTTTAGACCTACTTCAGACTTCATGTTTTTGTGACTCGCACAAATAGTGTGTAGGGCTCGTTTGTTGAATTCCATTCGTAGAGAACATGATTCGTGAACTTGCCCAGTTATATACTATTTTGAGATCGGCCAACTAACGAATATCAAAAGCTGTGCATGAACACGAATCGCTGAACCGAACCAGAGTAACGACTGTGTTCATAGTTATTTGGTTTTTTGTTGTACGCGCTAGGTTTTTCGAGGGCGTGTATAGGTTATGTGTACATAGAACGCGACATTAGTCTGATGTTTGAGGAAAACATACAAAATTTTTCTCAATGTTTACTTGGGTAAGGGTAATACTTCGTGTCATTGCTTTTTTTTCAGGATTTCCCTGCTTAAGATAGTTCTTCCAATTCTAGCGTTAGTGAGAATGGTTGTTGCTACGTGTCTAATAAAAATTGCAAAAATAATTATATAAAAATCATAGAATAAAAACTGCATTTTACCCAGGTATATGAAGAAGGTATGGAGACTATGTTGATTATCATTACTTGTTAGCCATCACGATAATTATCATTGTCTCATTAATTTATTCAAATGATACATAATATGATCTTGATCCTCACCTGAATAAAATAGATTTACCAATTAATTTACTGTACTTCAAATAATGGAATCCTCTCTAAAATGAGAAGACCAAACCCTTTCAAACTCTTTACTTTTCTGTGTACTCTGTATTTGGATTCTAAAGATGAGTGATCTATCTGAATATCATTCGACTCTCTAAGAAGCTCATTGTAGAAGATATTCATCGAAAATATCAGTTCTGGGTATTGATCCTCATCATGTTGATTTTGAAGAGTGTGCTACCGAGCTCTCAATGTTTCCAAATATCATGTATCCAGATATTGTCAATTACCTAAGTGGATATACACTCATTGAAATCAGAGCTTACGAAGGTTTGGAGGCTCACAACCAGGCAGCTCCTTGATGGGTTCAGAAAATATTTCTCAAGCATTTCCAAAACACATCTTGGTTTCAAGACAAAAGTCATTTACTCAATTTTATATTTATTCGAATGAATAAATGTAAGGAAAGCAAAAATAACTTCAATTTCGAAATTCATTAGATGAATTATCAACAAGTTACATAAAGATTCTAGTTGATATTTCACTCTCATATTTGTTTCATTCTCAAAGATTGAATGCAAATTCAATTACCTCGTGGATCATAACTGATAAGGATGGCGCCGTCTTAACTGCCCATTGTAAGATCATTGCAGGCCTTAGTGAAGTATGTGGTCATGTTGCAGATGTTTTGTTTTCAATCAATAATGCAATGCGAAAGCAATAAGATGTTACTAGAACAGGGGTGAAAGCTTATTGGATGCCATCTGAAAATATTCCTGGAAGATCTTGACTTTTCTGGTCCAAAGAAAATGATTGAACCATTAGAATACATCAATCAAAACATACCACCTTTCTCTCAATTAAAAGTACAAATTTTGTTGACTTATTTATTGCCAACTAGGGGTTCAGTCCTTCATCTAATAAGAAAACTTTTTTCAGAATCGATAAAACTTGAAAGAGGGCACAAGCAGATATTTTCTCATGATTGTGATGATAATAAGGATTATCATCTGAAGTGACTTTCAGGACAGTTTTCACAATACACATGTAAAATGTTCATAAAACAAAGAACTAACAAATGATCTCATTTGATTATTAGCTTAGGTTAGGCTTACTAATTTGATCAATGGTTTATCATGAATATATTCAATTTGTTGTTCAACCTGCAGTAGTGTTTTTCATGAAAAATTTTAATGGGAAACTTGAATATTAATGAATAGTGAAATGAAAGTAAATATATTTATTTATTTACTATACAAATTCAAAACAGTTGTCATATCCTAGAAAACAGATGAAAGTGGTAAAATCAGCTCCGGGAAGAAACATACTCAAACACACCACATATGAAATTAATCAATTCATCATGCATACTGGCATGGAAATATATAATTCATGAACTGCAGTAAACCCAGTTTCCGGTTTAGAAATTACCCCAAAAATATGATAAAAAGTGCATTTCATTTCATGAGTCAAGATTTTATTTCGATTTCATTTCTTGCTATTCGAATTCAATTTTTGAGTTGAGTGATTTTGAATCATTGGGGTCACCCTTTCAACCTGAAATCAAATAATAATACATTGGTATAAAACAGTAGAATCAAATCCAGATAGAGCTTTTACCCAAAAGTTTCCTCATTCAATAGAGAGTCTATATTTCCTTTACGAGGAACCGAAGGAATGCTATAAAATGATAATGTATTGAATTGAGAAACCCTCCAGGAACAACGCATTTGAAAACACTTTCTTAACAAAATGTTTATTCCGTGATTTTATATTATTGTTTCTGCATCCTTTCACTAAGCACGTAACAACCATTGCCACTAACGCTGGAACTTGAAAAAACTATCTCAAACAGGAAAATTCTGAGAAACAATCAGCAAATCACACCAATTATAACCTGGCTGCGAATCACGCATCACGAATCGTTAATACATACTCATATGTCTGCAATCGGAATTCGGTGATACGTGTACAATCGTGTAGACAGATCGATATTTTGAAATGAATATTGATGAGGAAGACACCGTATTTTCATTTCCGTTGATCTATAATAAAGAGAGGAGGCTGTAATCAAATAGTCTTTGAGTCTTGTTGACAGAGAATACTTTTCGTACTATTCCTAACTTAGTTTTTTCAGGTGCCTCCGAGATTTCTTAGACATAAAAAGCTTCGCATATGATTAGTTTTTTCTTGAGAGCCTTATTAACAGCATGCGAGTAATACTGTGTTGATCAGTATAAAATCAAACGAGTTTATCTCTCAATTTTCATGACTCGAACAGTATTGAGTGACAAAATCTGACAGTAGGATAATTCTGAGATGCTAGATTTTTACTGACCAACATATCACAATATGCAGGGGACTATGAGGAAGGCGTCAAACCATTATTTGTCATCTGGAATTGGAGGGAGTGTATATGTGTCTTTCATAAATGAGCAGTGAAAATTGAACAAAAATACTGGCATATCCAAGTTACAACACTCTTCCCCACCTCGTTTATGTATCTCAACCGATGAAATTTACCTTTGAAGGTACAACATTATATATCCTACTAACATCTTCCTGGGTTCAAACCTATTCAACTATCCACTGAATCCAGCTTGAGTTTATTGTGGCTCTTCAATTTCTGAAAGTTCCTCATTGCCTGTGTAATATTGTGATGTTCATATTATTGAATAATGTTAATCGGTGCCTATACAATTTGTCAATACATACGAATTCAGAGAATCATCTGGTTTTTCATCATCTAAAAAATCGTTGTGCAGTTATTCCGGATTCTATACTGCAAACATGATGATCACTGCATGCAGACTCGTCACTGAGAAATCTCAAGCTTGCTTGTATCTTTTTCCTTCGATAAATTCTTGAATCCTTGCGATTTTTTTGATATATGAGAAACAGTTAACGATAATCGTTAGACACACCTTTATTTCCAAAGACTTCTGCACAAAATTATCCCTTGAAAGAATAGATTCATATCAGAATACTTGTTTTCGCATTTATCGATCGATTTGTTTTCAATCTAAAAAACAGCTATTTCTTCGATCAAGAGATCAGTAGCATCGATTTCATTATCCAAAGAGTCTAAGACTGGATTCAGACAGATCCAAAATCCAATGGTACGACGATCCGACAGCTTTCTGATTGGTCTAAATTAAAATTCAGACCAATTTATATCAATCAGAAAGCTGTCGAATCGTCGTACCATCGGATTTCGGATCTGTCTGAATCCAGCCTAAGAGCTGAGAACAGATCGGGCAACATGCCTCTGTCCATGGAGTTCCTCACTCCCATAAGGAAGCGTCAGCTGGTTAACAGAAAGAGCCCATTCTGAACCCATAAACCCATTTCATTTTACACATGCAAATCAATGAACATGCAAAATACAGAAGATGAAGTGGAAAAGAAATGGAGAAATTAAGGTGCAAAGTGCAAAAACGCCTCATAAGCGAGTAGTCCACCTCTAAAAAACGCATGAAAGGAGCGCCCCTAAAAAAGTTATTGGAATCGATTCTTCTCACCACTGCCCAAGGAAACCTAAATAACTTGTTTTTATCCAAATGGCCGTTTATCTGTTATCAACAAAATATTTCTAAAATCAAAACAAACTCAGGTAACATTAATAAAATAGTTCCTTTAGATGAACTGAGCAAAATGAAATACTTCTACTAATTGTTTTACATTATTGTCAAACGCAAAAAAATCACTGTGTTGTACTTGAAAATGAAAAATACTTGGTAGAAGTGAAGATATGATTAATTGAAAATCAAAATTTTGAACAATTTTCGACATTCATTCACTTATGAATAAAAAGAGGTGCATTTCTGAAAAAATTATGAAGAATACAAAGTGTTTAATTTGCCTGAAAAATTCATATGTGGAATGGGAACTTATGATATTCTATATTATTCCAATTACGAAATTCCAAAGATAAATGTAAAGGGGTTCGAATGAAATAAATATGTCGTTCAAGAACAACTCTCGAAATGGGTGCGTTTGTTGAAAAAACTGTTGAAGAATGAAAACTGTTTCGTTCTGCTCAGTTCACTTGAAGAAATAATTCTTGTGGTGTTATTTGACATCGTTTTAATTTCTAAATTTTCTGTTAATAATAAATTAATGATCATTTGAAAAAAAACATTATTTGGGTTTTTCTTAGGCAATGACAGTTTGCATGTTCATTGATGTACATGTTTAAAATATAAATATATATTGTCAGAAACTACCTCGGCATGTGAATTTTCCGATTTTTTTTCCGCTTTGATAGTTTGTACTTCTGGCATTTTTTCATTCAATATTCTCACATGCTGTTTGATGTTCATACAAAACTGCTCACATGTCAGCCAATGTTCATATACATTTTCTTAAAGGACATCAAAAGTTTATAAAAATGTCTAGCCTTGTCTACAGGAAATCTTTTTGTGAAAAATCTGCAACTCAAGCAGCCTATTCACGCCACACTGCTTTTTGGCAGTTTGGCATTTGCTTCACAAGCAGTAATGAAATTTTCCAGGAGTAGAAAACTCCATGGAGATAGGCATGTTGCTCTACCTTTTGTCAGCTCTTCCACGACTTCGACTCAAAATCGACTATCATGTTTCTTCTTTGAGATGTCTTCTTGCGGTTATACAACTTATTTTTGAAGTTTTCAGTGATTCTTTTCTATTTATTCAGGAGTTGAAGTTTTCATTTCACTTTACAGAATGATGGTCAAATTGAAATAATTTTTCGATGCATAAATAATATTGATAAAGGAATTTCAATAAAAAGGTTTCACTGCGAATATTCCTTTTCCAACAATCCTTCACAAAAGTTATGAATTTTTCAGAATGGTCAATCATGGCTAACTTCACTGTTGAGGGTATATAAACAAGATAACAGTCCCAACATCTTAATGGCAAACTTCACAGGAGATTTTGTCCCACATATCGAAGTACTTCCCGAGGACTTATTGAGGCAAGGAATGTATTTTGTACTCGAAAAATTTCTGAGTCATGACTACAATGTGACAAAGCCAGAAAGAATACTGAGGTGAGTTTTCAAATAACCAATTTCTCAGGCAGAACTTTCTCTCATGCATTATCTCTTTCCTTGGAAAATGATCGAGGAATTATTCCTTCTGGTACAGATTGATTCGTTCAATGGACCTTTACTGACGAGTTTTCCAATTGGCCTGGCTGGTCAGTTGTTTCCAACCAGTGCCCTTTTGGTCAAGTGATAGCTGATATTTTTCACCTCTTTTACCGAATTGATTTCTCATCAAAACAGACATATATACTATTGAACAGATTGGACGTACAATAAATATCCGGAGCGTACTTCAAGGATATCCAATGGCCGTACTTTGGTATTGAACCTTCTGGACGTTGAGTGAAGGCACTATGACCTCAGACTGCGAGTATTATGAACACAAACTGGTCATAACCTGAATGTGTGAAAAAAAATGAATTACTAGACGCAAAGATTAACAACGTCCCGATTGGCAGCGAGCTTTTTAAACAATCATTCCAGCAGAATGCTTACTTTTCAGTCAGAAAATACGGTATAGATGTGACCAATACGATTTCCAAAATATATGCAGACAACATGTGGGTATGAGAAAAACACTCAGAAGTGTAACAAAACCAGTAAATGAACAAAAAATATGGTGTCAATATGTCCGGTTGATCGTATGATCGAAGAAGAATAATCGACTGAAGTATATTTTATGTCCATCAAAGGATATTCAATATTTTTGTGGACAAAGAATATGCATCAGACATCATTTTCATATCCATCTCCATGTCGACTTGTTATTGACTTTTTATCCTTCGGGTGTTCTCATCATGTCATGTCGTAGAGGGATACCTAAAATTTGAACTGGAAAAGACACCCAGTCGATGGCCATTGAATATCCATTTTCATACAGACCTCACTGGATTTTCATTAGATTTCTTTTTCATGTCCATATCCGAAAACCTGTTCCTTCTAGGAGCTATCTCAAGAGTGGTACGTTGACGAAGGAAAAATACAAAATGAAAAAAATATGACAAATGAAGGACATTTTATGGATATTCACTGGAAGTTCTATGTTTATTGAGTTCCAACGAATTATTTGGGGTTCAACTGGGTTTCAGATCTCCTGTTGAGTTCGAATAGCCATTTGTGACTGATGATATGAGAATAATCTTTGTTTTGTAAAAATTTACTCAAAATGGAATTGAAGACTTACACTCATCACTTGGGTGTAACACTTCTGGTTTTAATCGCTTCATTTCTCGAATATGAACATTTATTCATTTCTGTTCAATTCATAAGCTCATTCAATGATGATGGAATATTTTCAAAATTGTATACAGTAGGTAACATATTTTTCAAATGCTTGAATGATTTACCATGCATGTTAGCTACTTTTGAAGCCAGTCTTCCTATATTTCTCTGAATCATCTACATAGTGATGGGGGTAGACTACACATTTTCATGCTAGAGAATAACTGAATGAGAAAAATTTGTTCGGGAATCCATGTGCAAAACTAGACACATCAGAGTACAATGAGGAAACGAATATTTTTTACAAATCCCTTTACGTTTGAAACGATGTATATAATGTCATGAAATTCCACAAGAAATCACCGGAGGACATACGATATGTAGAAAATATTTTCGAAAGAATGTATTCAATTTCAAATAGTCGAAATTGAACCATACTTAGTGAATTGATACTTGTGGTTATTATTATTGATACATGTGAAACAACTGACGATTATTTCAATTGACGTTGCTTCAATTCATTCTGTGGTGATATACTGTGAAGTTTCTTGAAAAAAATTTCATTGATCATTATTTTATTATTATTTTCATCTTGTTTTATTCAGCTGACAAAATTTCAAAGTTAATTTCCTCTGACGCCCAAGATGAAACTAAATTCTTATGCGAAACTTGGATTCCAGTACAGTGTTGAAAATTATCTAGGAATCATTGAATCAACCAATGAGTTAAAATAAAATCGAATCCCAGAAAAAATGAATCTTGACTAAATATTGTAACAGAAAAGATTTCTACTTCTACTGGATTTGAACGCCCTACCTACACAAAGTGACTCAATTTGTGTTGTATATGACAGAAATATTCTGTATGAATTTGGCCGTTGGATTATGAAACACCGTGTATTCCACGATACAAACGCGTGTGATATATCTATTGTCTACGTATATGTAGACGATACAATTTTTTAAATTTTTTTCGAAGCAATCTTGGATATCCATGCATTGCATGATGAGTATGTGAAATTCCTCTAGTATTTGCTTACATAAATTTTCTGGTAGCGTCGAAACACATTTCTACCATTAGACGTTTCATCCTATTCTTGAATATGTCTTGGGTGGACTAAGTTGTGTCTGCTCCTTTTTTTTATATGCAGATTCATACGAAAAGGAAGCTCTGTAATGTTCAGAGAACACCGCGTGAATCAAGGGACAGGAGATACGAATTAACATTCACTTTGAACTTTTGAAGTTTGTAAGCCTAAGGAAAAACTTCTCTCGGCAAGGAGTTCTAAAGCTCAGCTGTTCTTTTGAAAAAAAATCCCTGAGCAAGAGTGGTTTGACAGGTCTCCAAATTCACAACAAAAGGGTGGGAATTCTGTATCAAAATTTGCGATATAAATCTGGAAAATTTCATCAATATCCTGAAGATTAATGTGAATAGATGAAAGAGGCATCATTCCCAGTTTCCGTGAAAGTCTGCGGTAGGCGTGTCTAGAACCTGCTTGAAAAGTTTCCCTCACAGTTCTTTCTTTCAATATGAAAGCCCGACTCGAGTCGCTTGAGTTTCAGCATAGTACCTTTCCTTACTTCAAGAGCGATTGGGAAAAAGAGAACCAAAACATTTTCAGAATATCTATACTCAACATCTTCGCAAGATGTCTGAGAAGAATAACTGACATGAATGCTTACTACGCAATTTATCCATATGTCAAGACCAGTTCAATGATTCGTCTTGAGTGATGCGTAAGAGATTAACGGGTTGCCACTCATCAAGAGCAGTCCTGTTTCCATTTCGTACGAATTAATTTGGTCCCAATCATTATTCGACCTTACTATATAAAAAGCTTTTATCTCATTTTTTGACCCGTTGTAGCTTGAATAAGATTCGTGAATTGTTCCATCGTCCGCGAAGAGTATATACTTCAAAAATGTATTTGATCAAAAATTTCATTTATGTAAATAATGAATAGTAAAGCCGCCATATAGAACACCGTGTTCTAATATTGCAATATTAGAATCTACTAATATCGCTACTATTAGAAAGAATGCTTCGTTGCGAGTGGTTACATATTCACACCTCAAGACTATTTCTAGAAATCACCTATCCTAACACCAAACTGCAGCGGGATTCTCATTTCTCGACTGGATATGTATCGACCGCATGTCATTTTCGACAATATTCTCGACATTGAGAGTGGAATGATTCTCATCACATGTCGAATAACTAGTCGAGAGGTAACGTTTGTCTTAACAGATGACATCTTCCTAATTCCAATAACGAAACGTTTGTCATGCCAATCATGTCACTCTAACGTATCATTTGAGTTGGTTTCAGGTGAGCCCTGAAACCAACTCAAATGATACGTTAGAGTGACATGATTGGCATGACAAACGTTTCGTTATTGGAATTAGGAAGATGTCATTTTACTATTTGGAAATTGTCGACGACGGATTTGGCGAGAATTCAGTGTCGTTTAATCGAGTTTGGCATCAGGGTCTCCTTTCTAAACTGTCGTCTTATGGTTTGCCTCCTCAGTGGTGTGCTTTGTTGAAAAGTTTCTTGTCTGATAGGTCTCTGTATGTAGTTGTTGATGGAGTGTCATCTGATATTCTCCCAGTAAATGCAGGTGTTCCACAGAGTTCAGATTTGGCACTCACTTTGTTTCTGCTTCATATCATTGATTTGCTCGAGAAACCATCTTGTTCAATACATAGTTATGCGTACAACAGTACTCTTCATACCAGTTTCTCTTCCAGAGTCCCCATACCAGCCCGAGAAACAAAAAGTCAAAGAAACATTCACGCCAATAAAATTGGGACTTGGTAAAAATAATAGAATGGGATAACATGAACTTGGTGGAATTTAATGCTACGAAAACCCAAGCAAGTCTCTTCTCAAGAAAAACCGATCTATCATCATCTAGTATTCAGATATCAGGAGTAACTATTCCTACAAAGTCAAGTATCTCGATGCTAGCAATTACGATCAGTGAAAATCTCTCATGGGATCTACAAGGCTCAGATATGACCTGTCTTGGAATACAGTCCTCATGTATTGAGTTTGGCACCAAAACATTCATTGCAGCTTCTCGATTCTATTCAGAGAAAGGCAATTTATCTTGTTGGTGATTCTTCGCTCACAGACTCGCTCACTTCATTGGAACATCGTAGGAGGGTCGGAGACTTGTCTCTCTTCTATACATATTTTCACTGTCGGTGCTCTTCTAAAGTGTTATCCATCTACACGGATGACTCGACGATATCGCTCTTGATGTAAGGAAAGGTACTATGCTGAAACTCAAGCGACTCGAGTCGGGTTTTCATATTGGAAGAAAGAACTGTGAGTGAAACTGTTCAAGCAGGTTCCAGACACGCCTACCGCAGACTTTCACGGAAACTGGGAATAATGCCTCTTTCATCTATTCACATTCATCTTCAGGATATTGATGAAATTTTCCAGATTTATACCGCAAATTCTGATTCAGAACTCCCACCACTTTGTTGTGAATTTGGAGACCTGTCGAACCTCTCTTGCCCAGGGATCATTTTTTCAACAGATCAGCAGTGCTTTGGAACTCCTTGCCGAAAGAAGTTTTTCCTGAAGCTTACGAACTTCAAAAATTGCTAAAGTGAATGTAATTTCGTAACTCCTGTCCCTTGATTCGCGCGGTGTTCTTTGAACACTACAGGGTTTGCCTTTCTTGTGAATCTCCATATATAAAAAAAATATATTCAGAATAAACAGAGATTTGTTCGCAGTTGTGTGCAATCTTTTGGCGCCGCGCCGTATATTCTAGCTTTGCGCATTTATGCGACTGGTTGCTATAAAAAGAAGTAATCCAGACAAGTGTACATCGGTAGGGCTGTCTTTTCGTCTATATTTATTCTGAATTCAAAAAATAATTATTGTGTTTTAGATATATACATGAAGTTACTAATGCAATCGAAGAGCATATCTGTCCCAATAAACGACCTGTTGCAAAATCTCGGTGATTATCCACATATTTAATAACTATCTGCATTTGGTCGAAATGACGATATTTCCCAGAAACTACCACAAATACATTAGTCATAACTTCACAGAATTGACTTCTCGACAGCTCATTAGATGACGAGTAAAAATGACATTTGTAGTCGATACTCACTTCTCGATATGAAACATGAAAATCGCAAATTTCATTTTGTCGATAAGACAGCTGTCGAGTCGAGAGATGAGAATCCCGCTGCTGATGATACTTACACTCGACGCACTCTTGGCTGAAAGTGAGTATTTTCAATGAAAAAACTGATACTTAAGCTGAAGGCTTGGGTTAGTTATTCATATATCTTTCAATCTGAGGAAGTGCAAACAAGTACTTCCTGTAAAGATTTTTCTAAATTCGACTGGTACTTGGTTTATTAAACATTCCAATCAATTGCTCAACATCAAACTCAATTTCGGAATGGACCCTTACTCATCATTCATAACATTTCAAGTTCTGCTATATCTCGACTATCGAATGCTTCGAAAAACCTCGTATCATTTACATTACATATGTTCCAGTTCGAATTGGTACTCCAATCCACACTTCAGAGGGTCATATTCATTCCAAACCATCAGCTCGAGAAGGGAAAACGGAAAGATGTCGGCTGAAGAGAAACTAGCGGAGTCATTGAAGAACGCTGAAGGGAAACCTGTCTTACAGTTTGCAGGGGAGGCGACTAGTGTTTTCCATTACGCAACAGTTCAAGGAGCTGTTGAATCTGGATATAGGGAAGCTGATATACTGATGAGTTTGTATAAATGATAGAATCAATAAATGTTTCCTCATATGGCCATTGAAGTTTATGTGTATGATACCTCTCATCTTCGGGTGTAGTTTGATAGTAAATATGATTTCAATTTTTTCACCAGTGTTCAGAGACTCATCGAAAAAATGCATTCGATCATTTAACGTAATTTGAATTACTATCATCTATAATTATTATTTTTGTTATCATTCACACTGTATGTCTCAACTATCAGTATTCATTTATGTTTATTCCACATGAATTTTTTCGTTTCTGTTTCTTTTTTTCATTGACTGATGTGACGAAAGCATTTCATTTATTTATAATGTTTGTTTTCCATTTGATTCATCAGTATATCTCCCATAATCATTTTTAGTGCTTCTCAATAACAAAGTTTCGATTCGCGAGTTATATAATCATCAAAACCATAAACCATATTATTATTTAGTGTTAGATCTTTTACTTTCTCTTCTCCGAGTCAACTCTAAAAAATACAAAACTTCTTAAAAAAAGTAAAACCAAATATTGAGCAAAAATCAACGAAGAGTCTCTTCAAAAGAGCTATAGACTAACCTTTTTTGCTCAATTTTGTATGGCAATGACTATAAATTTGAATCAAAGAGATAAAATTTATGGGATATTTCTACACTACCTGTGGGAGGCATAATGAAGTTGCTGAAATACTGCATCTAGAATTATTACTTCCAGTTGAAGGATCGTTTCTTCATCCAAGACCACGTAATATCAATGGGATCACCACTCTCACCTGTTTTAGCCAGCATATTTATGGAATGGTTTTGAGCATTCGCCAAGCAGCCCCGCGTCTCGTTGAGATGCCTTGATGACACGTTCATAATATGGAACCACGGAGATGCAGAATTGGACGCCTTTATAGAATACCTAAACGACGTGGGGCTTCATTATCAAAGTCACAATGGAGAGAGAATTTTAGAGCATTTCTCGACGTGTAGGTGAAGAGGACCAGGAACGGTCAATAAGAAATCAACTCATACTGCTTGATACCTAGATCAGAAATCCAACCAAGATCAATCTACGAAGAAGGGATTCATCAGGACTCTGATTGATCGGATAGCCAGTGTCTGCATAAGCAACGTTAGTTTCGACAAGGGACTAAATAACATAAGGAAGGATCTTCAGAAGAACGGCTACTCGAAGAATTTAGTAGGCAGAAGTTAGCCCTCACGAACCATAGGAATGCCAAAGAGATTTCGGAAAAACAAGTTCCTACTATTTCAACATGATAGAGAAGAAATACAACATCAAAGTCTGGGAACACCATTCGCAGTCTGCTCACGAAAACTCGACAACCGATCACAAACAACCAATAACCGCGTTAACTAGATGCCGCGCGATGCCGGCAAATCTCACATAGAAGAAACCGGAAGACAATTGGAATTGAGAATGTGCGAACACAAGATGAACACACAACGAGCATAAATCACGAAATTATAAATAGCGGAGCACGTTTGGACACGCTAATAAAGCATAAAATGGTCTGAAGCCGAAGTCATACACAGGAAAACTGGTTCCATATTTTTGATTTGAACAATTTTTTGACCCAATTATTAAACAGTCATATATTTCTTTGTTCTTCAATTGATTCTATCAATTTAGATTCCTTTATCCTTACCTATCATTTCTTGCACAACAGTTCAGACATTGGACTAACCAATACCACCCAAGTTAGTATATTCTTACACTAGGTCTATCGAATATTTTGTTCCCCTATCATTACGTAGTATCATTTGTGTACGATACAGCTCTCTTTATTTTCCTAATTGTTTACTGGTTGCTAAGGCTAAGGCTTCAATATGTAATTCACTTACCGATTTCCTAAATTACTCACGGTCATCTTTATAATATAATATATTGAATTAAATAACTAACGCCTTGTCATAAAGCCAGAAGATGCCATGGGAATGTCTTTGAGAGTTTCCTTGAGACAGCGATAATGGTAGCATATAAATATTCCAATTTTTTACTGTCATTTATTAGGTGGAAATTATACTGTAATAATACAACCAGATACTATTACTCGTATCTTGAAATAAAAAATTACAGCCCCAACATGATGTACTATCGATGTACTAATTCTTATTTGGTACACGATTTGACAACTTTCTACGAAAAGCGAATGACGATGGAATACTACACTGCTTACTGAAAAAAATGCTAAAAATGTCGTTGTTCGGAACGATTTCACTGAGTTCTGATGCGTTCATATAATTGAACCTACAATATTCACTATGTGGTATGGGAAATCTGGCATAACCGCCAAATCAAACACAATAGTGACAATCAAAAGTCATTTTCTTCAGAAATTGACAACTAAAGTTAGTTTGGTTAACTTTGGATAGACTAGATCCCGGAGTCTTATCAGGATGTCCCAGAGCGACATTTCTCATGTCATATTTGATAATTATTTTATTTTGACTGCATTTCGGTACCGCATTATATTACCTTCCTCAGATACTTTCACATTCATTTCACTAAGTGGAGAATTAAAAGAGGAGAATGCGAACAAACCTCCTATCACATTTTCAGGTTATCAATCGTTGACAATGACAAGTGACAAAGTTGCCTCCAAATAAAAATATACTTCTACTGAAACTTCATTTCAAATAAATTCACATGTACATTTGCTCAATGCTGTCCTTGATCAAATCTGTTTTTCAATTTGAGGAACATTTTAACACTGCAAACCTGGCTGAGCAATCAGATATTCCAAATATGAATATTCCTAATTACATGCTTATGAAATCAACTCACCTAATAATGTATCCCATGATATGAATTCGTTTCTTGTGAACTGGATGATTCCAGAAGAACCGAAGTAGACAGAAACTACACTCAAATTGTCATTGTCTGTTTCTGTAATGTCTCTGAAAATTTATATTTATTTAGGCGTTTGGTAAATTTCTTAATCAACGGAAAATATCATCTGTCAGTGAATACAAGTTGAATGGATTTGATGAGGATGGTTTTCATACATTTTCGGCTGTTGAATGATTTTTGTGGATTGTCATTTGAGGATGTAAATGTATAAGTATTGATATCCATTTTTTGGGTCTCCTCCCCATTGAAAATAAAAAAGCTTCAAATGCTTATAATATCGGTGCAATGCAAATTGGTATATTCGCATCGATACGTATCTGCACTCTCGAGAAAAAGCAAAATTTACCTAGGATTTTATCAGTTACGTGTCGATTTCTTCACACATTTTCTTTTGGAAACTTCTTTGCTTCTTTTTCGAAGCCGTCTGTGGAATTTCTAATGGAGATTCTAGTTTTGTGAAAGAGCACAAATCATATCATCAAATCCAGAAATCGAAGAGAGAGAAACGTATACCATAAAAAGTGTACTAAGAGAAAAAGGTTTTATTTTGAATTTGTTAATAGAACCATTCAAAAATTTCAAAGAGGCTCGTACAAAGCAAACACCAATATTTAACGAATTCCTCAATCAAAAATGATTGAGGAATTCGTTGAAAAAAATGATTATTAATTATATCCATACTTCATCAGAAAAAAGAAAACACATAGATGGATAGATTCAATGTAAAAACAATATTCGAAACACAGAATACGATCAGATCCATATTGAGTCGGAACAGACCTTTGAGCACAGTATTGCATATGTATGTGGTAGTGTTCATACTGGCAAAATATAAAGACCATTAGGAATAATAAGAGCTGAACACGAAATCAACTTGAGAAATAGGACTATTGATGAGTTACTCGTATCAGTGTCATATTTCGACACAACTCACAAAACTTGAATCTCCAACAGAATTTTGACAAAGGACCTGAAAAAGGTAGCAGAATACCGTCTGAAAGACATTATTTCGTGGTGGGAATCCTTTCTTCGTAAAATTCTAGATTTCCAACCCATCATAGTCTGAACTACGAGGAAAGCAGAGTATTTTCCGAAACGACGTCAGGGGGAAGTATAAAATATTTTTCACATTTTCCTCAAATACAATATCTGACCAATTAGTCGGTGAATTTTGATTTTTCGTAGGGCTTCGCGAGACCAAGACCAATTTTGGTCTTGGTCTCGGAAAATGAATGTAGTATTAGTATTGGACTTGATTTTTTAACAGCAAGACGAGACTGGCTCAGTCTTGGCCTTGATAGTCTGTGTCTTAGATCAAAATGCGTCTAGAAAATTGAATTATTCAATTCAATTGTCCAACTGTTTATTTGCATGTAATAGGTATTTCGTATTTCTCAGTCTTTAACAATTGTCGATTTGTACGGGTAAAGTAAGCGTAATAATATTCTCATTTCACCGTTCGAGTTGAAGCCCGATCGAGCAGAGCATTCACTGCCTTTTAGTGGCATTGAAACAATGGAACAAAAATCACCCCCAGTTTCAAAAGAAACGCGATAAGGTTATTAAGGGCGCGCCCGGGTCGTTTCGGGCATCAACTCGAACGCAGCTACGTTGGAGTAGGAAAATATAATGTAGCCGACCAAAAATATTGGTCATAATTAATTGTTTTCATCGAACTCTGGTGCGTGAAACGGTGCAACTTAACTGTTTCTATGTTTTTTACAATAGATAAAGATGTTATCTACCTTCTACGCGGTATTTTTAAATGTTAATATGACCCACATAGAGGGTGAGTTAATAAAATAATAAAAAACGTTGCCAAGTTTAGCTAGAAATGACAACAACACAGTATCAGAAATTTTTTCAAAAATTTCAAATTCAAACCAAATAACTTTTTTATTAAATATTTTTCTTTCTTCAAAAGTAGGAGGAATGTACCACTACGACCTTACCACATATACCTACTTTTTGTTTACTGTAATTTCGATTCTCAGTGAACACAAATTAAAAACCTACCATATGAAATGACTAATTGAAATAAATTGCCATAACATATTCCATCAGATTTTTTTAAATATTGAGTGAATTCAAGTTCATTATTTTTTTTTTTCGAGACCTAGACCAAGAATCTTGGGAAAGAGTCTTGGTCTTGTATCGAGACCAAGACAAGACCAAGCCTAGTCTCTTGATCTCGCGAAGCCCTAAATCTTTCATAATATCGCAGTTACGTATTGGGGGAAAAACCAATTTGCGCTATAAACATATATTATAAGAAATTGAAGCTTTTTCATTCTTAGGGGGGGAAAGTGAACCCAAATAATGCACTTCAGTAATCATCATATCATAACATTGGGATAAAATGTTACCATGCTTCGCTACCAAATGAAAAACAACAAGTTACATGAATATCAAAAATGAAGACTTGAGCAGAAACCACCAAAGTATACTTATACTTTGAACGCTGCTAATTTAAATATTATCTTGAAAATATTGAGAGTAATGATGGTAATTTAGCAAGGAAAAATATATTTCATTTGATTTTAAAAATTTAAAAAATGTATTATATTCTGACGTCGAATGTTCACAAATGTGAGCAGAAGCATATTTAATGTGAAATTCTTCTCATACTTACAAAGAAGACATGTGTTCCATCTGAACCGTAGTGGAATACGTTATCTCATTACATGTTGATGGACAGTTACATACAAATTTCTCCTCTCTTTGGTCTAAAAACAAGGAATAATTCACGTATTGAATTCCAAATTAACATCTTCGATTGAGAATCGACCAACATATCAAGATTCAAACTAGGTGATGAGAATAGCATTCGAATGAATATCCTCCCAAAATTCAATTTCGTCATTCGAACAATGTGAAAAACTGTACTCATTTCGAATATTGAATCACTCAAGTAGATAGAGAATGTCCTCGATTTTTTCTACTTTGGGCAACTACCAAAATTGAAGCAAAAATTTAATAGGGACAATTTAAATATTAAATATTTCTGGCAATATCTGAAATTAACGAAATTAAAATCAGGTTACTAAATTTATTCACTCCACAGTCGAAAAAAAAAACAAATCGACAATGTTTTTTTAGTAGTTACTCATCGAAATTGTATGTTTAGGAATGGAAGATACTATCGCAGTAACAAGCAACCCTAGAATGGATGCGAAAGATGAACAAACTTTCCAATATGGATTTCGATTAATGAACAGCAAATAGTTTCCTTAGCTCTTAATATATAACCAGCGGGATAGTAACGTTTAGTTTAATTTTTTAATTTTTTGTTTTGTCAGCTATATGCCTAATTTCTTACCCATAATCAATATAGTCCGCCCTTCTTGCCCTGAAATGGAAAAATAATTTCATCATCCAACTATTTATAAACAGCCTTGGGTGCTATGGTAACGGAAAAACTTTCATTTCGCAATCTTATGCCCTATTCTTGTGACTATAACTTAAAATGAAGATTACCAGCTGTTTGCGATTTGATAGCCGTGGTCTGCAGGTTTTGGTTTTCGGGCATCAGGTTTCTTCTGTAACTGTGGCAGACATCAACGATGATGCTGCAATTGATGTGCACACTAACAACACATCATTATTAACAAACACGAAATCATTTAATAGTTTTTTATCCACCGGCCGTGGAAGCTTTCACTTCATAAATAGAGGTTGCAATGTTTATTTTCTGAAGTGACTCCTTCGCAGTTCGAGTTTCTCAGATGATTATCGAAGTTTATATATATATCATTGAGAAACACCATAATGAATTGATTTGAGTCAACCACAGAAAAAATAATTGCTTTCGAAGGAGTAGAAGAAAGGTACTTACCATTATCCAGGTTTCCAATTCTTACATTCACAAATGTTTCTGGAACGAATGCAAAAAAAGAAATTAAATGATAGTCATTCAAAGTGTTTCAATATAAGATTAATCGAAAATGAATTATTAAGTCTCGCGTCTCTTCATTCAATAAAGCTAAATCTCAAGATCTCATAGGTATCTAGGTATGGTCAGTCCTACGTTCAGAAATTACCGTACTCTGTAAGTGAAAAGACCGGCCCTAAGTGGTCAACTTTCATTTCTGAAAACTAAGTGAGGCTTGAGCTATCAAAGAGTATTGTGGTTTCAGGCGAGTTACGTTGGTATTAACACGTCATCGTAAATTCCGATGTATTAAATAGATTCGAGAATGAAAGGCGAATAGGTTGGAATGTTTCGAGGAAGTTCGGAAATGATATATCCTAGTATTGTTTTCATTGAATAATTTGTCACTTTCTAGACCGAAGATAGGTTAGAAACAACCAATTTTCGAATAATTGTGAATGAAATATTTTCAGTGAAAGTGTTGCGGAACTACGCTCGGAACTGACTTCACAATTCTCAGATACGTCTACAACACTACATTTTTCGCCCTTGTGCGAGAATTCGTATGTGTGATACTCACTTTCCGCATCTACCACACACGATGAATCCAGTATAGTACAGAAATTCACAGCTGAAACAATCAAATATTATTTTTGTGAAAACAATGAATATGGTCCATTTTGGGTTATCTGATTGATATTGATTTTTTTCTGATAGGGAATGGTCGATGATATTTTAGGGATAATGGGCCCCAATATCACTCACTGCAAATAGTATTGCCATATGATTTCAAAATAGCATTACTCAGAATCGATTCAACTAGCCGGAGAGAAAGTAGGTTCGAAAAAACGAATTCTTTTAATTCTCCAAACCATCAAGTTAGTTATGAATGGAGCCATCAAAACATTTATTATACTTCAACTCTCTTCCGGAACAGTTGTTCATAAGTATATGAACACATTTTACCGAACAATTGTTTGGAGGATCGTAGCGACGACTCCAATCATTGTCAGAGATCACAGTGCTAACGTTCGTCATTGAAATTGCGTTTTTTGCACGCTCCTAGCGTTTGTCCTTTGATTCAATTTCCACCTTGGGCCTATAACACAAATCTACAATTGTAACGAGTCTACAAGTTACAAGTAATTCGCTTATAGCTACAAGTATCCTAATTTCTCGTAACATAAGATAATTTCAAATACTTGTAGCTACAAGTAAAGTATTCTACACTTGTATATGTTGTTCCTACAAGACAATTCATTTATTTAACTGCTTGCGATTCGTGATGTAACATGTCTTTTTGTGTTAGTGGTTAAGTGCAAGGACTGCGCGAGTGAAATAATTTTTGTAGCTGTGGCCAGCAAACAAGTTACATTTGTGGGGCAAATGCAGTTTTTACAAAAAGTTAAAGAAAATAATGAAATCCACTAATTATTTATCCTAAAATAATCTATAAACTGTTGAACAGCTCTAGCTGCTAATGGAGGTGCTTCGTTATCTCTGAGGCTGTTTTCGTCACCTTGATCATCATCATCGCCATTCAATACCATATTATCATCTTCATCAATTTATGTAATATTGCACAATGTTGCACATTCAAAAATATTTGCTGCGAAGGTTGGATCAACTCGTAGGTGGTTCAAACATGGAAATTTTTCCTTCAATACGCCAAAAGCGTTTTCAATAATGCGTTGGATCCTTCTATGAGCTCTGTAAAATGCGGTCTGCGCTGAGTTCATCGGATTGTCATTGGTTGGTGGAATTAACCATTCATGCAAAGGATAAGCAGAATCTCCAAGAATGGCAGCATTTGCATGAGGTCTCCAACCGTTTTTCATTCTACGAAACAGAGAACTGTTGCGAAGTACCCGCACGTCCTGCACACTTCCGGGCCAATTATTTGCACGTATATCCTTAAGTCAGGCCCACATACAGCCATGCAGTTGATGGAATGCTTCCCATGGCGATCGACGTGAACAGGTTCGTTGTTTGTGGGGGCATCGATATTTAGCAGGATTCCATCTATAGCTCCACAAACTTCAGGAAATCCTGCAAAATTATGAAAACGTTCTATTACGTACCATGTATTGTCGGGCCATCGAAATAATACATCAAATTTTATTTTGTTTACGGCAGCAGTAACTTCGTGAACACATCTGCATACGGTCAGTTTTGATACTTCATGCATATCACATACCTACTCCATGGTATTGCCCTCCATTTCCAAACCAATGCAGAGCAATAAACAGTTTCTGTAATGGTGACAAGCCATACCATTGAATCGTTGTATTCGCTATGGCTGGACCTATATCTTGAAGAAGACTTTCACATTGTTGTCGACTAAGTCTGAATCTTTCCACAAATTCCCCGTCTGTCAGTATGACAAAGTTAATTCTCTCCCGATAGCGATATACTGCACGACCATTTTCGTTTTCACTATCCGAATCGCTTGACCACATATCGACAGTCGAATTATAGATAAACGCTCACGATGAAAGACTTTACTACACCATTACGCTCAATTTACTTATCAATCAAGGTAGGTAGAAAATTGTCTACAATTGTTGACAATTCCGTAACACAACTGTACAAGTCTCATTTTTGTGTTACGAAATGATACTACAATTGTAGAGAAAGTCCCGTAATTACCAGTGCCCCACTAGTAATTACAAGATACTTTATGTTGCAGAATATCTACACTTGTATAATTTATTCATACACTTGTTAGACTTGTAGTGGTTGTGTTATAGGCCCCTGATTACTGTGAAGTAAAACTGGAATTCAGATATTCGTGTTATTATTTTTCGCTGTCCTTTCATTTATCATCAGAAATCAATGTGAATCTCAGAGACGTTTTCAAGATATCATTTAGTATTATCAACGAATATAATCAGTTTTTGGATATCACTGACGCCTTCGACTTAGCGAACAGTAAACAAGACTTGCCGTTTCGACAACAGAAACCGAGAAGCTAGATCGTGCAAAAAAACTTTTTGACCACCTTCAGATAAAATCCGAAAATGTTTTTTTCTACTCCCACTATTTTCAACCGTTCATTACGTATTCGACAGATGTTAGATGATGGCTCTTTCAGGTAGTGCCTGCACTAGTTCATTATAGAGAAATTAATTGGAAAAAGTAGCATCCTGAAGATGCTAACCTTGTTAACGAAACGCGCTCAGAGTGCGAAAATATCACTTTGGTGACAGGATAATTGATATCTATCAATAGTTTCAAGCAATTGTTTCACATACTTGCTGTCATGACTTGCTATCTCGTCGATCATTGAAAATGGGAAAATCACGAAGAAATTTGTGCTACGGTACCCGAAATTTCCGCACAAGCATGATGGGACTAGAAAATGTACAGTACGTAACTCGAGAATAAGGCCAAATATGTGCACTCGTGTAATAGGCTACTTATCCTCCTCGTTACGTATTAGCAAATCGTTCGAAAACATTGACATTTGTGAATATAAAAATTCACTATTTACTATCAATTGTCAACTGGGAAAAAAAACAAATGCTTTTTCTGGAGATTTTTCCGAAAAATCCATGTCTATAAATGCACATTCATTTTTTTTTTCTACAAATATTTCATTATTGTATTCGACATGAGACACTCACCTGATACGGGATAATAAAAGGGTATGCATTTACACATTTTCCATATAACTTGAAGTTTACAAACCTTCAGGCATGTTTCGTGTGTATAATAATTAGACCAAGGCATTTTTCTCTGAAAATTAAAAATAGTATTTTGTTCACCAAGAAGGGAAAGCCTACATTCCTGGAAGACTGTGAAGATTAGCAACACAGAGTCCACGAATGTAGCTTTTCCTACGAGGTAGACAGACTTTTTTTTCGCAAATCGTACAAAATATCATTTCCTTACAATGAGGAAATCTTGAATTCTTCATTCAGAAAAGCTTTCTGGAATGTCAAAATTTCGTAGCGATTTGCGGAAAAGAATATTCTCAAAGTTAAGTTTATTGAGCTGAAGTAGTTCCTCCAAAACTAGGTTGAAAGTCGTATATAAGTGAGTACCTACAGCTTATCCAATCCATCTGGGCATAGATCTAATAACTTATATGTCCAGCATTCTCTGTGAAGTATACT